>JAVJIF010003135.1:0-308284 GCA_038442645.1 Agave tequilana | reverse complement strand
ACCAATATTTTCAAAATAATTTCAACTCTTCACAGAGTCGATGGGAATTCATCTCCCCTGAGTCAAATTTTCAACTTCTTGTCCCAATTTTCATAATTTTCACAATTTTCACAAATTCTTTCCCTGATTATGCTCATATACTCTTTTTCTAGAATAACCCATTGAAGTTGTACAAGCCATTATTGAGTCCCAACAAAACAAGATCGACTGACAATATTCACAAACTTTTCCATATCATGCTCATATATTCTTTTTCTACAACCCCATGGAAGAAAATCTGAGTTAGAAAAGAGTATAGAAGCCATGCACGAGGCCGGGCTATAATTTCAGAAAATATGGCCTCCCCAATTCCACAATATTTCCAAGATTCATACTCAATTCTGCTTCTTCGAAATGACCAATCATCAGTCTTAGACACAAGTATAGAACTCTTGCGTGAGTCTGAGCGGCAATCTCAAAATTTGTTAGACTCACAATCTTCACAATTTTTCAAAACTAAGATTCCTACACTCCCTTTTAGAACAACCATTAAGAGAAAATTCGAGCTAGAAAAGTGTATAGAAATCTTGCATGAGACCTCACAACAATTTCAAAATCTTCTATCTAGTTTATCAATAGGTTAGAAGCACGACAAAGTCAATTAGTCAACATTCATAAGAACGAAGGAACTCGCTCTTATCAATCTTTGACTAACCCAGATATCTCTAACTCTATCGATTTAGACCAGGAATCATGTTGTTTTGAAAACAAAGATTCAATTTCAGCACACCCTTTTGAACTTGACCAAAAACAGAATTTTGAGAATCATTTTGATATTTTGGCAAGTTATCCCTTTCTTGAACTTGAACATGAATATGATCCGGAACTCAACTTGGAAATTCATTCAACTTCTTGACTCAATAATGACTCCGGTGTCTTTACCTGATTTTAATCTTTTTCCCGAGTCAGTATTGGATCCTGTGCTAGTCCATCGTGAAATTAAATCACCAATCTTTTATGATCAACATATTGAACTTGACTAATCATACTCTTCTTAAAATCTCATTGACAAATTAGCAAGTTCTCATTTTTATTAAATTGAACTCAATCAAGAATGTGATTCAAATTCTTAAATTTGTGATCCAATTCAAATTGCTGAATGAATATTGACTTCTGTTTTGTTATCCAACTTGAGCAACATTCTAGATTCAGTCTTGATTCCCATACCTGTTATTCTTGAACTTGAATCACCAATTTTTAGGAAGTCATATTCCATTTGGGAAAAATGAATGTGGACTAAAATTTCAACTTCTTGATTTGGACTAATTTCCTGAACAAATGTCATCTCCAGAACCTTTACATGATTTCAACAAATTTCCTGAGTCGGTATTAGTTCATGTACTTCCTGAGTTCAAATCAATCATTCCATCTTTTCACACTTCATTTTTGGACGGATAAAGGTATTAAAAATAATGACTCTGAAATTATTTTAAAAATTTGAAAATTTGATTGGGTACAATTCATAATAAATCATTCATATATACATCATAATAATGGTTATATTAGAGGGGTCTCTGGTTGGTTCTGTCAAACTTCACGCAAATTGGATTGGGTCGCATTTCGTGGACCAATCAGACCACCACCGGAACCACCACCTTTAGATGATTTTTTCTTCCCTCTCTATTTATCTCATGCATACATACATTCATGATGCATGAGGACAATGCATGAGATAAGTGTAGGGAGGGTCTACTAACGTAGAGTTTTTTAGATTATCTTTCTTTTTTCACTTTTTTTCAGATTTTCTTAGATTTTTTTCTTTTTGAATAGAAATTTTCCTTTTCTTTAAATACTTTTTGAACACTGACAAATTTTTGATCTATTTTTAAGAAAATTAGATTTTCTTATAAATTAAGGAAGCCTTAATTATGACATCTTAAACCTAGTCGAAATAATAGATCTTTTTAAGATTATAGATTAGTAAAAGAGATTGAGAAGATAATTTTATCTTGAATTTTTTATTTTAGATAGTGTGCACTTCACACTTACACATTTTTTGATGGAAACAAAGGCCTAAAATGCGATAAAGCAAAAAATAAATGAAATATATATATGGTATATATGAAGAAAAAAATCACTTATTAAGCTGGATAACTATGCGTCAAGAAACATAATTATTCACGCCTAACGGTGGTCAAAAGAAACAATAATTCCTCGAAGTTTTGTGGCCTTGTTTACTCGAGTCCTTAAGCGGGGGGTGTTTTCTCGTCTGATGCCCAAGACTGTCTGGTCTGGGAGACATTGGCTAAACGCTCTCTGCCCGGGTAAACTAGAAAGACTACGAAAACTGAGGGAAGAAAAAAGATATATATATATATATATATATATATATTATATATATATATATATATATATATATATATATTATATATATATATAAATGACATGATAGTTAGAGTTAAAATCTCAAAAATCTATACTATCACAAAGTGCTTATTATTCGAGTTTTATGAAGGATAAAATATTAAATCCAATTTTGAATTATTGCCTTAATTAATGGCAAGATCTTGCTTCTAGGTTAGTTTAAAGAAGAATAATTTTTGGTGGAATTATGATGTTAGATCGGTTAAATTTTTGCAAAAATATTTTATAAACTTGTCTTCCTTTCAAATGCATTTTCAAAATACTGACTTTTATTTTCTTTCTTTTTCGATTTTGTGTGGTGTAATCCATTGAAAACTCTCAAGAGACAAAACTCCTCCTCTAGGGATAATCTAGAGGTTTAACGGCTTATTGCACACACTCAATATAATCGCCTCACCAACAAAAGTGGTATAATAATTTTTTAGTTTAGTTTTTTTTTCTTTTCTTGTTTTACTTGGGACGAGCAAAAGATAAGTGTGGGGGTGTGATTAGTCTAAAATTCTACATTTTTATATCGTAATTTTCTACCAATTTATGAAGAAAATAATGCTTCTCACCTGTGTTTTGTTCTTTTGCAGATAATCAAGATTAGAAAGCAAAAGGGTATAAGAGCTTAATTAGTCCCATTTTTGAAATTAAATTCGGATTTCTTGGAGGCCAGCTAAAGACTTTCTAGAAGATAAATCAAATTTAGACATTAGCGCGAATTTCACGAGAACCCGGATCCAAACACCCGAATCCAAGGATACCTAGGAGAACCTAGAGGCGAGACGTGACCACTCGCCAAAACCAGGGACCTATGTCCCTGGTATGGCCGTGAAAACGCGGCTTTTGCCTCAGTTTTGTCGTGTTTCATGGCAACCTTGGCGAGCCACGCGTCAATTTTTGATGCGTGGTCTCGTCTGGTCTTCTAGAATATTCTTTGCCTATATAAAGCCATGCAGAGGACCTGAGACGGGGTTTTGAGAGCAATAGCTAAGTTTTCTCCTACATTAGTGTAGTGTAGTGTAGGTATTCTTCCTCTTTTTTGTATTTTATTTTCTCTTTTAGATTCATGTATTAGAGCAGAGAGATTCAGAGAGAGAAAGAGAGAGATTTATGTAATAAATGGTGATAATCTATCAATCTTCCTCCTTTCTTCAATGGTTTCTTCTCTAACATCTAACATGACTAGTTAGCTGTCATTTCATGGAAATCTAACTACTAACCACTAATCATTTAACCTCTTCTTGATAATTCACATGAATTTAATAGCATCTACAGATCTTGTTCTTATAAAAGCCATTGATGGCTCATGATGATGAATTCTAACATATACTTGCTAACTTGCTAACCAAACTAACTCTCTCTTATTTCATGCTTGCTTCTAATAGTTTTGATGATGTAACATTTGTATTAGCTTGCTCTTGATGTAAGTTTTGAATGGAAGGAACCATTTTATGTGCCATACTTTGTATTCTCTTGAAGACAAGGATTACGGATGGCCAAGGATCCTGTAAGTTCACCTAGAGGGAGGGTGAATAGGTGATGGCTAATCTAATGGTCACTTATTCCTAATAATGCGGAAGCTAAAAATAATTATGACCTAATAAAACTTTTACACTAAACACCACGTATAACCAAAGAGTGTTGCCAAATTCCCCGTGAAGGGCTCTGGATAAACTCCTCTAGATTCCCCTTGAATGGGTTGAGGTGCCGCGTTGGCTCTCTTTGTGATGAATACAAGTGTTAGTCAACAATCCCAAGCAAGTATATCAATTAAGCACACAAGTATATCATGCATATAAAGATAGACAATAAAATTATGCAAGATATAACAAGAGATAGAGAGAGAGAGAATGAGCAATCGCAAACACAAGGGTATGTTTCGAGGTTCGAGCACACTTGCTCTACATCCCCGCCTTCGACACACGAAAGATTTCCACTACGCAAGATCCCAATGGATCTCTCCCCGGTGCCACAACACCTACAAGCCCTCGGACTCTCTAGTCCCGTACACACGCAAGCCCCACAAGCTTGCCGAGGCCGCACCTCGAACCAAAGAGTTCACAACCGAACTCCAACCACCACGAGAACACTTGCCCCGTCTCCTCAAAGTACAAGAATGAAATCTTGGTGATCCAACACTTTGATCACCAATGAAAGCTCTCACTACAACACTCCTATAAGATGAATAGACAATGGTTTGCTCAAGCGTTTGTGTGAGAAAAGCAAGGATTGGAACTTTGGTGAAAAATCAAAGAAATCTCTTTAACACACTCTAATAAAACTCCCTTTAGATTGGAAGTATTAGCTCTCTATTCTGTGGAGAAAAACTCTCCTGAAAGAATAGGAAAAACTGGCTCTAAAGTCTCCAAAATCTTGGCTCAAAACAATGACCAAAAGCCCCAAATTTACAGGCTGTCAAAAACTAGCCGTTGGGGTCTGTCAGGCCTGCCGGTCGACCCGGGCGGTCGACCGCCAACGGTCAGAAATCCGACCGTTGGAGCCACGGTCGACCGCCCGGGTCGACCGAGCCACTGGAGCAGAGAGTCGAACTCTCTGTCGGTCGACCCGTACGGTCGGCCGAAATTTCCAGAGAGCAGAGCTCTCTGGAGGCGGTCGACCCGTACGGTCGGCCGTCTCCAGTGTACAAAGGCGTGCACGTCTGTGCACGTCGGTCGACCCCACCGGTCGACCGACTTCAGAGTTAGTCGACTATAAAGGAAGCAAGTCGACTTATCTGAAGCCTGAAATAGAAAACTGGGATTAAAAAGTTTGTCTTTTTGGCTCAAATAAAATCCCATAAATACATAGAAATTCTACAAAAATAGTTTTACCAATATACTTTGATATACAAACATGCTTGCACAAAATCAAGGCATGTTATAAAAGATTGGACTATTTTTGTAACTAGGAATATTTGGCTCATGATAAAAACTGTTTTTCAAAACAATATTTTTCCAAAACATGTTTTTTCAAATCTTCATCAAATACAAAAACAAGATATACTTTTAAAGCATAGTGTGTATGGATATGATCCACTACACAATCAAGATGAAATATCTATGTTTTTGACAATAAGCATAAACTTGGTTTTGGTTGAAAGATATAAACATGAATACCAAAACCAAACATGTATTTTTTCAAAATGAAAAATCTTTTCTAAACTAAAAAATCTTTTATGAAAACATTCTATCAAGAGTGTGTGTGTATATGTACTTGAGCAATCCACCACTATTCTATCCTTTACATTTTTAACTAAAACAAAAACCAAATCTTATGCCTAGACACAAGTCTTCATCTTCTTGAAGTCTTCACTTGAAGGCTTCTCATCTTCTTGACTTGGTCCAAGCTTGATCCAAAAGCTCCTTGGATCACACCGTGCTAGCTCCAATCTTGACATTTATATCCTTTGCTGAGCTATGCACCTACTAAGATCTTGTTAATGAATCTGTCACTAATTAAACACAAGATCATTAGTAAACAACTATACATATGAGTTGATCATCATCAAAACTAGGGTGATAGGCCTTTGGGCCAACAATCTCCCCCTTTTTTGATGACAAAAAACTCATGAAGTATATATGCATGGATTAAAGTAAGCTTCAAAGAAGCTCCCCTTAACTTATGCATAACAAATAAACAATAATATATGCAATGAAAGCACCTAAATATGTATGCAATGTATGGAGATAAACATGAAATCGTTTTTCTCCTAGTTGCAATACAAACATATATGCATAATTATCAAGGAAGACAAATACTTCTCCCCCTTAAGCAATGAAAACATGCATATAAACTCAAATACTTCTCCCCCTTTTTGTCACTCATCAACAAAGGATTCAAAGTAAAATCAAATCAAACAAATTTACTCCCCCCTTTTGTCAAAAACAAAAAGATCAGAAGGGGTAATACAAATCAATCGATAAAAATTTATATGCGATATATATTCATGAAGAGGAAGACGCAAAGTTAGCTTCCCTACACATATGCATTACATGAAGAAGGGATGACAAGCCCTAACTCACATAAACCATATTATGTAATGCATAAGAGGAGATGTGAAGCTCCCCCTACACACGTATATCTATAAAGAAGAGTTGTCAAGCTCCTCAATTCATAATATACTCAACATGAATCTATATGTAAGAGAGATGTTAAGCTCTCCTTGCATATAGGAAATACAAATCAAAATTTTGAATTTTCTTAATAAAACACATTTTGAGATATCAAGTAAACATATATATATAATATATATATATATATATATATATATATATATATTTTTGATATCAATTTGAAAACATATTGCATAAGCTTTAAGAATTACCAATTGAAAGTTGAATTAAGCTTAGCATATACATTGTGCTTTAAATATGTAAGACAATTTTAACTAAGCACAAATAACACATATATGTATGAAAAGAGAATACCAATAGAAATTGATATAATTTGAATTTGGAGGCATACATACATACAATCAAAATACGAATATATAAAAATCATATTGATACCAATTGAAAATATCCAATGATACCAAATGAAGAGTAAGCTTATCATATACTCTACAATATGAAGAATTTGCACTAGTTAATATGAAAATATTTTAAAAAACTAGTACGGAATCCTTCAAGCAAGGAATAAAAAAAAATGTCAATTAATCTCAATATTCCTTTAAATCATCACACATTTTTTTAATAAAAAAATTTATATTTCAAGATATATGTATGTTTTTGACAACACAATAAGTATAACATACATATCCCTTAAACACAATTGAGTCCATATAAATAGAATTACATTAAAGGCAAATGACTCAAGAGGTATACATGTATATCTTAAAGTTTGGCAAAATACACATATACATGAAATGAAAACACATGATCATAAATCAATCCAAAAAGTGGAAATACAAGTTTAAAAATATATGTATCATCAAAATCAAGCACATTTCTGGGGTTCAAATAAGCATTCAAGCACAAATATAATAGATTTTATTTGTGGCCCACAATATGTTCAAGTATAAATCCTAGTGTTGATAAAACTAACATTTAAACTAATATTCAAATACATGAAGCATCAAATCTTTAGAACACAAAGATTTTATCCAAATAATTGATGTAAAGTAGGATCATGCGGAAATCTTATAAATTAATAGAAGAATAGATAACTAGTTTAAATTGATTTTGAATAACTAGTTAAAGATCCTTCAAATGACATCAATCATATGTTTTTCATAAACATAACTAGATACACAAAAATTTAAGCACTCAAGGTCTATAAGGCTCAAAATGATTTTAACAAAAGTGTGAGTGTTAAACGATCATGTAAATAGCATTTTTATGAAAATAGTCAATGAAGCTCAAAAAGATCATAAGTCACATTTTTAACAATTCAACAAGCTTCTAGGTATATGTATGATTTATCCAAATCTAACAATATGCATACATATCCCAAATAAAAGAGTCTATTAATGATGTTTGCATGAATGCAAGAGACTCACGGGTATACATGTATATTTTTAGATTTGAATTAAAAATACATATACATGAAGTAAAGCATAAGTAGGTAAACATGTATAAAGAGATCATCAAAACTAGTCTATGAAAAGTCACCTAGAGGGGGGGGTGAATAGGTGACAATGCTAATCAAAGGGCAAATTAAAATTTAAAGCTACAACAATCACAATCAAGAATCACAAGATGAATGCAAGCATGTAAGTATGAACAATGAATATGATGAGCAAGTAATAAGTGCAAGTAAAGTAGAGTAAGGATTGCAAGAATGTAAACCAATCGCAAACACAAGGATATGTTATCGAGGTTCGAGCACCCAGCTCTACTCCCCGCCTTCCCCAGAAGGATTCTAGCTACTTTCACTATCACAAAGAACAATTACAACCGGAGTACCCAACTCCACAATTACAATCACAAGAATCTCTGAGTAGTCACAAGACCACAACTCTCTCTTTCAAAAATCTCTTCCTTTACAAAGGTCCTTAGAGAATAATGAGTAGAATTGAAGCTCTTTTGTGTGTAAGGAAAAGAAATTGAAATCAGAGAAAAACTTTTGAAAACCCTTCAGAAAATTGAGAGAATTTAGCACAAAAACCAAGAACTTTTGAAAGCCTTAAACTTTTGAATTTTGTAGCAATGAATGTTGTAACCAATCTCTCCCAAACACCCCTATTTATAAGAGAGGGCTAGGGTTTAGGGATAAAACATAATTACTGATGTTTAGGAGGTAATTAGATCAAATATATCCTTAAACGAATTTTTAAACACAAAAGACAAAAATAAACAGCTCACTTAAAATCTGCCCGTTACTGTTCAACGGACACATCGGTCGACTGGGCCGGTCGACCGGTAGTTCAAAAATTCGACCGTTATAGGCTAGCGGTCGACCGACCCGGTCGACTGAGAAAACCTGTGAGCAAAAACAATATCTCGGTCGACCGCCCCGGTCGACTGGCGGACATGCACACTGATACGTGCATCTGCCAGAACTGCGGTCGACTGGTCCGGTCGACCGGACCAGACTGACACAGACTTGGTCGACTGTCCCGGTCGACCGGATCAGGTCAAAAATTTTTTTGGAAAAGAAAATAAAGAGGATTTTGATTTTAACAAAAATACTTTTGAACAGGAAATAGAATTTAAACATAAAGATGTATTTGTAGGCAAAAACTTGTATGCAAAATATTTTTGTATAATTTATAAGAAATTATTTTGGAATGAGCATGTGCGCAAAAACGTGTGTGATGGAGCTTCAAACCTATCCACTATTCTTTAACATACTATAAACTGAAAAAACAAATTACATGAAGACTTCTGAGCTATCTTCAAGTCTTTGAGCCATCCAATGCTTTGCTAGTGCCTTCTCTTCTATGATCCTTCCTTGATGTGCAATTTGCTTTGTGGAACTTAGAAGTTCTTGAAATAGCTAAGTGAATGGTCTCTAAACATGGTACAAACCTGAAACTTATCTTAACAAACTTATTAGTACCAATAGCTCTAATTTGGTTTGTCATCATCAAAACACAAAACAATTGGAGAGTGTAACCTCTTGGGCCAACAATCTCCCCCTTTTGATGATGACAAACAAATAGGCTATTAACAAAAATATAGGGAGGAGAAAACTCCCCCTCAAATTATGCTATACATAAAACACAAGAATATGCTCTAGATACCAATAATTGAAATGATGCACCAATTATTGAAACTAATATAAAACACAAAAATTCTCAAAATACATGAATTCAAAAACTCGTACATACATAAACATAAAATCATAAAACAAATCTTTAAAATTAAAGCATATAAATTCATATGGAACCAAGACAAATGAACTTATTTTGTCATGTAAACTTATTCTCCCCCTTTTTGTCATACATCAAAAAGGTTATGAAAAACATATCTATTCAATAATACAAACATTAAGTTCTCCACAAATAAACGAAAATCTAGCAAAATCAAGAGGTTTAGTGAAAATATCGGCTAGTTGTAAATCCGTGGAAACATAATCAATATCTATATCACCTTTCTCAAAGTGATCTCTAAGAAAGTGATATCTAATCTCAATGTGCTCGGTCTTACTATGTTGATTTGCATTTTTGGTCATGTGTATAGTACTAGTATTATCACAAAAAAATTTTATATGATCAAAGTGCAAATCAAAATCAAGGAGAGTATGTTTCATCCAAAGGACTTGTGCACAACAAGCCCCCGCGCGAACATACTCCGCCTCGGCGGTTGAGAGAGCAATGGAATTTTGTTTCCTAGAGGACCATGAAACAAGACAATTACCAAGAAATTGACATGTCCCACTAGTACTCTTTCTATCTACTCTACAACCCGCATAGTCGGCATCCGAATAGCTAGTCATTGAAAAATCTCTAGTTTTCGGATACCAAAGACCCATTCCAATAGTGCCCTTAATATAACGAATAATGCGTTTTACCGCAATAAGATGAGACTCTTTAGGACACGATTGAAATCTAGCACAAAGACACACACTAAACATGATATCCGGCCTACTTGCCGTCAAATATAAAAGACTTCCTATCATGCTTCTATATAATTTAATATCAACATTTTTACCTTGTTCGTCCTTATCAGCTTGGTTGTAGTTGCCATTGGAGTGTTGCAAGCCTTTGATCCTTCAAGCCCAAACTTCTTTACTAGCTCCTTTGCGTACTTGGCTTGGTTAATGAAGGTTCCGTCTTGCAATTGCTTGATTTGGAGTCCAAGGAAGAAATTGAGCTCACCCATTGAAGACATTTCAAATTCAAGTTGCATGACCTTCTCAAAATCCTTGCATAAAAGCTCATTAGTAGATCCAAAAATTATATCATCAACATAAATTTGCACAATTAAAATATCATTTTCAACATGCTTAGTAAAAGAGTTGTGTCTACTTTGCCTTTAATAAAATCATTTGAAATGAGAAAACTAGAAAGCCTTTCATACCAAGCTCTTGGAGCTTGTTTCAATCCATACAAAGCTTTATCAAGTTTAAAAATAAAATCGGGATGAACATGATCAACAAAACCGGGAGGTTGAGAAACATAAACTTCTTCATTAATAAAACCATTCAAAAATGCACTTTTCACATCCATTTGAAAAAGTTTAAAATTTTTAAAATATGCAAAAGCTAGTGTCATCCGTATGGCTTCAAGCCGTGCTACGGGTGCAAAGGTCTCCTCAAAGTCAATTCCCTCAACTTGAGTGTAACCTTGGGCCACTAACCTAGCTTTATTCCTAATGACATTTCCGGACTCATCCATCTTGTTTCTAAAGATCCACTTAGTACCAATTATTGGTCTATCGTGGGGCTTAGGAACAAGGTGCCAAACTTGGTTGCGCTCAAATTGATTGAGTTCCTCTTGCATGGCAAGCAACCAATATGGGTCCGTCTCGGCTTCGGGAATGCCTTTGGGTTCAAAATGAGAAATGAAAGCATAGTTACCACATAGGTCATGGAGTTTGGAGCGCGTTGTGACTCCTTTAGATGCATCACCCAAGATGAGCTCCTTAGGATGATTTGTAGCGTATCTCCAAGCTTTAGGAAGCGGTTGAGTGCTTTCCTCTTTATCCTCTTGAACTTCACCTATAGATTCTTGCTTATCTTCTTGCGCGGTGAGTCCTCAAGGATAGTTTCTCCATGTTTTCACCTAATGGTTCAAACTCTACAACATTCTCAACAAACACATTAGATTCTTCAAACTTAACATGCATGGATTCTTCTATGGTAAGTGTAGATCTATTGAAAACTCTATATGCTTGCTAGTAGAAGAATATCCAACAAAGATAGCTTCATAGGCCTTAGCATCAAATTTACCCAAATTATCCTTAGTATTCAAAACAAAACACTTGCATCCAAAAACTTTAAAATATGCAACATTTGGTTTTCTAGAATGATACATTTCAAATGATGTTTTTGAAGAATTTTTGCACAAATAAATACGATTCGATATATAGCATGCGGTGTTTACGGCCTCGGCCCATAAATATTGAGGGAGGTCATACTCACTAATCATTGTCCTAGCCATCTCTTGAAGTGTTCTATTTTTCCTTTCTACAACTCCATTTTGTTGTGGAGTTCTATGACAAGACATTTCATGCTTAATTCCTTTTTCATCACAATAAGTCATGAAGAGTTGGTTAACAAACTCACCACCTCTATCACTCCTTATTCTTAAAATCGGAAAACCCTTTTCTTTTTCAACTCTTTTTCGAAAAATCTTAAAATGAGAAAAAGTTTGATCTTTATTTTGTAAAAAGAAAACCCAAGTAAAACGGGAGAAATCATCAACCAAAATAAATGCAA
This sequence comes from Agave tequilana, assembly GCA_038442645.1. Classification (NCBI taxonomy): domain Eukaryota; kingdom Viridiplantae; phylum Streptophyta; class Magnoliopsida; order Asparagales; family Asparagaceae; genus Agave; species Agave tequilana. The sequence goes on along the minus strand of JAVJIF010003135.1, from coordinate 296,071 downwards.
ATCTACTTCCATTTAAACTCTTAGTTTTAGTTGGTCCAAAAAGATCCATATGAATTAATTCTAAAGGCCTAGTTGACATGATATCCTTGATTGGTTTAAAGGAAGACTTGGTTTGTTTCCCAAGTTGGCACGCACCACAAATGCGGTCTTTCTCAAAATTCAAGCAAGGTATACCCTTCACCAATTCCTTTGAATTAATCTTAGAATATGATCAAAAGATGCATGTCCTAGTCTTCTATGCCAAAGCCAAGAATTTTCATCAAAAGCATTCAAGCATTTAGTAGAACAATCTAAATTAAGCATGTCAATAATATAAACATTATTATCACGAAAACCGGTGAGAATACAAACATCGGATTTAACATCAAAAATCTTACAAGAAGTATCATCAAAACAACTTTAAGTCCACGATCACAAAGTTGACTAATGCTAAGCAAATTATGTTTTAAACCATCTAATAAAACAACATTCTCAATAATAGGAGATGCACCAATTTGAATGTTACCTATACCGATGATAGTTCCTTTGGAGTCATCCCCGTAGGTGACGGTGCCACCTTCCATGTACCTTGATAGGGTTGTGAAGTTGTTGATGTCCCATGTCATGTGTCTTGAACAACCACTATCAAGGTACCACCGCTCCCTACGTCTTGGAGCTTTGGTGTGTACCTACATCAAACAATTTAAGACTTGATTTTGGTACCCACATTTTCTTGGGTCCTCTAGGGTTAGTGTCATGAACCCAAACAAGATTATTTGTTCTATTTAGTTGATCATAGCAAAACTTAGCTAAATGTCCATTTTTACCACAATATGTGCATCTATACACTCTACCATATTTAAAAGCATAGTGAGTGTGTGAATTGTGAGCATGGGAAACTTTAGCATGGGTGGTGTGAGCATGAGAATTCTTAGCTTGTGAAGTGTTAGCATGCGAAGTGTGCTTTTTAGAAAACATGTTCTCAAGTTTCTTAGTATTGAAAGCACAATCATTTAAAACTTTTTCAAAATCATTCATTTTGGATTTAAAAGAAGAATTTCTTTTTCATCAATAATAGGAGATTTTGCCTTACAAGTACTCTTGTAGGCACAAAATTCTTTTTGCATGGAAATGAAATTAGAAGAAATATCATCTTTTTCTTTAGAAACAATGGCAAGTTGATTCTTAAGAAAAGCAACTTCTTTTTGTAATTTTATGCATTCAAGTTTCTTGTTATCATAAGTTTCAGAAAGTTCTACAAAAGCATACACTAGAACTTCCTTACTTACATCATCATCTTCATCATCAAGGGATTGAGGGGTTACCTTGGGTGTGTTTGCCATGAAACACATATTAGCTTGATCCACCTCCTCTTCGGACTCGCTTTCCGAATCCCACGTAGCTTTGTAAGCTTTCTTTTCCTCCGGCTTCTTTGGCTTGAAGAGGAAGTCATCTTCTTCTTGAACTCCGGACAATCCGTCATGATATGTTCGGGTTTGCGGCAATTATAGCAAATGATCCTCCGCTCCTCTTTGCCTTCAAATTTTCTCCGGAAGTTGAGCTTGTTCTTCCGGTACATCCTCTTGACTTTGCGAACAAGTAGAGTAAGCTCCTCATCTTCTTCTTCGTCATCTTCATCGTCATCATTGGTGGATGAATTCTTGAAGGCTATGGATTTCTTCTTTGAAGTAGTGGCCTCTTCTCTTGCCTTCTTCTCCATCTCATGGGTCTTTAGGTTCCCAATGAGACTAATGAGGTCCATCTCGTCCTTGTCGTTCAACTCCTTCAAGGTGGTGGCCTTGATCTCCCATGATGAAGGAAGAGCCCGAATTACTTTCCGCACCTTTTGATCGTTGGAGATGTCATCACCTAAGGAAGAAAGACCATTAGTGATTTTAGTAAACCTTATAGCCATACTATCAATAGACTCATCATCAAGCATTTTAAATGACTCATATTGGGACCTCAAGAGATCTATCTTAGCTCTCTTGACTTGTGAAGTCCCCTCGTGTGTGACCAATAAGTGTTGCCAAATCTCATAGGCAGATTGGCAATGAATTACCCGTGTAAGGTCATCCTCATTCAAGGCGGTTAATAGGGAGTTTTGGGCCTTGGAGTTAGCCTCATATAGTTTAAAGTCAAGGTCGGTCCAAGTGCTCTCATTACCATCGGGTGCTTCATAGGGTTTGGTCAAGGACTTGGCTACTAAGCTACCCAAAGATTGCAAAAATATAGTCATCCTAACCTTCCAAATTGGAAAATTTAGGCCATCAAATTTAGGTGGGGATTTAATGTTGTCGGCCATGTTTACTAGAGTATGAATGGATGAATGAAAATGTTGATTAGCAATATTTTAAGGATCTCTCTATGGATGTTAAGCCAAACCTAGAGTTCAAGCTCTGATACCAATTGAAAAGTCACCTAGAGGGGGGGTGAATAGGTGACAATGCTAATCAAAGGGCAAATTAAAATTTAAAGCTACAACAATCACAATCAAGAATCACAAGATGAATGCAAGCATGTAAGTATGACAATGATATGATGAGCAAGTAATAAGTGCAAGTAAAGTAGAGTGAGGATTGCAAGAATGTAAACCAATCGCAAACACAAGGATATGTTATCGAGGTTCGAGCACCCAGCTCTACTCCCCACCTTCCCCAGAAGGATTCTAGCTACTTCCACTATCACAAAGAACAATTACAACTGGAGTACCCAACTCCACAATTACAATCACAAGAATCTCTGAGTAGTCACAAGACCACAAACTCTCTCTTTCAAAAATCTCTTCCCTTACAAAGGTCCTTAGAGAATAATGAGTAGAATTGAAGCTCTTTTGTGTGTAAGGAAAAGAAATTGAAATCAGAGAAAAACTTTTGAAAACCCTTCAGAAAATTGAGAGAATTTAGCACAAAAACAAAGAACTTTTGAAAGCCTTAAACTTTTGAATTTTGTAGCAATGAATGTTGTAACCAATCTCTCCCCAAACACCCCTATTTATAGGAGAGGGCTAGGGTTTAGGGATAAAACATAATTACTGATGTTTAGGAGGTAATTAGATCAAAATATATCCTTAAACCTTTTTTTAAACACAAAAGACAAAAATAAACAGCTCACTTAAAATCTGCCCGTTACTGTTCAACGGACACATCGGTCGACTGGGCCGGTCGACCGGTAGTTCAAAAATTCGACCGTTATAGGCTAGCGGTCGACCGACCCGGTCGACTGAGAAAACCTGTGAGCAAAAACAATATCTCGGTCGACCGCCCCGGCGACTGGCGGACATGCACACTGATACGTGCATCTGCCAGAACTGCGGTCGACTGGTCCGGTCGACCGGACCAGACTGACACAGACTCGGTCGACTGTCCCGGTCGATCGGATCAGGTCAAAAATCATTTTTGGAAAAGAAAATAAAGAGGATTTTGATTTTAACAAAAATACTTTTGAACAGGAAATAGAATTTAAACATAAAGATGTATTTGTAGGCAAAAACTTGTATGCAAAATATTTTTGTATAATTTATAAGAAATTATTTTGGAATGAGCATGTGCGCAAAAACGTGTGTGATAGAGCTTCAAACCTATCCACTATTCTTTAACATACTTTAAACTGAAAAACAAATTACATGAAGACTTCTTGAGCTAACTTCAAGTCTTTGAGCCATCCAATGCCTTGCTAGTGCCTTCTCTTCTATGATCCTTCCTTGATGTGCAATTTGCCTTCCTTGCTTTGTGGAACTTAGAAGTTCTTGCAATAGCTAAGTGAATGATCTCTAAACATGGTACAAACCTGAAACTTATCTTAACAAACTTATTAGTACCAAATAGCTCTAATTTGGTTTGTCATCATCAAAACACAAAACAATTGGAGAGTGTAACCTCTTGGGCCAACAGTCTATACATATGCATATAGTGGATACAAATGAGCATGAAGTTCAATCATATATGAATCAATTGTAATTCACTATTTGTACATGTATATATGCAAGTTTTGATAAAATCTACATTTAAACTAGTTCATACCACATGAAGCACAATAAATCATAAAACATGAACATGCTATGAATATTATGAATGAACAAGCATGAACATAAAAAGTAGAGTTTAGAGCTTGTTACCAACTCCAAAGCTCCAAAAATGGTGGTCTTTCCACCAAAACTCTTTGATAGCGGTGCATCCAAATGTATGTCCATCAAGTCCATTGCATCCACTACCAAGGCACCAAATCTCTCACGTCTTGAGAGATCCCTCACCTACATCAAAAACATGGGGTGGGGGTTTTGGTACCCATATTTCTTGTTGGGTCCACGGGGTTAGCTTTGTGTTGAGGGACCCAAAATCTTTTATTAGCAAAATTAAAATGATCTAATCTATCATAACAATATTTTGCTAAATGGCCTTTGCGGCAACAATGTGTACATATGTACACCTTAGTATGCTTATGTGTAGGAGTGTGATCATGTTGTGCAACATAAGCAAATGCATGGTTATGATGTGCATGAATGTGTGGAGTTTGTTTCTTTGAAAACATTGACTCCAACCTAGAATGATTAAAAGCACAAGAGTTCAAAGTTGAACTCAAACCATCCATTTTATTTTTCAAATTTTTAATCTCATTAGTGGTGGCATGAGAAGCATGATGAGATAAAGAATCATTTTCTTTTTCTTATTATAAACATCTTCTTTTTCTTTTTCACAATTTTTCTTTTCAAAGATTTATTTTCTTGAAAAATAACTTCTCTTTGTTTTTCCACCAAATCAACTTTATTTTTCAAAGTAGTGTTCCCTTCACATAAATCATTCAATTTTGCAAGCAAGGAAACATTCTCATTTTTCAAATCTTTATTTTCTTTTTCTAAGCATGCAACCTTATTCTTAAATGCATCATTTTCATTAAGCATGCAATCAAATTTCTTTTTCAAATTATTATTATCTTTCTCTAAACATGCAATGTTAGATTTAGATGAATCTTGTTCTATATGCATGCAAGCAATGTTCTTTTTCAATTTTTATTTTCCTTTTTAATCATGTCATATTTCTCAAGAAATTGTTGGCAAAATGTAGTGAGTTCATCATATGACATGTCTTCATCATCGGATTCGGTGTTTACCTCAAGGGGGTTATCCCCTTGGACCATGTAGCACACGTTGGAGATATCGCTTCCAACGTCCGAATCGCTCCCGGCATAATATAGATCCTTTTCGCCAAGGGAGGTGATGATGTTCCAAGCTACAAAAGCCGAATCAACATTAGAAACCCTAGAAAGATATTCATCATTTAGGGTACATTTAAGAGCATGAAGGGCTTTTGCATTAGCCTCAATGTACTTGCTATTATTAATATATGAATCATTAGTGGTAGCAAGATAAACATGAATGCCTAAGGCCTTGAGGTACAATGACATCTTAACCTTCCAAATTTGGATGTTAAGAATGTCAAATGTGGGTGGTGACATGAAGTCCATGGTGTGTGTACAAATCTTGTGATTAGCCTAAAATGAGGATCTTTAACTCTAGGTTGTTAGACCCAAATCAGAGTACCAAGCTCTGATACCAATTGTAAGTTCACCTAGAGGGGGGGTGAATAGGTGATGGCTAATCTAATGGTCACTTAATGCCTAATAATGCGGAAGCTAAAAACAATTATGACCTAATAAAACTTTTACACTAAACACCACGTATAACCAAAGAGTGTTGCCGAATTTCCCGTGAAGGGCTCTGGACAAACTCCTCTAGATTCCCCTTGAATGGGTTGAGGTGCCGCGTTGGCTCTCTTGGTTGAATACAAGTGTTAGTCAATAATCCCAAGCAAGTATATCAATTAAGCACACAAGTATATCATGCATATAAAGATAGACAATAAAAGTATGCAAGATATAACAAGCGATAGAGAGAGAATGAGCAATCGCAAACACAAGGGTATGTTTCGAGGTTCGAGCACACTTGCTCTACATCCCCGCCTTCGACACGAAGGATTTCCACTATGCAAGATCCCAATGGATCTCTCCCCGGTGCCGCAACACCTACAAGCCCTCGGACTCTCTAGTCCCGTACACACGCAAGCCCCACAAGCTTGCCTAGGCCGCACCTCGAACCAAAGAGTTAACAACCGAACTCCAAACCACCACGAGCACACTTGCCCGTCTCCTCAAAGTACAAGAATGAAATCTTGGTGATCCAACACTTTGATCACAAATGAAAGCTCTGACTACAACACTCCTATAAGATTAATAGACAATGGTTGCTCAAGTGTTTGTGTGAGAAAAGCAAGGATTGGAACTTTGGTGAAAAACTCAAGAAATCTCTTTTAACACACTCTAAATAAAACTCCCTTTAGATTGGAAGTATTAGCTCTCTATTTTGTGGAGAAAAGCTCTTCTGAAAGAATAGGAAAAACTAACTCTAAAGGTCTCCAAAATCTTGGCTCAAAACAATGACCAAACCCCCAAATTTATAGGCTGTCAAAAACTAGCCGTTGGGGTCTGTCAGGCCTGCCGGTCGACCCGGGCGGTCGACCGCCAACGGTCAGAAATCCGACCGTTGGAGCCACGGTCGACCGCCCGGGTCGACCGAGCCACTGGAGCAGAGAGTCGAACTCTCTGTCGGTCGACTCGTACGGTCGGCCGAAATTTCCAGAGAGCAGAGCTCTCTGGAGCGGTCGACCCGTACGGTCGGCCGTCCTCCAGTGTACAAAGGCGTGCACGTCTGTGAACGTCAGTCGACCCCACAGGTCGACCGACTTCAGAGTTAGTCGACTATAAAGGAAGCAAGTCAACTTATCTGAAGCCTGAAACAGAAAACTGAGATTAAAAGTTTGTCTTTTCGGCTCAAATAAAATCCTATAAATACATAGAAATTCTACAAAAATAGTTTTACCAATATACTTTGATATACAAACATGCTTGAACAAAATCAAGGCATGTTATAAAAGATTGGACTATTTTTGTAACTAGGAAATATTTGGCTCATGATAAAACTGTTTTTCAAAATAATATTTTTCCAAAACATGTTTTTCCAAATCTTCATCAAATACAAAACAAGATATACTTTTAAAACATAGTGTGTATGGATATGATCCACTACACAATCAAGATGAAATATCTATATTTTTGACAATAAGTATAAACTTGGTTTTGGTTGAAAGATGTAAACATGAATACCAAAAACCAAACATGTATTTTTTCAAAATGAAAAATCTTTTCTAAACTAAAAAATCTTTTATGAAAACAATTCTATCAAGAGTGTGTGTGTATATGTACTTGAGCAATCCACCACTATTCTATCCTTTACATTTTTAACTAAAACAAAAACAAAATCTTATACCTAGACACAAGTCTTCATCTTCTTGAAGTCTTCACTTGAAGGCTTCTTATCTTCTTGACTTGGTCCAAGCTTGATCCAAAAGCTCCTTGGATCACACCGTGCTAGCTCCAAATCTTGATATTTTATCCTTTGTTGAGCTATACACCTACTAAGATCTTGATAATGAATCTGTCACTAATTAAACACAAGATCATTAGTAAACATAACTTCATGAGTTGATCATCATCAAAACTAGGGTGATAGGCCTTTGGGCCAACAGATCCATATGAGACAACTATTACTAAGAGGTTAGCATGATTAGTGGAGCATTTAGTAGTTAGTTGCCATGAATCTTCTTCTCTCTTTAAATAAAAATTACCATTTTTATTTCATGTTGGTTTCATCTCCTATTTCTTTTACTTCTTCTTTTCTTTTATTTTGTTTTTAAAACCACTTTCCAAAACCTTTCTTATTTCATTTTGTTTTATCTTATTTTTGTTTTCTTTTTGCTTCCACCAATTCACAACCATGTCTTATTTGTCTTCACTTCGCCGATTTTATCGCCTTCTCCACCTATCACTTCTAGATTTCTTTTCTTTCCTTTTTCCCATTCTTTAATAAAGATGAACTTGTTAACATAACACATGAACGGACCGTTAATGCTTCTATCACCTCCTGTCCCTGTGGATTCGACCCGTTGAGCCAATGCTACAATGCAAGTTGATTGAGTTAGACCTACACACAAAATACCAAATTTCAGAACTAAGAATGAAAAGTACAAGTTACTCAATTCTACCGCAATAGCAAGTGGCTATGCGGGTCGTGATCCACAAGGAGGGACTAGCGATGGAAGCTTTTCTAGCAAGTTCTCTTTTATGCTACCATTAATGGTTAAAGTTCTTCTTTAGTTTCTTAGAAAGAAAATAAAAATAAATTACAATGAAGTTAGGCAGAAAGTGAGAGATTGGGAAGATGGAGAAACTAGAAATGATATGTACAAAGAAATGGAAAAGGAGTGATAAAAGAAGTGGGTGTTGTTGGTGTTGGTGATCTAAACTAAAGAAATAAAAGAAAAGAAAGAAAAGATTAAAGAAATACTTACATCCTTTGGTTCCTGACTTACTTGGAACTCTTGCATGTTCTACCTTACTTCGGAGGCGTCCAACGCATAAGCCATAAGATCGAGCTCGATCTCATTCGCATTATATCATCAAGACGAACAAGAATGAAATGATACGGAGTCTTGAGGAGGAGAACGTCATCATGAAATATCATTGGCCCTCACACAAACATTGTTATACTGATGCTTCTAGATTCACTTGAATACTCATCATAACCAAAAAGAGAAAAAGTAGAAAGAAGAAGAAGGAAACAAAAGTAAAGACAAATATAAAAAAAATTACCTTTTATTGCTTGCAGAAACGATAGAAGAAAGGAGGAGGTACATCAGTGTCACTCTCAACATAAGCCTCTCTCTCTTACTTACATGAATCTCAGTCTAAACTATACTTACAAAGAAATAAAAATTACATGAAAAGAAAACAAAAACCTACACTACAAAGAATGAAAAATTGGACAAAATCCTATCTCTGCATGATCGTCTCCATTTACAGTAAAATACCTGCCTTTTATAGGCAAAAACCCAGAGGGGAGAGGCGTGAGAAGATAGGGGAGGAAACGCTCACAAAGCTACGAAAACGCGGCTTTGGCCGCGTTTTCGCGGCCAGGGTGTGGCCAAGTGGCCACACCCTGTTGGTGGAATTCCCCGGCTTCGCGATTGATATTTATCTTCATCTAGATTTGTAGTTTAAGTCCAGGATTTTGACGAAATAACCTTTGATTTTTGGCTTCAACCGCTTGATTTGGGATGATTCATTTCAACCAATTTTCAACCTCTCTGATTTGCCAAGATCTGCCCTGATTCACTGATTTAGAATTTATTCTGATTTAATTCAGAATTTGATGGGCTTTTGGGCTCATTTTTCTTCACTCTCCTTTAGGAATGGGCCTACAAATAAATTAAATAATAATTAGGAACAAGTAGAGTTTGTTTAATAATAAGTGTGAGAATATGATAATAAATGTGCATTCTTAGCGACCGATCATACCCCCATACCTATCTTTTGCTCGTCCTCGAGAAAAATAACTAAACTATACTAAGGATTATTAGACCACTTTCGTAGGTCACGCGATTGCACTGAGCATGTGCAACAAGCCGTTAAACCTCTAGGTTACCCCTAGTGGACGAGTTTTGTCTCGTGAGGGTTTTCAGTGGATTACACCCATAAAATCCGTAAAGAAAGAGAAAAATGTTACTAATTTGAAAAGACATTTTGAAAGAAAAAATTTGAAATATTATTGTAAGTTTTAAGTAATCTATAAGTTATAGGAAAACCGAATTTTTCATTCCTAAACTTAGTCCCTATTCAAAAATTTGTTATCAATCAAAGTAAGGAGTCAAATTGTACTTCTGATCTAGTCTATTACTTTACCCTAAGTCATATGCACCTTGTGACCGTGAAATTTTTGACTAAGGGTTTTTTAACTCTAACACTTATGCCTTATTTATTTATATATATATTTTTGTGGTATTATTCCTTAGTTCTATTAGGCTTTGTAATCTGCCCATGTAATGAGCCTTTAATCGATGACTCTCAAACCAAACGGTCTTAGGACACCGGGTGAGAAAACACCCCAAGGATTTAAGACTCGAGCAAACAAGGCCACAAAACTAAGGATTTTATTATATGAACCACTTTTAGGCGTGAATACTTATGCTTTATTAGGCACAAATACCCAGCTTAATCAGAGGATTTTTTTAATATTTTTTCTCAAACTTATCTAATCATCTTTCGCATAAATACCAAGGCTTACTTAGGCCAAAGCACCTAGCTAATCAATAAGTAGATTTGTTCATCTTTCATAGATATATTTTTTTTCTTTTTTCATTTTTATAAGGCATTAGAATCTTCGTTTTTTGAACCCTAAGTGTGTAAGTGTATGAAGTGCGCATATTTCATTAAGGTAATGATCAGACTAAATTACTTTGACAAATTATCTTCCTAACTCTAAAAATCAAACAAATAATCTTATTTTGATCAAGTTTAAGAAATACTAATTTTGATTTTCCTATTCCTTAAAGTTGACTTAATTTCTTACAAAAAATATGTCAAAATATTGTTTCTATTTTCAAAAAGTTTTTAAAAGTAAAGAAAATGTTAAATTTTTTTATTTTAATAAAAAGAAAAACCTAAGTTATGTTAGAACCCTCTCCCACACCTATCTCATGCATTATCATCAATGTATGAATTAATGCATAGATGCATGAAAAAGAAGACAGGGAAGGAAAATACAACCTTAAGGTGGTGGTTCCGGTGGTGGTCAGATTGGTCCAAGAAATGCGGCCCAATCGACTTTGCATGGAGTTCGGAGGAACCCACCAGAAATCTCTCTAATATAACCCACTAAAATGATGTATACATGAAGGATTTGTATTAAAAATTTGACCCCATCTAATTTTCAAATTCCATAATTGATTTCGGAGTTAATTTTGTCAACCGCCTTGTCCCAAAATGGAGTGTGAAGAATGATTGACTTGGACTTAGGAAGTACGAGAACTAATACCGACTCAAAAAAGTGACTTAAGTCAAGTAAAGGTTCAGGAGTCGAGATTGGTTCAGGAAGTGGGTCGAAATCAAGAAGTTGAAACTTAAATCCACATTCATTTTCCCACAATAGAATGTGACTTAATATTGGTGATTCAAGTTCAAGAATAACAGGTGTGGGAATCAAAACTGACTCTAAAATATTACTCAAGTCAGGTAACAAAACAGGAGTCAATATTGATTCTAGAATTTGAACTGAATCACAAAATTAAGAATCTAGGTCACATTTCTCATTGAGTTCAATTTCATAAAAATGAGAACTTGACAATTTGTCAATGGGACATTCAAAAGTATCAAATTGGTCAAGTTCAATATGCTGATCATCAAAGATGGGTGATTCAATTTCATTATGAATTGGCACAGGATCCAATGTTGACTCAGGAAAAAGATTGAAATCAGGTGAAGACATTGGAGTTATAATTGAATCAGGAAGTAGAATTAAATCTCTAAGTTGAGGTTCATGATCATATTCATTCTCAAGTTCATTTTCAGGAAAGGGATAACTTGCCAAACTGTCAATGTCACTTTCAAAATTTGGAGTTTGGACAAGTTCAAATGATTGGGATGAAATGGAATCTTGTTTTCCAAAACAACATGACTCTTCGGCTCTAACAGAATGGTTAGTGACATTAGATGGCCAAACGATGAGAATGTAGAGATTGGACCATCATATCTATGTCATGATTACGAGCGTTTTGAGCCTGAGTCATAGCTTCAAGTATCTTTTCAAAGTTGATTGGTTTATTGTTTTGTTGAAAAGATGAAGTGTTGTTTTGGAATTGGTGGTAAAATTGTGAGTCCATCAGATTTTGTAATTTTTATTTAGACTCACGCATACTCATTTCCAAAATTGATGGTTTTCTATTTTGGACTAGTGGAACTGAGTATGAATCTTAGAAATATTGTGGACAAGGTGGATAAGGAGGACAAGTTGGTTGAAAATTGGACTCGGGGAGGTGAATCCCCACTGACTCTCTGAAGAGTTAAAATTATTTTAGAAATTATGGTTATAAGATTGGGGGCATGGGTTATATTGATTCGGATAAGACCAATCTGGCACACTGGGTTGGTTAAAGTTATGATATGCCGGGTTGGTAATATCTGAAAGAGGCTGGTGTGTAATATGGATTACCATTAAAATTGAAAAAATTATTGTTATAAGCCATATCACACAATAAAATACAAACAAAGAAAGAAAAAAACAAATAAATAAGCAAACAAAAAAGAAAAAAATTCTAACTTAAGTTAGGGTTGACCTTTGACCTAGACGACTCCTAACTGGTTAACTGTCCATAGGAGGTATAATGCAGACTTTGACCACAAGCTAATCAGCTAGGTCAGGGCAAGATTGGTGGGAGGTTATCCGTCAAAGACGTTCTTTAATTAAGTAACCACCAACCTTCAGGCTTTCAACGCTTAATCCCCTTCCTAAACACTGATTTGGCAGGAGTCAAATTCCAACACCTTTTCCCCTTAGGATAAGCTCCTAATTGAGTCTGAGATGTCCCTAGGGCCAACGTCTACTCATTTTTAGTTAGGCTTGGGTTAGTGAGTGAGGAGATTGTTTGTGGGCTAAGGGACGGTAATGATTTCCCCACCTTATCTTGTTTATAGGACAAGCCCTTAGATTAATTTAGTGCAGTGTACAAGAAAAGTAACACTTAAGCAATATAAACAATCCAAAAGTGTTCTTATACTAGATGCTATGCACACGTACCTTTGCTCTAGCACTCTTCAATAGTAAATAGAAAATGTATTGAAATAGACACGTGCCTAAATGCAAAGTCTAAATCATTTTTTAGCATTTACAATCATCATTTTACTGTTGAGGTTAGAAAGTAAAGACAGTGAGACAAACAAGGAAATAAATGCTACAGATATTTAAACTACGCAATTCAGCCAATCTGCAGAAAATACAGGTTAGTAGTTCACTCAGTTTGCTACAGGACTGTAGCAAATCTGAGGGCTTCTTGGCTCTGCTTTCTTGAGCAGAGTCTAAGGCGACTTTTGTGTCCACTGCAGCAAGAATTCCTTGTTGTTAAATCTGTACAAAAAACAAAGAAGAAAGTTAACCAAAAATGTAAACTTTAAGAGAATTACTTACCGTCCCTTCCCGGCAACGGCGCCAAATTTTGATTGAGTTAGACCTACACACAAAATACCAAATTTCAGAACTAAGAATGAAAAGTGCAAGTTACTCAATTCTACCGCAATAGTAAGTGGCTATGCGGGTCGTGATCGACAAGGAGGGACTAGCGATGGAAGCTTTTCTAGCAAGTTCTCTTTCATGCTACCATTAATGGTTAAAGTTCTTCTTTAGTTTCTTAAAAAGAAAATAAAAATAAATTACAATGAAGTTAGGCAGAAAGTGAGAGTTAGGGAAGATGGAGAAACTAGAAATGATATGTACAAAGAAATGAAAAAGGAGTAATAAAAGAAGTGAGTGTTGTTGGTGTTGGTGATCTAAACTAAAGAAATAAAAGAAAAGAAAGAAAAGATTAAAAAAATACTTACCTCCTTTGGTTGATGACTTACCTGGAACCCTTGCATGTTCTACCTTACTTCGGAGGCGTTCAACGCATAGGCCATAATATCAAGTTCAGTCCCCATTCGCATTACATCATCAAGACGAATAAGAATGAAATGATACAGAGTCTTGAGGAGGAGAACATCATCATGAAATATCGTTGGCACTCACACAAACATTGTTATACTGAGGCTTCTAGATTCACTTGAATGCTCATCATAACCAAAAAGAGAAAAAGTAGAAGAAGAAGGAAACAAAAGTAAAGACAAATATAAAAAAATTACCTTTTATTGCTTGCAGAAACGATGGAAGAAAGGAGGAGGTACATTGGTATCACTCTCAACATAAGCCTCTCTCTTTTACTTACATGAATCTCAGTCTAAACTATACTTACAAAGAAATAAAAATTACATGAGAAGAAAACAAAAACCTACACTACAAAGAATGAAGAACTGGACTAAATCCTATCTCTGCATGATCGTCTCCATTTACAGTGAAATACCTGCCTTTTATAGGCAAAAACCCAGAGGGGAGAGGCGTGAGAAGATAGGGGGAGCAAACGCTCCCCCTAACTCCCTAACAAAGCCGCGGAAACACGGCTTTGCCTGCATTTCTGCAGCCAGGGTGTAGCCAGGTGGCCACACCCTGTTGGTGGAATTCCCCGGCTTGACGATTAATGCTTATCTTCAGCTAGATTTGCAGTTTAAGACTGGGATTTTGATGAAATGGCCTTTGATTTTTGGCTTTAACCACTTGATTTGGGATGATTCATTTCAACCGGTTTTCAACCTCTCTGATTTGCAAAGATCTACTCTAATTCACTGATTTCGAATTTATTCTGATTTAATTCAGAATTTGATGGGCTTTTGGGCTCATTTTTCTTCACTCTCCTTTAGGAATGGGCCTACAAATAAATTAAACAATAATTAGGAACAAGCAGAGTTTATTTAATAATAAGTATGAGAATATAATAATAAATGTGCATTCTTAGCGACCGATCACACCCCCATACCTATATTTTGCTCGTCCTCGAGCAAAACAACTAAATTATACTAAGGATTATTAGATCACTTTCGCAGGTCACGCGATTGCACTGAGCATGTGCAACAAGCCGTTAAACCTCTAGGTTACCCCTAGAGGATGAGTTTTATCTCGTGAGGGTTTTCAGTGGATTACACCCACAAAATCCGTAAAGAAAGAGAAAAAATGTTAGTAATTTGAAAACACATTTTGATAGAAAAATATTTGAAATATTATTGTAAGTTTTAAGTAATCTATAAATTATAGGAAAATCGAATTTTTCATTCCTAAACTTAGTCTCTATTCAAAATTTATTATCAATCAAAGTAAGGAGTTAAATTGTACTTTTGATCTAGTTTATTACTTTACCCTAAGTCATATGCACCTTGTGACCGTGAAAATTTTCACTAAGGGTTCTTTAACTCTAACTCTTATGCCTTATTTATTTATATATATATTTATATATTTTTTTGTGGTATTATTCCTTAGTTCTATTAGGCTTTCTAATTTGCCCATGTAATGAGCCTTTAATCGATGACTCCCAAGCCAAACGGTCTTAGGACACTGGGTGAGAAAATACCCCAAGGATTTAAGACTGAGCAAGCAAGGCCACAAAACTAAGGATTTTATTATATGAACAACTTTTAGGCGTGAATACTTATGCTTTATTAGGTACAAATACCCAGCTTAATCAGAGGATTTTTTTATAATTTTTCTCAAACTTATCTAATCATCTTTCGCATAAATACCAAGGCTTACTTAGGCCAAAGCACCTAGCTAATCAATAATTAGATTTGTTCATCTTTCATAGATATATTTTTTTTCCTTTTTTTCTTTTTTTATAAGGCATAATAATCTTCGTTTTTTGAACCCTAAGTGTGTAAGTGTATGAAGTGTGCATATTTCATTAAGGTAAAGATCAAGACTAAATTACTTTGACAAATTATCTTTCTAACTCTAAAAATCAAACAAATAATCTTATTTTGACCAAGTTTAAGAAATACTAATTTTGATTTTCCTATTCCTTAAAATTGACTTAATTTCTTACAAAAAATATGTCAAAATATTGTTTCTATTTTCAAAAAGTTTTTAAAAGTAAAGAAAATGTTAATTTTTTAATAAAAAGAAAAACCTAAGTTATGTTAGAACCCTCCCCCACACTAATCTCATGCATTATCCTCAATGTATGAATTTATGAATAGGTGCATGAAAAAGAAGACAGGGAAGGAAAATACTATCTTAAGGTGGTGGTTCCGGTGGTGGTCTGATTGGTCCATGAAATGCGGCCCAATCGACTTTGCATGGAGTTCGGAGGAACCCACCAGAAATCTCTCTAATATAACCCACTAAAATGATGCATACATGAAGGATTTTTATTAAAAATTTGACCCCATCTAATTTCCAAATTCATAATTGATTTTGGAGTCAATTTTGTCAACCGCCTTGTCCCAAAATGGAGTGTTAAAAGATAAAATGATTGACTTGGACTTAGGAAGTACGGAACTAATACTGACTCAGAAAAGTGACTTAAGTCAAGTAAAGGATCAGGAGTCGAGATTGGTTCAGGAAGTGGGTCCAAATCAAGAAGTTGAAACTCAAATCCACATTCATTTTCCCACAATGGAATGTGACTTAATATTGATGATTCAAGTTCAAGAATGACAGGTATGGGAATCAAAACTGACTCTAAAATATTACTCAAGTCAGGTAACAAAGCAGGAGTCAATATTGATTCTGAAATTTGAACTAGATCACAAAATTGAGAATCTAGGTCACATTTCTCATCGAGAGAACTTGCCAATTTATCAATGGGACCTTCAAAAGTATGAAATTGGTCAAGTTCAAAATGCTGATCATCAAAGATGGGTGATTCAATTTCATTATTAATTGGCACAGGATCCAATGTTGACTCGTGAAAAAGATTGAAATCTGGTGAAGACACTGGAGTCATAATTGAATCAGGAAGTAGAATTGAATCACTAAGTTGAGGTTCATGATCATATTCATTCTCAAGTTTAATTTCAGGAAAGGGATAACTTGCTAAACTGTCAATGTCACTTTTAAAATTTGGAGTTTGGACAAGTTCAAATGATTGTTCTGAAATGGAACCTTGTTTTCCAAAACAACATGACTCTTCAGCTCTAACAGAATGGTTAGTGACATCAGAACTGGTCAAACGGTGAGAACGTTGAGATTGGACCATCATATCTATGTCATGATTACAAGCGTTTTGAGCCTGAGTCATGGCTTCAAGATCTTTTCATAGTTGATTGGTTCATTGTTTTGTTGAAAAGATGAAGTGTTGTTTTGAAATTGGTGGTGAAATTGTGAGTCCATCAGATTTTGTGATTTTTGTTTGGACTCACGCCTACTCATTTCCAAAATTGATGGTTTTCTATTTTGGACTGGTGGAACTGAGTATGAATCTTGGAAATATTGTGGACAAGGTGGATAAGGAGGACAAGTTGGTTGAAAATTGGACTCGGGGGAGGTGAATCTCCACTGACTCTGTGAAGAGTTGAAATTATTTTAGAAATTATGGTTATAAGATTGGGGGCATGGGTTATATTGATTCAGATAAGACCAATCCGGCACACTAGGTTGGTTAAAGTTATGAAATGCCGGGTTGGTAATATCCGAAAAGAGGTTGGTGTGTAATATGGATTACCATTAAAATTGAAAAAATTATTGTTATAAGCCATATCAAACAATAAAATACAAACAAAGAAGAAAAAGAACAAACAAATAAGCAACACAAAAAGAAAAAATTCTAACCTAAGTTAGGGTAGACCTTTGACCTAGACGACTCCTAACTGGTTAGACTGTCCATAGGAGGTATAATGCAGACTTTGACCACAAGCTAATCAGCCAGGTCAGGGCAAGATTGGTGGGAGGTTATCCGTCAAAGACATTCCTTAATTAAGTAACCACCAACTTTCGGGCTTTCGGCCCTTAATCCCCTTCCTAGACACTGATTTGACAGGAGTCAATTTTCAACACCTTTCCCCCTTAGGATAATCTCCTAATTGAGTCCGAGATGTCCCTAAGGCCAACGTCTACTCATTTTTAGTTAGACTTGGGTTAGTGAGTGAGGAAATTGTTTGTGGGCTAAGGGAGGGTAATGACTTTCCCACCTTATCATGTTTATAGGACAAGCCCTTAGATCAATTTAGTGCAGTGTACAAGAAAAGCAACACTTAAGCAATATAAACAATCCAAAAGTGTTCTTATACTAGATGCTATGCACATGTACCTTTACTCCAGCACTCTTCAATAGTAAATAGAAAATGTATTGAAATAGACACGTGCCTAAATACAAAGTCTAAATCATTTTTTAGCATTTACAATCATCATTTTACTATTGAGGTTAGAAAGTAAATATAGTGAGACAAACAAGAAAATAAATGTTACAGATATTTAAATTACGCAATTCAGCCAACATGCAGAAAATACTGGTTAGTAGTTCACTCAGTTTGCCACAGGACTGTAGCAAATCTGAGGGCTTCTTGGCTCTGCTTTCTTGAGCAGAGTCCAAGGCCACTTATGTGTCCACTGTAGCAAGAATTCCTTATTGTTAAATCTGTACAAAAAATAAAGAAGAAAGTTAACCAAAAATGTAAACTTTAAAGAGAATTACTTACCGTCCCTTCCCGGCAACGGCGCCAAATTTTGATTGAGTTAGACCTACACACAAAATACCGAATTTCAGAACTAAGAATGAAAAGTGCAATGTACTCAATTCTACCGCAATATCAAGTGGCTATGGGGTCGTGATCGACAAGGAGGAACTAGAGATGGAAGCTTTTCTAGCAAGTTCTCTTTTATGCTACCATTAATGGTTAAAGTTCTTCTTTAGTTTCTTAAAAAGAAAATAAAAATAAATTACAATGAAGTTAGGCAGAAAGTGAGAGATTGGGAAGATGGAGAAACTAGAAATGATATGTACAAAGAAATGGAAAAGGAGTGATAAAAGAAGTAGGTGTTGTTGGTGTTGGTGATCTAAACTAAAGAAATAAAAGAAAAGAAAGAAAAGATTAAAGAAACACTTACCTCTTTTGGTTGATGACTTACCTGGAATCCTTGCATGTTCTACCTTGCTTCGAAGGCGTTCAATGCATAAGCCATAAGATCGAGCTCAGTCCCCATTCGCATTACATCATCAAGACGAACAAGAATGAAATGATACGGAGTCTTGAGGAGGAGAACATCATCATGAAATATCGTTGGCACTCACACAAACATTATTATAATGATGCTTCTAGATTCACTTGAATGTTCATCATAACCAAAAAGAGAAAAAGTAGAAAGAAGAAGAAGGAAACAAAAGTAAAGACAAACATAAAAAAAATTACCTTTTATTGCTTGCAGAAATGATGGAAGAAAGGAGGAGGTACATCGGTGTCACTCTCAACATAAGCCTCTCTCTCTTACTTACATGAATCTCAGTCTAAACTATACTTACAAAGAAATAAAAATTACATGAAAAGAAAAGAAAAACCTATACTACAAAGAATGAAAAACTGGACTAAATCCTATCTCTGCATGATCATCTCCATTTACAGTGAAATACCTGCCTTTTATAGGCAAAAACCAAGAGGGGAGAGACGTGAGAAGATAGGGGGAGCAAACGCTCCCCCTAACTCCCTAACAAAGCCACGAAAATGCGACGTTGGCCGCGTTTCCGCGGCTAGGGTGTGGCCAGGTGGCCACACCCTGTTGGTGGAATTCCCGGCTTCGCGATTGATGTTTATCTTCAGCTGGATTTGCAGTTTAAGTCCGAGATTTTGACGAAATGGCCTTTAATTTTTGGATTCAACCGCTTGATTTGGGATGATTCATTTCAACCAGTTTTCAACCTCTCTGATTTGCCAAGATCTGCCCTGATTCACTGATTTCAAATTTATTCTGATTTAATTCAGAATTTGATGGGCTTTTGGGCTCACTTTTCTTAACTCTCCTTTAGGAATGGGCCTACAAATAAATTAAATAATAATTAGGAACAATCAGATTTTATTTAATAATAAGTATGAAAATATGATAATAAATGTGCAATCTTAGCGACCGATCAGAAGTATCGAGGGAACATTAGCATACAAGCTTTTCATTGAATTTACAAACACACACATTTTCAAGTGTTGGTTTCACCCCGATCAAATAGCCTCGCTGCTGGAATTCTTCTGTGTTAACTTCGGTTGCAAAGAGAGGCTAAATTGCTAGCTTCGCTGTTAAACATTTTTAGTGTTTAGCTTTGATTATACTTGAAGCGAGGTTGCCCCTTTTTTGAGGCGACGCACTTGAGTGCTTTAGCTTCGCCTCCGCTTTAAAATTAAAGCGGCAGCTGTGAAGCTAGGCCGTGGGACCTATAAATAGGACTTTTACTGTCCGTTAGAGAAAGTTACTTTTTTTCATCTTCAGGTGAAGCTTAGATGATTTTTTCCCCTCTTCTTCGTGTTTGAATAAAAAACTAAGGTTTTCACTCTTTACATCTCTTCAAATGAGATCTGATGGCGTCCAAACAACATTCAGGCAAATAGGTTGACACCTCTGAGGTGGCAAATGCCGCTTCTCCACCATTGAACAGCCAATAGCTGGTAGGTCTTGACCTATTTCAGAATTTTTGATCTTTTTCTGCCAATCTAGGCTATCTCATCATTGATTTGGTAAGACCCACCAAATTGGTGATCTTAGGGAGTTTATCTCCTTTGATTTTGGTTTCCTATGCTCTCTTTTAGGGATGTGAATTTTCCTTTAATCTCGCATAGTGGAATTGGAAACCAAAGGTTTCTTCTTCAAGTTTCAGGCAAAGTTATTCTTCAAGCTTCCAGGTGAAGCTAAGACTTGTTAGTCTATTTGGAAGCTCTCAGGTGAAGTCAACTCTCATGCGAGGCTTTGCTTTAGCATTTTGGTGTGAGGCCAGCTCGCCTTACAGGCGAAGCTATGCCTTAGCCTTTTGAGGCGAGGCAAACTTGCCTTACAAACGAAGCTATGTCTAAGCCTTTGGGGTGAGGTTAGTTTGGCTTATAGGTGAAGCTACGCCTTGACCTTTTGGGGCAAGGCTAGCTTGCTTGGCACAGCTAAAGACTTTTGCATGTTTATTTTCTTTGAGTACTAACATGCTTGTTTTTCCTTTCTTGTAGTACACTACGCACAGGGACCATCAAACAGCTTGTTCGGTTCTGTAAGAGGAATGGATGGGAGTACCACTTCTAGTTTCAGAGTCAGACTTCATTCTTTAGTGATAAGTGCACGCCGAAAAGAGATGCTCTGCTTCTCGCAGCTAATGAGCGTGTTACGAGGAGTATTTTGACCCCGCCCCAATTGAAGATCACACTAGGATGGTGTACAAGAAACCAGATTTCATGTTCGAGGATGCGACACTTGATACTGACCAACAACTTCTCACAAAGGAGGGTCAGTGAATTTTTACTATCAAGGATAAGAGGTACTATCTTCCATCAAGCAAGCGACACTTCCCTCTTTCGTTCTTCCAATCAGTAATTGCACCACGAAAGATGAAATGGTCTGTGACCCGGTCCACAGATTCATTACATATGGGGATCCTAACACCCAATGGCTACAATCGCTCTGGATCGCCTAGGGCTATGCTTGGTCTGCATCTTGGCAAAATAGGTTAAGACATGTGGATTGGAGAGAATCTGGAATGGCTGAGATGTTCCTAACTAGTTTGTCAAGGTTCAAGGCAACTACCCAGTGACAAATTTTAGGGCTCTGGGCTAGGTACATCCTGCTCAATAGCCGTGGTGAAGGGATTTGATGTTATACGTCTTGAAGTAGTTTGATGCGGATCTGAAGAAGCTCGGACTCTACAAGGCAGTTAGGGCAACTTGTCATGGGATCGAGATAAGCGTGCTTAACTTCTTTGTCATCTTCAAGCTGTACTGTCCAGCTTCAGGGTCCTTCTTCATGCCTGTCGGCGAATTAGAATTGGCGCTGCATGACACGTGGAAAGTGTCTAATCTCCCGATGGGTTCGATGCCATATGAGGAGTATTTCCCTTGCACGATGGAATAGGAGCAGTTGGAGAAGGATAACCTAGAGATATTTGAGATGTGTTGAGAGTTGATGTGTCATGACGTCATTTTTACATGTGCATGGACGTCCATAACACTAGAGGGTTTGTGAATGGGATGAAGGTTTGGGCAGATTACTTATTCCCTATTCTAGATAGTGCTCCGGAGGAAGTTCAATTTTAAATACTAGATGATGATATCATCTGGGTGGTCCCATCTAGTGGACATGAAGATGTCATCCTAGATGAAGATGATGGCATCTATGAAAAAAGTGATAAGTTTAAGAGCTTCCACCACCAGGCGAGCCAACCTATGTCTAGGAAAGCTCTTCTTGTCGGCTTCTTATCGGTCTGGCTGAAGAAATGCGTAGTTTTGTTCCCTCTGCATGATGAAATTCTATCGTGGGTGCTCTTCCCTGCCATTCAACTCGCTCACGGCAAACCCCTTGGACTGCTTCCCACCATGTCTGCTGTATCTAGCGAGGTCTCTTGGTGTTGAGGGAAGCTTTTTTCAGGCCGCCAGCTACTAAGAGAGGCAAGGGGCAAAATCCACCCCATGATGGCCATGCCCTAGGGTAGAGATGCCCTATACATAATGGCATGGTTTGCGATGCATTGTCCCGCCATCATTCAACCAGGTGAAGAGTCATCGGGGACCATCCGTTTTGCGCATCTCCATCGATTCGAGAAATCGCAATGGGAGCGGACTTATAACTGGGGTACAAAAGCTGATACATCGTTATGATGCGTACAGTTTCTTTCGATGTTTCCCTTCCATTCCAGGCACTGGATATAGTGAAAAGTTTCATGATGTCGGAAACGGGAGATCTTCACTTGGACAAGGTATATTCAAGTGGTTGGTCAATATCAGGCCATCCTACTTGGTATATCGATGCGAAGATATATGCTATCTGGAGCCATATGCACCTAACCGCTTTACTTGCCAGTTCGGCTATGACCAGCTCTACGTTGGCAATCCCAACCGTCTCCTGGCGTTCATGGGTAGCTTGATCGATGGTGCAAGAGCTTGGAGATACTTTATCGTCAGCTGCACTGAGGCCCGGCTCTGTATGCCACTGATTAGTCTAAAATCTGCATCATTACATCACATTTTCCTACTAATTTATGAATAAAATGACGCTTCTCAACTGTATTTTGGTCTATTTTGTAGATAATCAAGAGTCTAAGGGCAAAGTCAGAATAAAAGGCTAATTAAACCCAATTTTGGGTAATTAAATCTCATTACTTGGAGGTCAAGCTAGAGAGCAACTAGAAGGTACATTGGATCCAAAAGTTGGGCGCGAATATGAAGAAAACTGGATCTAAATGCTAAATCCAAGGCCATCTAGAAGATCCTCGAAGATGGGCGAAACCATAAGACAAAAGCCAGAGCAATTGGCTCTGGTATTGCTACAGAAACGCAGTTTTTGCCACGTTTCTGCAACACACTTATGGGCCTACAAGTCGATTTTTGACACATGGCCTCATCTTGCATTTCAGATACTTCCTATGCCTATAAATACTGCAATTCATACCAGAGACGAAGCGTTAAGCAGTGAGAATTAGGGCTTCTCTCCTTAGGATTAGTTTTAGGTTTTCTTCTTCTTATCTTTTGTATTTTTCTTTATTTATTTTAATTCATGTATTAGGGCTGAGATAGATTCACAGGAGAGAAAGAGGGATCTTGTACTAGAGAGTGACAATCTATGTAAATGTGTCTCATTTCTTCTCTATTGTAATCTTCTTCATTTCTGCATAATGCTTAGCTAGTTTCTTTTCATGGCAATCTAACTACTAACCACTACTTGATAATCCATATGAATCTAATAGCATCTACAAAGCTTTGCCCTTGCAAGAGCCATCGATGACTCATGATGATGGATTCTAACATTCTAATATTCTAACATCTAACCCACAAATAAGCTAACTTGCAATGTCCTCTTTATTTTAACTCACCTCTACTTGGTTTTGATAATCTAATAGTACCTTGCACCTTGTTATATGGAATGAATATGTTTGAATGTAGAAGAACAATCTTATGAGTCATGCTTTTTATCGTCTCTTGAAACCAAGGATTAGTGATGACCAAAGATCCATGTGAGGCAACTATCACTAAGAGGTTAACATGATTAATAGAGCAATTAGTAGTTAGCAACCATGAGTCTTCTTCCATTGTTTTCCTTCTTTTCTTTGCTTTGTTTTAGAAACCAATTTCAAAATTATTCTTTTATCTTTTCATCATCATTTTTATCATCTTTTTTGTTCATATTTGTTTTCATCTACTTCACAACAAGTTTCATTTTCTCTTCTATTTTATTTTTAATACCACTTTCCAAATCACTTCATTTTCCATTTCATTTCTTTTTCCTTCACTTCTATTTTTTATTTTGTTTTATCAATCCCACAACCACTTCGCTATTATTTTTACTTTGCTGATTTCATTGCCTTCTCCAATTACCACTTCTAGATTTCTTTTCTTTTTCTTTTCTTATTCTTTAACAAAGAAGAATTTGTTAACATACAACGTGAATAAGGACAGTTAATGCTTTAATTGCCTCCTGTCCCTGTGGATTCGACCCGTTAAGCTAATGCTATAATGAAAGTATTGAGGGAACATGAGCACACACACTTTTACATTGATTTCAAAATACACATTTTCAAGTGCTGGTTCACCCTCGATCAAAATAATGGCGCCATTACCGGGGACGGGAATGGTTTAAACTCACATTTTTATTAACATTTTCTTCTCTGTTTTGGTGTGGCAGGGTAATTTTTGTAGAAACCGAACATTGCAGAAATCTAAGCTTACTTGTATCTCCCTGCTCAGGAAAGCAGGGAATTGTTGCTCATAAATGCCATGGAAACGCTTTAAAAGTCGTGAAAATGCAACACTTTGTTGTGAACTGGGCCCTATATTTTGCAGGCTGCTTCTAAATTGCATATATCTATGATTTCTGCTACTATCTTTGTGCATTGATTGCCTACACACTGCAATAATTAAGAACTAAAATCAGTAATTGGACATTTTTAATGCGGTTTAGACATTTACCTTTAGGTACGTGTCAATTTCAATTCTAATATACTATATTCTGTTCTATTATTGTGATCTGGACTGAGGTGTATATATGACATTGCATATAGAATAAAACAAATATGTGGGTGATTTACTCACTTTGTGTTATATTCTTATCTATATTGTACACTTGCATGAATTAGAATTAAGGGCAGAACCCGATACAAGATAAGGTTGGGAAGTCATTACCCTTCCTTAGCCCAAACCACCTCCCCACTCACACAACCCAAGCCTTAATAAAAATTGATAGACATTGGCACCTAGGGATATTTCAGACTCACTAAGAAATTGACCGAGATTGAAACTTGTAAGAGTCATACTCTAGTGAAATCAGTGTCTAAGGTTTGAGATTAAGAGGTTAAGCCTCGAAGATACCGTGGTTTAGCAGAATTAAGGCCCGTTGCTTACGTACAGATACTTCCCACCATATTTTCCCCTACCTGGCCGATTAGCTCGTAGTCGGGTTTATATAACAACCTTCCCCAGGTTGTCAACAAGTTAGTAGTCGTCTAGATCGAGGTCAACCTTAGTATAGGCTTGGTTTTGATTTTGTCTTTCTTTTGTTTTTTTGTTTGTTTTTTCTTTTTTGTTTGTGTTTGTTTGTGAAATGAATTTCAACAACAATTCTTTCAATAATAATATGAATCCATATTTCACACTGACCTCATTTGACTCGAATAACTCCAATCATGCTTTGAATAACATAAACCAACAAAATAATTTGGATTTGATTTCTTCGACTCAATATAACCCATACCTCTTATTTGATGACCAATATTTCCAAAATAATTTCAACTCTTCACAGAGCTGAAGGGGATTCATCTCCCTTGAGTCAAATTTTTAATCTCCTTGTCCACAATTTTCACAATTCTCACAATTTTCACAATATTCATTCCCCAATTGTGCTTCCTATACTCCTTTTCTAGAACAACCCACTGAAAAAAATTTGAATTAGAAAAGAGTATAGAAGCTGTACAAGTCATGATTGAGTCCCAGCAAAACAAACTCAACTCACAATATTCACGAACTTTTCATATCATGCTTCATATGAAATTGAATTTTAATCTTTCTCCTGAGTCAGTATTGGATCCTGTGCCAGTCCATTATGAAATTAAATTATTAATCTTTTATGATCATCAACACATTGAACTTGACCAATATCATACTTTTGAAAATTTCTTTGACAAATTAACAAGTGATCTCTTCCACTATACGGAAGCGGATGAGGTGACATACTTTGTCTCTGAAGGCCTTGAAGACCAAGAGCTTAATGTTGGGCCTTCTAGTGGGGCTGCCACTTCTTCTGAAAAGGGTGAGGTTACCACCCAGGGAGATGAAACTGAGGACGTGGGATTCTGGAGATCCCTGAAGAAAGAAGATCAATCGTCGAGCCACCTGTCGGGGAACTAGATACCTGGGAGGCCCATGTTGAAACCACTATTATCGGGAGTGTTATATCTCCTGAAATTGTACTAGAGATATGATTGGTAGCAAGGTGAACTCTCCTGGAGTTTCTACCGTCGAGGTATCTTCCGTTGACACAGCTGTTGCTGAGGCCACTTCCTTATGGGTTTCCTACACTGAGACTGCCCAAGCTATGAAGATCAGCACTGAGGTTGCTATTGCTGAAAAATCAGCAATTAAAAGGTATTGACTATAAGAGTCTAGCAATCAATTTTCATGTTCTATTTTTGATCTCAGAGCTTTTGTAGAAATCCTTGCGTTGAATACTCCAATCATGGGACCATCTCAGAAGAAGGCAACTACTCTTATCATACCGAATATTGTGGGGATTGGTGTCCTTTATCACATCATCATTCAATGTCAACCCTTATCCATTGATGACTTGATGGAAATCGATGAGGCGACGTCTGCTCCTTCCACCATGTCAGCTATGGAACAAATTGTACCTCAACTTGAGCCCACCAGTGGGCCGGTCTCCATTCTTGCCACATCTTCAGCTCCAGTTACTACTGGTTTTAAAAATGATTCCTAGGCCAAACCCTCCAACGCTGGTTGTAGAGTCGGACCCAATGATTACCAGCCTTACATCTCTTTTAGCCAGCACACTTGTCTCTATGAAGACTCCTCTTGGCTATTGCCTGTTTCCCCTGTTCTGCTGATGGCTGCCCCTGCAATGCCTTCAACAATTGTGACCACCAATATCACAGAGACTTCTCCTTCAGGGCTCACTTGCTCGCCCGGGGTAATGGAAGTAAAGGAGGAGTTTGTGGTGGAGATGATTGACACCTTTTACAAGGGTTTAAAGCGATGCATCATTTTGGTGTTGAAAGGTTTGAACAGCCCGTTTGAGTTTCTGAAGGTGATTCTCACTTGGAATATAGAGACCATCAGAGACTTTGGGGGAACTAATCAAGCTGCCTCCCTAGAGCTAGTAGTGAAGATCTCGAGATAGACGTGGGCAAGTGGCATCGATGAATAGCTCGGATCTGACTCCCTTCGTCGAAGAGGAGCTCAAACGTCACTCTGAACGCATGCAAAAGACTTATGCCAAGACGCAAAGAAAATGGAAGCAGAGTCTCAGGAGTTAAAATCTCTGGAGGTTGAAAAGGTCAAGATTGCCAATGCAATTGATGCTTTCAACAACACACTTGCCGATGCCAATGAACAGTTCATAAAGGCGAAGGCAATGATAAAAGGGCCAACTTTCTCATATCTAAAGCTGGGCCGGTGCGTACAGAGGAAACTGCTCGGCTAGGACAGCTGAACACCCAGAGCGATCAACTCATTGAGCTGGAGGAGAGAACAAAGCGGCGATAGCGGAGACTCAGGCTCGATTGGCTCGACTGGCGGCTTTTGATCAATAAGATCTGAAGTCGAAGGCTTTCGCCAAGGCTGAATAGAAAAAGAAATAAACTCAGATCATATGAGTGATAAGTTTAATGTATCTTCAATGTATCTCTTCTTTTGAATCAATAAAATATTTACTTTTCACTTATTTGCTCTTCTCAACTTCTTCTTCCTTGTTTGCTTATGCAATTACCCATAGGTAATATGAGCCTCCCAAAGAGGAAAACCCAGAATATGAGTTCTTTTAAAAGAACTAAAACAGGGTGAAAATTTATCAAGTAAAACTCCTAAAGGAATTAAACATGTGACTAAAATCATTTAGAGGTTAAAAATATGATAAAATCAGTCAAATATGAGAATCCACTAGGGAATAAAAGAGGGTAGATTTAGGAATCCATAAAGAATCATTAAAACAAAAGGTTCACCGTTCAAAGGTGACAGGTTGGGCATAACAACGAAGAAAGACTCCTTACTAGACCAAAAAAATTAGATCTGGACATCCGTCAGTTCAGACCTAGAGGGAGGGTGAATAGGTGTACTAGCTAATCTAGGACAAAAGATGCGTAATTAAAAACTTAATTGCAAACACATTATGTGTAACCAAGAGTGAGCCCGAATTTCCCGAGAAAGGCTCTGGAGCTACTCCTCTCGATTCCTCTAAATTAAGAGTTGCGCTGGTATTAGAAGTTCTCTTGGTTTAACACAAGTGTGAGCACACATAAACAACATCTAGCATGTAAATAAATATGAACAAATAATAACAATGCAAGATATAACAGAGATGAGTTGAGAGAGTGGATCAAACACAAACACCAAGATATGTTTCGAGGTTCAAGCTACTGCTCTACGTCTTCATCTCCTCACAGAAGGATTTCTACTACGTCCACACAGGACCTTCCACAAAGGGACCTCCACTGAGAAATTACAACTCTACACCAGGAGTACACAACTTCTTTCTCAATACACAAATCTCTACATAAGAGGTGGGCACTAAGCCAAGCACAAAGCAAAGAAAAATACACTTGGTGATCACAAAGATTAAGAACTCTCTCTTAGTGATCTCAATGATCACAAACAATATTCTCACAAAAACAAGATCCAAAAGATAGGATTAGAATTGATTGGCTCAATTATGTGTGAAATCAAAGTGATTGGAAATAAAACAACAAAGAAAATACTTAGGAAAAACTTCTTAACGGATATATAAAATGTAGAACAAAATATAATTCCCAAAGACTTGATTTTTTTGATTTCCCAAAACTTTGAAAACAAATAATGATAAGAGAATTTTTGACACAAAAACTTCTTTTTAAAACCTGTTGAAAACACTTAAGAAGATGGAAAAAATTGCTCTTGAACATCTTAGGAAAAATAAGCCAAAGGAACCATATTTATAGGATTCCCAAAATATAGCCATTGCGGGGCCAAACAGGTCCAGAATGACCTGTCGGTCAACCGCCCAGTAAACCGGCTAAAGGTCAGATTTCTGACCATTGGGGCTGTCAGTCGACCGGTCGGTTGACCACCCCAAGGCAAATTGCCTGTCGGTCGACCGCTCGATTGACCGAGGCCAAAACCTGAGAACTAGTCTCTCTGGTCGGTCGATCGGTCATCGACCGTGGTTATTTCCAGAGAGCTGACTCTCTGGAACGCTCGACCGCTCAGTCGACTGCTAAAACCTGTGCACTTCTGTGCACGTCCGTCGACCGTTAGCAACCCACAATCGAGGTTATGGGGTTTGAAATGCTGACTTTAAATACCTATAAAATCACATAAAATCACATAAAATCAACAAAAATAAGTTCCATTAAATATTTGAAGAACAAATATGTGTAACTAAAATTCAAAACATATTTCAAATAATTTGAACTATTTTTGTGATATAGAAATTTTGTTTTAAACCAAAAATGGTATTTTTAAAAACTTGGATTTTGAAATGACAATCCATTTTCTCCAAAACTTGTATAAATACAAAAACATGATATAGAAACACTTTTGGAGCATATTGTGTATGGATAGAATCCAATACACATATAAAAGGTATATCTATGTTTTTGACATTAAATCCAAAGCTAAGTTTTGTTAAATGCAAACCATGAATTAGAATCATCAAATTAAGTTTTTAGTCAATATGAAACATAGATGTATATGGATAAAATCCAATATACATTAAACTATGTAAAACTTCTTTTGATTCTATCTATTCATGAAAATAAAAGATATGTTCTAGAATATCCAAAAAGGTTAAACAGAAACCATAAACTATTTTAACTTGTGTGTCTGTACTTGAGCATATCAAGACTATGCTATCCTTACACAATATCTAAAATAAAAAAAAACTAAACAAATCGAAGTCTTCTTGTCGATCTTGATCTCCAAGACGACTCGATCCAAACATGATCCAAATGAGCTAGATGCGATCTTTGCGATATGAGCTCTTGAATCAACACTTGTTTACTTCAACACTTTGATTGTGAATCTCTTATTGAAGTCAAATCTCTATAAGATCTTGATCAATATTTAAAACTTATTAAACATAAGATCATTAGCAAACTAACCTTCATAAGTTAGTCATCATCAAAACTAAGGCCAAGGGCCTCTGGGCCAACAATATTCCCCTTTTGATGATGATAAAACTTATAAGATTATATATACATTGATTAAGGTTAAGCTTCATGGAAGCTCCCCTTTAACTTATGTATAATCAATAAGCATATAAAGATATGTAATGTAGCTCAAGATACCAAATAAAAACAAGATATATACACACACACACACACACACACACACACACACACACAAGCATTTAAAAAACATGCATATGTAATCACAAATCTTTCTCCTTATTTTTGTCACTCATCAACAAAGGGGTGAAGACAAATAAATAATACCAACAAAATATAGTTTGAAGGAGAGAAGAATTTAGGATTGAACATGTGATACCAATAAACATAGTTTGAAACAAAATTCTGATACTAACAACAAATAATCAATTGAAAGAAACTAATTAAAAGTAAAACAATCTTTTTACCAATTGAAAATTTAAACATGCTTTTTATGAATTGATACCAATAGAAAGAATGATATCAATTCAAAGTAAAAACCAAATTTTTTAGGTAAACACTAAAACTATTTTGCAATATAGATACCAAATTGAGAATAATACCAATTTAAGATTTTTGATACCAATATTGAAAATGTTAGATTATACCAGAACAAAATATTTTTTATCATAAAGAGTGGGAGTAAGATACCAATGGAAAATAAAACCAATTGAAAGATAAAATAAGAATTTTTCTCCCCCTTTATGAAATACCAATAAAAATAATGCATAAGCTTGTATATGATACCAATTGAAAAATAATTGACATTAAGGACTTAATCAAGCTTATAATGAAATAATTTGTGCTTAAAAAAGTATGGCATATATGTCAAAGTACAAGAAAATATCTATATGTATGTATTAGAGTAATATAATGTTAATTTAGATATGATCCATACATATATAGAAAACATGAGTATACAAAATGAATTTTCATTGACACTATGTTAACTCATACCTACTACCCTATTCAAGCACATGTTTGAAAGATATTCAATTAAGGGTATAAAAGATATTCAATTAAGGGTATACAAGGTATGGCCGCCCATCCAACCGCCCTTTAAAGGTAAGGGTTTTCAAATATAAGGTCTGAAAATATTAACATATTTGAAAATCACTACCAAATTGAAGAATAATGAAATAATTTTTATGATAATTTTGAAAACTAGTACGAAGTCCTTTAAGAAAGGAATAAAATATAAATGTATCAATAAAATATGAAAATTACACGAGAATTGACACTCAAAAAGCAATAAAGCATATATATTCTCATGAAACAAAAATCATGACTAGACAAGATATAAAGTGTATAAAAATCATGTAATCAACAAAATCATGAAAATAAGGCATTGAAGCTTAGTTGAAATTTCATTTATCAAAAACAAGAAAGCATCAAAACACAAAAAATTCTATTTTTATCAAAAACAAAACAAGCTTCAAGGTATACGTATATTTTGTCGAAACTAAAAGTATACATATATATCCCAAACATAAACGAGTCCATAAATAATATTGCATAAAAAGCAAGTGACTCTAGGACAGACATGTATATCTATTAGTTTTAGACAAAATTAATATATAAATATAGCTAAGCACATTTTTATGAAAACATGTACAAAATAGGAAATATAAGTTAAAATATAAGAATCATCAAAATAAGGTTATACAAGTACATCTAATGGGCACAAATGAGTAATAAAGTAATAAACACATAATAATCAAATGTGACTCACTAGTTGTACAAGATAAACATAAGTTTTAATAAAAGTTACATCTAAACAAATAATCAACACATGAAGCACAAAAACAAACATGATCATTAGGCTAAATACATGTGCTACTAGAACTAGGATATATACAATAGCTAAACTCTAGTAAAAAAGCAAAAATATGAATCCATATAAACATAGGTGTATCTCAAAGACTATCTATGTATATCACATGTCTAATTAACATTGCATTTAACATAATGAGTAATAAAACATGACATGCCAAAAAAAAATCAATACTATAAACTATAAAAGCATGTAAACAAAAAATAAGAGTTTAGAGATAGTTATCAAACCATATGAACTAGTCTCTAGGTCTCCAAAACCATAGTTGTTCTTCCCACCTAAACATCCCTTAAAAGTGATGCATCCATAGATATGATCTTTGGGCTTAGATCGCATCCACCATCAAAGCACCAACACTCTCACATCTTGTGAGAGTCATACCTACATCAAATACAATAGGAGTGATTTTTGGTACCCATACTTCTTTTGGTTCAAGGGGGTTAGCACCTTTCCTAACCCAAACAAAACTATTTACAAATTGAATTATTTATTCTATCATAACAAAACATTGCAAGGTGGCCCGTACGTCCACAATGTATATAAGTATACACATCAGCATACAAATCATGTGTGTGAGCATGATGAGCATATGTATGCTGTGTTTTGTGTGCATGAATATATGGAGATGTTTCTTTATAAACATAGATTCCAATCGTGTGTGGTTCATAGCACATTGGCTCAAAGTGGAGCCCAAATAATCTGCACTCTTCTTCAACATACATATATCATTTTCAATATTAGAAGAAGATGTGGAGCATGCAATAGAAACACAAGATGATCAAGCTATAGTGGCATGGAAAATATTAGAATCTAAATCATTTTTCAAAGAAACTTTTTATAAAGAAATGCATTCTAATTCTTTAGAAATAAAAATAATTTTATTCTTTAAAGAATCATTTTCTTTTAGCACAAAATCAAGTCTTGAAGACAAAACAACATTATTCTTTAAAATAATATCAAAATTATTTTTATTTTTTAAAATTTCATTTTCTTAAAACAAGGTCAAATTGGGTTTTTAAGGAGTCCCTTTCACTCGAAACCTCACCCTTCTCTTGGAAAATCATATCAAGTTTAGAAAATAAATTTTAATTTTCTTCTTTTAATTCAAAACCTTTTTTTTTCCAAAAGTTTGTATTTATTTAACAAGCTTTCACAAAATAGGGAAAGCTCTTCATTTAAGGCATGAGCATCCATATTTGATCAACATTAGAAGAGCTAGCATTATCATCCAGATGAGTATCTGAATGTACCTCAAGGGAGTCATTCCCTTGGAACATATATCAAGCTTCGTCGGACTTATCCACCATGGGTTCCTTCTCCGCATAGTTTGTCGTTTGTAGCTCAGGAGAGGTCAATGTATTCCACACTGCAAAAGCAGAATCACAACGAGAAACCTAGAAAATTGTTCTTTGCTAAGTGTGTATCTATATGCTTCTAAGGCTTGTACATTAGCCTCTATATGCTTGTCATTACCAAAATAAGATTTTTTGGTAGTGGCAAGATAAACATACAATCCTAGGGCTTTAAGATATACACTCATCTTAAACTTTCACATATCGATGTTGAAAACATCATACATGGGAGGGGTAAGGAAACCCATGAGTTCATAAACTATATGTGTGTAAATGCAAATACTAGAATAGCTATCCAAGGATCTCACTCTTAGATGGTTAAATTGAATATTAGAAGCGTAGGCTCTGATACCAATTGAAAACACCTAGATGGGGGTGAATAGGTGTACTAGCTAATCTAGAATAAAATTTGTGAAATTAAAAACTTAATTGCAAACACACTATGTGTAACCAAGAGTGAGCCGAAATTCCTCGTGAAGGGTTCTAGAGCTACTACTCTAGATTCCTCTAAATTAAGTGTTGAGGTGCTATTAGAAGCTCTCTTGGTTCAACACAAGTGTGAGCACACATAAACAATATCTAGCATGTAAATGAATATGAACAAGTAATAACAATGCAAAATATAAGAGAGATATAGTTGATAGATAGTGGATCAAACACAAACATCAAGATATGTCTCGAGGTTCGAGCTACTGCTCTACGTCCCCGCCTTCACACAGAAGGATTTTCACTACGTCCACATTGAACTTTCCACAAAGGGACCTCCGCTAAGAAATTATAACTTTAAACCGGGAGTACATAACTCTTCTATCAAAACACAAACCTCTACACAAGAGGTGGGCACTAAGCCAAGCACAAAGCAAAAGAAAATACACTTGGCGATCACAAAGATCACAAACTCTCTCTTGGTGATCTCAAGGATCACAAATAATATTCTAATAAAAATAAGATCTTAAATATAGGATTAGAATTGATTAACTCAAGTATGTGAGAAATCAAGTGTTTGGAAATAAAACAACAAAGAAAATACTTAGGAAAGACTTCATGATGAATATATAAAATGAAGAACACAATAGAATTCCCAAAGACTTGATTTTCTTTGATTTTCAAAAACTCTAAAAACAAATAAAGATAAAATAATTTTTGGCACAAAATCTTCTTTTTAAAACTTGCTGAAAACATTTAAGAAGATGAGAAAAATTGCTCTTGAAAATCTTAGGAGAATCAAGTCAAGGGAACCCATATTTATAGGATTCCCAAAATATAGTTGTTGTGGGCCAAACAGGTCCAGAATGACCTGTCGGTCGATCACCTGTCGACTGACCAACGGTCAGATTTTTGACCATTGGCGCTGTCAGTCGGCCAAGGCCAGAACCAAAGAGCTAGTCTCTCTGGTCGGTTGATTGGTGGTCGACCGGTCGGTCAACCGGGGCCATTTCAGATAGCAGACTCTCTCTGCTCGGTTGACCGCTCGGTCGACCGCTAAAGCCTGTGCACTTCTGTGCATGTCAGTCGACCGGAGGTCAATCGAGCCAGGCTTCGATCGACCGGTCGGTCGACCGTTGGCAGCCTACAGCCAGGGTTATGGGGTGTGAAATGTTGGCTTTTAAATAGCTATAAAATCCCATAAAATTATATAAAATCAACAAAAATATGTTCTTTTTAAATATTTGAAGAATAAATATGTTTTTGGCCTAAAGGCCCATCGCTCTAGTTTTGATGATGATTAATTCATATAGTTATAGTACTAATGATCTTGTATTTAATTAGTCTCAGATATTTGATCAAGATCTTAGTTGGTGTTTAGTTTCAACAAAGGATTCAAGTCATGTTTTTAGAGCTAGCACATGTTGATTTAAGAGGTTGCGGATCAAGATCGTATCATGAACTCGAAGAGGAGTCTAGCTCGTTGGATCAAGGTTTGAACCAAGTCAAGAAGGAGAAGAAATTTTTCAAGTGAAGATTTTTAAAAGAAGACTTTGTCATGTTGTAAGTATCAAGATTTTATTTTTATAAAGGATAGATTAGTTGGTGGATTGCTCAAGTTCATTTACACTCACACACAAGATTTATATGTGTTTTCATAAAAGAATTTTCGTTTTGGAAAATACCGGTTTATTTTTTAAGCTTCTTAATATACTTGTGTTTTTATCAAAACTAATTTTAGAGCTTAATGTCAAAAACATAAATATTTCATCATATATGTGTAGTGGATCATATCCATACACACTAAGCTTCAAAAGTATTTAAAATATCTTGTTTTGTATTTGGAGAAGTTTTGAAAAAATCGTTTTTGAAAAATACAAGTTTTTGTTTAAGGAAAAATTTCTTTATTACAAAAATAGTTCAAAATATTTGTAACATGTTTTGATTTTTACTCAAACATATTTGTATATCAAAGTATATCAATGAACTTATTTTTGTAGATTTTATGAGAATTTATGGGATTTTATTAAAGAAAAAAGACCGAGTTTTTATCCCCCAAAATAGTTTGACTGGCCTTCTGCCAGTCGACTGGTCGGTCGACCGTGTAAGAAGTCGGTCGACCGAGCGGTCCACCGATGTGTACAAACGTGCACAGCCAAGGGCTGGCCAATCGTACGGTCGACCGCCAGAGAGCCTCTGCTCTCTGGAAATGGCCCGGTCGATCGGGCGGTCGACCGT
The DNA here is from genome assembly GCA_038442645.1 of Agave tequilana. Taxonomy (NCBI): domain Eukaryota; kingdom Viridiplantae; phylum Streptophyta; class Magnoliopsida; order Asparagales; family Asparagaceae; genus Agave; species Agave tequilana. The sequence continues at coordinate 260,213 of JAVJIF010003135.1, read as the reverse complement.
TGGGTCATTTGCCAGTTTACGGTCGACCGGCAGGTCGACTGCTAGCACAACGGTCAGAAATCTGAACGTTGGCCGGTCGATCGGGCGGTCGACCGACAGCAGACCAGTCTGCTGAGTTTGCCTCTAACGGCCATATTTTAGGAGCCTATGAAAGGGGCTTCCCTTGGACTGTTTTCTATAAGATTTCAAGAGAGTTTTTAGGCTAGTTTTTCCTACCTATCTCAGTGGTTTTCTCCACATGTTTTAGAGCCAATATTTTCAAGTCAAAAGGAGTGTTATCAAGAGTTTTAAAAAGGGATTTCTCGAGTTTTCCACCACCAAATCAATCCTAGTTTTCTCACACATACTTGAGCTTTCCATTGTTACATCCATCCATAGGAGAGTTATTGTGAGAGTGTTTTTAGGTGATCAAAGTGTTTAGATCACCAAGTGTTCTTCTTTGTATTTAAGGAGGAGGACTTGCGTGTTCGCATTGTTTCGAGTTCTAGTGAGAGCTCGGTGTAGAGGTGCGGCCTTGGCAAGCTAGTGTGCTTGCGTTGTGTAGTTCTTGCGGGAACAAGAGAGGGACTAGTGAATTCAAAGAGTTCTAGTGTGAACTCATTGTAGGTGTTGCGACACCGAGTGATCCAGTGGGATCAATTTCTAGTGAAAATCTTTCATAGTGTTAAAGGCGGGGACGTAGAGCAAGGGTGCACGAACCTCGAAACAAATCTCCCGTATTTGCGATTGCTTTCTCTCTATCTCTCACTTGTGTTTATATCTTGCATGCTATTATTGTTCATATTCATTACTTGCTAGATATACTTGTGCTTAAATTTATATATGCTTGGGGATTGTTTGCTCACACCTGTATTCAACTAAGAGAGCCATAGCGGCACTTCAACTCTTATCTAGAGGAATCTTGAGGAGATCGTCCAGAGCCCTTAAACGAGAATTCGGCTACACTCTTAGGTTATGCCTTGTGTGTTTAGCATAATAGTTTTTAGTTTGCTTAAATAATTTTAATTCCGCATTAATTCATCATTAGATTAGCTAGTCACCTATTTACCCCCTCTAGGTGATTTCAATTGGTATCAGAGCTTGGTGCTTTTGATTTGGGTCTAACAACTTAGAGTTAAAGATCCTTATTTTTGGCTAATCACAATATTTATACACACACATGGATTTCATGTCACTTCCCATGTTTGATATTCTTAACATCCAAACTTGGAAGGTTAAGATGTCATTGTACCTCAAAGCCCTAGGTGATCATGTTTATTTTGCCACTATTAAAGATTCATATTGTTTAAATGGCAAACACCTTGAGGCTAATGTAAAAGCCATCCATGCTTTAAAGTCAACCCTAAATGATGATTATTTATGTAGGGTTTCTAATTTTGATTCAGTTTTTGTAGTATGGAACACTTTAGTCTCCCTTGGCGAACAAAAGCAATATTTTATGGGGAGTGACTCAGATGATGGAAGTGATGCTTCCAACTTATGCTACATGGTTCAAGGGGATAAGCCCCTTGAGGTAAATTCCGAATCCGAGTTAGAAGAAGATATTGACTTGTCTTATGATGAGCTTGAATCTTTTTGTCAACAACTTCTTGAAAAATATGACTTGCTTAAAAAGGATAATAAGAAATTAAAAAATAAATTTGATTCCATGTTAAGAGAAAAAGATTCTTTTCAAAATAAATTGGAATGTATTTCAAAAGAAAATGATATGTTGAAAAAGGAAAATTTTCCTTTGACTTCTAAATTAAACGATCTTTGTGAAGGAAATACTTCTTTGAAAAATAAAATTATTGTGGTGGAAAAAGAAAAAGAAATTATTTTGGAAGAAAACAACTCTTTGAAAAGAAAATTTATTTCAAAAGAGAAAGAAAATATTTCTAAAAAGAAAAAGAGTGTTGATTCTCATTCTCACCATGCTTTTAATGCTACTATTGATAAAAATGAGATTCAATTCTTGAAAAATAGAATAGATTATTTGAGCTCAATTTTGAGCAATTATGCATTTAACTATAATAGATTGGAAACTTTGTTTCAAAGGAAACAAGCTCCACATGTTTAAGCACATCAACCACGACACACATATGCACACTTTGCACACAATGATCACACTCAATCACATGTGCATCCTAGAGTGTACAAATGTACACATTTCGACCGCAATGGCCACTTAGTAAAATTTTATTATGATAAGGTAAATTCTTTAAATTTTGGTAATAAAAATGTTTAGTTCCGAATGATGCTAACCCTCGTGGACCCAAAAGAAAATGGGTACCAAAATTCTCACCACTTGTATTTGATGTAGGTGTAGGCTCTCACATGTTGTAAGAGGTTTGGTGCCTTGGTGGTGGATGCATGAGCTAGATGGACATACAGTTGATGCATCACTATCAAGAAAGTTTGGTGGGAGGACAGCCATGTTTTGGAGACTTAGAGAATAGTTCATACGGTTTGGTAACTATCTCTAAACTCCTATTTAGTTTACATACTTTTACATAGGTAATATTTTTAGCATGTTTTGATCTTGTGCTTCATGTGGTAAATACTTGTTTAGATGTAGCTTTCATTAAAACTTGTGTATGTATTTGTACAAGTAGTGAGCAATATTTGATTCTTATATATTTATACTTCATTACTCATTTGTACTCATTACATGTACATATATAACCTAGTTTTGCTAATTCCTTCATTTACACTTGTTTTACCTATTTTTGCATATGTTTTACTTCATGTATATATAATTTTTGTTCAAAACTAATAAATATACATGTATACTTTTGAGTCACTTGCCTTCATGCAAATACTATTATGGACTCTTTTTATATTTGGGATATGGATGCATATTTCTAATTTTGATAAAACATACATATACCTTAAAGTTTGTTTTTAAATGAAAAATAAATTTTTGTAGTTTTCATATGTTTGAAGCTTTTGAGCCTTATTGATCATTTTCATGAAAATACTAATTACATGATTCTTGTGCACTTACACTTCATTTGTTTGTTTATGATTTTGTTTCATGAGCATATTTTTGAGTTTTATAGATTTAGAGTATCAACTTTTGTGTATTTAGTATGATTCATGAGATATATATGTTTTGTTTTCATGTTTGAAGGATCATTAACTAGTTTTTCAAAATTACTTCAAACTAGTTATTTATTCTTCATTTGGTATTGTTTTCAAAATACAACTATTTTCAAATTATATTTTTGAAAACTTCTACCCTAAAAGGGCGGATGGATGGATGACCATGCCTTGTGAGCCTTATTGAAAATCTTTTTAACATGTGCATGATTAGAGTGGATAGGTATGAGTTATACACATGAACTTCATGAAATTCTATTTTTGTATACACATATATGTTTTCTTATATATGTATGCTTCAAATTTCAAATAATATCAATTTCAATTGGTATTTTCATTTTCATACATATATATGATTTGATTGTGCTTGATTTACAATATCCTTACTTGTTTAAAGCACAAATTATGTTTATGCTAAGCTTGACTTAAATCTTAATTTTAATTGGTATCTCAATTGGTATTTTAATGAGCTTATGCATTATTTTAAATTAGTATTTAAATTGGTATCAAAATATACTTCATATTTTACCATTTAATTGATATCAAAATTTATAATATACTTCAATTGGTATCAATATATTTCGATTTCAATTGGGTTCCGATTTCAATTGGCATCAAAAATGTTTTACCTTTTATTTGATATCAAAATTTGCCATATATTTCAATTGGTATCAAAATATAAAATATTCTACTTTCATTGGTATCAAGATTTACAAATGTTTCAATTTCATTTGGTATCAAAATTTTCAATTTCAATAGGTATCAAAAATCTTGTGATATCTTAAAATTTTATTTACTTACAAGTGGTATTTCAAAATTTGGTTTAAGAAAATTCAAAATTGGTCTTTAAAGTGATTTTTAAAAAAATGTTTTGATATATATTGTCTATATGCAAGGGGAGCTTAACATCTCTTCTATATATAGATTCATGCTGAGTGTATCTTATATTGAGGAGCTTGACATCTCTTCTTTATGTGATACCCGCGTGTAGGGGTAGCTTAACATCTCCACTTATGTATTGTATATTATGCTTTATGTGAGTTAGGATTTTGCCATCTCTTCTTCATGTAATGCATGGATGCAGGGGAGCTAACTTACCATCTTCCTCTTCATGAATGTACATCGCATATATATCCTTATTGTTGATTTGTTATTTACCCCTTTGTTGATGATTGACAAAAGGGGGAGAATGATTTGAGTTTATATATGCATATTTAAGAATTTGAGCTTATGCATATATTGAGTTTATACAAAATAAGCGAAAAAGATTTTGAAAGTTTATACAAAAAGGGGGGAGAACGTTTTTGGAGAAAAGACTTTTTAGTTTATGCATGTTTTCTCTCATCTTGTTTATACATATATTTGTTTAGTTTTATGCACTTCATTGCAATATCTATTTGTTTGTTGTTATGCATGAGTTAAGGGGGAGCTTCTATGAAGCTTGACTTTAATCCATGCATATATAACTCCATGAGTTTTATCATCATCAAAAAGGGGAGATTGTTGGCCCAAAGAGCCATCGCTCTAGTTTTGATGATGATTAACTCATGTAGTTATAGTATTAATGATCTTGTGTTTAATTAGTTTCAGATATTTGATCAAGATCTTAGTTGGTGTTTAACTTCAACAAAGGATTTAAAGTTAAGTTTTGGAGCTAGCACATGTTGATTCAAGAGCTCGCGTATCAAGATCGCATCATGAACTCGAAGAGGAGTTTAGCTCGTTGGATGAAGGTTTGGACCAAGTCAAGAAGGATAAGAAGATTTTCAAAGAAGACTTGTGTCATGTTGTAAGTGTCAAGATTTTATTTTCAGATAAAATATAAAGGATAGATTAGTTTGTGGGTTTCTCAAGTTCATTTACACTCACACAAAAGATTTATATGTGTTTTCATAAAAGAATTTTCGTTTTGGAAAATACCGGTTTGTTTTTTAAGCTTCATAATATACTTGTGTTTTTAACAAAACTAATTTTAGAGCTTAATGTCGAAAACATAGATATTCCATCATATATGTGTAGTGGATCATATCTATACACACTAAGCTTCAAAAGTGTTTAAAATTCTTGTTTTGTATTTGGAGAAGTTCTGGAAAAATCGTTTTTGAAAAATACAGGTTTTTGTTTAAGGCAAAACTTCTTTATTACAAAATTGTTTAAATGTTTGTAACATGTTTTGATTTTTACTCAAACATGTTTGTATATCAAAGTATATCAATGAACTTATTTTTATGGATTTTATGAGACTTTACGGGATTTTATTAAAGAAAAAAAGACCGAGTTTTTATCCCCTAAAATAGTTGGAATGGCCTTCTTCTAGTCGACCGGCCAGTCGACCGTGCCAGAAGTCGGTCGACCGGACGGTCGACCGATGTGCACAAATGTGCACAGCCAAGGGCCGGTCGACCGCTAGAGAGCCTCTGCTATCTGAAAATGGCCCGGTCGACCGGGTGGTCGATCGTTGGGTCATTTGCCGGTTACAGTCGACCGCTGGCACAATGGTCAGAAATCTAACCGCTGGCACAACGGTCAGAAATGTGGACCAGGCAGTCGACGACAGTAGACCAGATTGCTAAATTAGCCTCCAACGGCCATATTTTGGGAGCCTATTAAAGGGGCTTCCCTTGGACTGTTTTCTACAAGATTTCAAGAGAGTTTTTGGGCTAGTTTTTCCTACCTATCTCAGTGGTTTTCTCCACATGTTTTAGAGCCAATATTTTCAAATCGAAAGGAGAGTTTGTCAAGAGTTTTAAAAAGGAATTTCTTGAGTTTTTCACCACCAAATCAATTCTAGTTTTCTCATACATACTTGAGCTTTCCATTGCTACATCCATCCTATAGGAGAGTTGTTGTGAGAGTGTTTTTAGGTGATCAAAGTGTTTAGATCACCAAGTGTTCTTCTTTGTATTTGAGGAAGTGGACTTACGAGTTCGCGTTGTTTCGAGTTCTAGTGAGAGCTCGGTGTAGAGGTGCAGCCTCGGCAAGCTAGTGTGCTTGAGTTGTGTAGTTCTTGCGGGAACAAGAGAGGGACTAGCGAGTTCAAGGAGTTCTAGTGTGAACTCATTGTAGGTGTTGCGGCACCGAGTGATCTGGTGGGATCGGTTTCTAGTGAAAATCCTTCATAGTGTTGAAGGCGGGAAAGTAGAGTAAGAGTTCTCGAACCTCGAAACAAATCTCCCGTGTTTGCGATTGCTCTCTATCTCTTACTTGTGTTTATATCTTGCTTCCTATTATTGTTCATATTCATTACTTGCTAGATTTACTTGTGCTTAAATTGATATATGCTTGGGGATTGTTTGCTCACACTTGTATTCAACCAATAGAACCATAGTGGCACCTCAACTCTTATCTAGAGGAATCTTGAGGAGATAGTCCAGAGCCCTTCACCGAGAATTCGGTTACACTCTTAGGTTATACCTTGTGTGTTTAGCATAATAGTTTTTAGTTTACTTAAATAGTTTTAATTTCACATTAATTCATCATTAGATTAGCTAGTTACCTATTCACCCCCTCTAGGTGATTTCATATGTGTGACTAAAATTCAACACATATTTCAAACAATTTGAACTACTTTTGTGATATAGAAATTTAGCTTTAAACCAAAACAGTATTTTTCGAAACTTAAATTTTGAAATGAAAATCCATTTTCTTTAAAACTTATATAAATATAAAAATATGATATTGAAACACTTTTGAAGTATATTGTGTATGGATAGAATCCAATACACATGTAAAAGGTATATATATGTTTTTGACATTAAATACAAAACCATGTTTTATTAAAAGCAAAACATAAAACCATGAATTAGAATCATCTAATTAAGTTTTTAGTTAGTATGAAATATAGATGTATATAGATGAAATCCAATATACATTAAATCATGCAAAACTTCTTTTGATTCTATCTATTCATGAAAATAAAAGATATGTTCTAGAAAATCCAAAACAGTTAAACCGAAACTAAAAACTATTTTAACTTTTGTGTTTGTGTACTTGAGCATATCAAGACTAAGCTGTCCTTACACAAGATCTAAAATAAAACTAAACTAAACAAACTAAAGTCTTCTTGTCGATCTTCATCTCTAAGATGACTCGATCCAAACTTGATCCAAATGAGCTAGATGCAATCGTTGTGACGTGAGTTCTTGAATCAATACTTGTTTACTTTAACTTCTTGACTATGAATCTCTTGTTGAACTCAAATCTCTACTAAGATCTTGATCAATATCTAAAACTTATTAAATACATGATCATTAGCAAACTAACCTTCATAAGATAGTCATCATCAAAACTAAGGTCAAGGGCCTCTGGGCTAACAATAACTGATTAGAAATTGCCAGACACAAAATTTTGTTATTCAGAGGTGATGAACTGGATATAACGACAAATAAAGGTGAGATTGTGTTTTCATCAGTTCTGAGGTGACAAACTGGATATAACCGATTAGAGATTACCAAACTCGGAGTGTTTACTGTTCAGAGGAGATGAACTGGACATAATAGTGAATGAAAAGTTGAAATTAGTTTTAGGGACCTGTCTATTCAGAGGTGATGAAATGGACATGATGGACTAAGACATACTAAATTTTGAATCTGCTGCCAAAGCTAGTTGTATTAACTTTGCAGCTAACCTACTGGGGACTGCAAGGGTGAATTGGATCTGAGCACATGTTGGTTCAAAGATGGTAAACTGGACATAACCAACTAAGAGATACCAGGCTCACTGTTCAGAGGCAGTCATATTAACTTGACAACGAGAACTTTCGGCCCTAACAATGGAAAGGTGAAGAAGGTTATGGACTCATCTTTTCAGAGATGGTTAACTGGACATGACAGCTTGAGTATTATAAAAGGGGAGAGATCTAGGCACCCATCGGTTCAGGGGTGATAAACTGGACATAACCGATTAAGAGTTTTCTAGCCGACTAAGAGTTTTCAAACTCAGAGCCTTGTCATTCACAGGTGATGAATTGGACATGTCAACAAAAAGAGTAGTCACTACAGACTAAAAAATGAGATTTGGCTATCGTCAGTTAAGAGGTAATATGGACATAACTAATTGAGAAGCCACCAAGCTCTGAGTCCTACCGTTTAGAGGTGATGAACTAGATATGACGACAAAAAAACTTATTCCACTGGGGAATGTGATTTGATTATAAACTCTATGGAAAAATTAGCATTTCCTTGGGGACTGAAAAGGGTAATAATAGACTCCGAGGGAAATCTATTAGAAACTTGCTAGGGAGTTAGAAAATGAATCCCATGAGAGATTATAGAGAGTTTAACATTCTCTAAGATGTTAAATGTAATCGTTCATGTGGCATAAAGAACTCCATTAGAATTTGAAAAGGAGATGATTGTTCCTCGAAAAGTTGTCAAAGGTAATCATTAACATAACAACCAAATTTCTTGCTGAGAAATCAGAAGGAGATTTTGTCCAAAGAGAACGTGATAAATTCATGGCAGGGACTTTGAAATGACTTATCAGAAGTGTGATGTTAACTTGACAAGGATTCATTTACTGCTAGAGGTGCTTGAACATAACAACAATTTAAGTGGACCTGTTATTCTATTAAAGAGAATGGCAAGTGGAGTTTGATCCGTCGGGAATATTAGCAAGATCCGCAAGGGATGTTCAAAAGACATACTGTCAGAGATATGAGCTTTGAATATAACAGTTCTAATTTGTGATTCATCTTATTAAGAAAATGAATACAACCTTTTGTGGTCCTACTATTCCATGGACGGGAATTGGTAAGGGATATTGGACGGAAGACGGGATAAGATCCCTTAGGATTTTAGCAAATCTTCAGCTATCAACGGGTTTGGTGTGCCTTTACCAACTACCATTTGAGTTGGGCTATCCATGCTATTCTCTTCAGCATGATGAGTTATCTAGGACTTTTCATTGGACTTAAAAGCCAATTTTTCCTCTATCCTTAGCCGTTAGAGGCGTAGGATCGTTGTCACTTTAAATAACATGGTATACTCTCTGAGTTTTTGCTCCTCAGATGACTTCTGAAATATCACGGGAAATTAAAGAAGTGAGCACAAGACTCTACTGAGATGAAAGAATATCATCAGAGGTAACTATTAATATGACGTTAGGTACTCCGTAAGGAATTAATTCCATTAAGGAATTGAAGGATAGTCAGATAAATCTAACTTGATGATCAGAGGTATAATATTACCGTAGTAATGGATAATATTTCTTTAAGAACTTACCATAGATTAGCATCATGAGCATCTTGCCATTTGGATTTGCAAGACGATAAGCTTCATTTGAGTAGACTGTCTCTACTACAAAAGGTCCTTCCCACTTTGGTTGAAACTTGCCTTTGATTTTATGTGTCAAGACCATGGGTCGCCTGACAGCTAAAACCAAGTCTCCTTTCTAGAAGACTCTCTCTTTGACCTTTTTGTTGAAGGCCTTTGAGATTCGAGCCTGATAAGGCTCAATATGCTGTTAAGCTTGTAACCACTTCTCGTCTATCGCTTTATGTTTTTGGTGACGTAGCCAATGGTTATCTACATTAGTTATTTTGGTTGTCAGAGTAACATGAAGTGATGATATTTGAATCTCCAAGGGTATGACTGCTTCACACTCATACATCATAGAAAAAGGCGTATTGCTTGTTGGGGTTCGGACAGTCGTTTGATAGGCCCAAAGACATTCGGTGAGTTTTTTGTTCCAATCTCGTTTGCATGCGGAGATGAACTTTTTGAGGAGCTTGATGATTTTCTTGTTGAATGCTTCTACTAACCCGTTGGTGGTAGGGTTAATGCAGTCGAGGCGACATTCTGAATTTGATATTTATCACAAAATCGATAGAATAATTTGCTCGCAAATTGAGAACAATTGTCATGGATGATTTTCTGGGGGACACCAAATCGGTGGATGACATGGTGTTTGATGAAGTTAGTAACATTATTCGTTTTAACTTTAGCGAGTGGTATAACTTTCTCTCTTTGAAAAGTAATCAGTTATTGTAAGAATGAACCGATGACCTCTAGCCAATGGAGGGCTGATAGGTACTATTACATCAATTCTCCAAGCGTCAAATGGCCATGAAGCAAGCATGGGACGAAGCAACTTCTGAGGTTGGTGTATAAAATCCACGTTGATCTGACAAGCTCTATACCATTTTACATACTGCATTGTATCAGTGATCATTGTTGGCCAATAATAGCCAAGTCTGCATATTCTATCTTTTAGCTTCAGTCCTGGTTAATAAGCACCACATATATCATTGTGAGCTTCTTTGAGTAGTTCTTGTGCCTCTAGGCTAGTTAAGCAGCAGAAAACTATACCATCATATGCATGGCGGTAAAGTGTTTTCACCTCCGGATCATAGTAAAATGAGATCTTTGTAGGATTGAAGTCGCCTCATTGAGCAATATGCCATGCAGGGCATAGTCATTGATAAGGAATCACCAATCTCTAGGTTCGAAGGTTTTTGAGGTTGTATGAACTTTGGTAACCTCTAAGATATACTTCGAGCAAAAGCGATGACGAGTAGCTGAAATTACACGTAGAGGGGGGGGGGTGAATAGGTGTAAGGCTAATCAAATTAAAATCCAATGCAAAATAAAAAATGATATGATGCAAACGATCACTCAAAGCAAGATTAGAAGTGTATGACCTGTGAAAGGTTCTAAACTTCCTCCTCGTGATTTCTCTAGATAAGAGTTTGAGGTGCTCAATGCAATCTTATTGTAAGAATATAGATTGACAATAAATGAATGAAAATAAAATAGATAAGAGAGATAAGAAATTAATCGCAAACAAAGAGATTTGTTTCGAGGTTTGAGCCATCGCTCTACGTCCCCGCCTTCACCACCATGAAGGATCTCCAATCTACTAGAACTTTCCACCAAAGGAATTATAACCACTATGGAGTACACAACTCCCTAACACACTCCTCTAGTCTAGAGATAGCATAGTAACAATACAATAAGCACTGGGTGATCAAAAGACCACAAACTCTCCTTTGAAAACACTTCTTTACAAAAACCCTAGAGAATAATATATAAGATTGAAGCTCAAGGTTTTGTAAGTGAAATTTAAAAATAGAAGAGAGATTTTCAGAACCAAAACTTTAAGAGATTTTCAGAGAGTAAAAGCACAAAAACTGAAATAAAAACTTTTCTCAAATAAGCATAAAACTTTGAATCTTTTCAAATTATTGTTGTAATGAACTCAACCCTAAAGACCCCGTTATATAGGTTTTAGGAAGAGCAAACTTAGAATAATTTTACCAGCATAAAAGAGGAACAAATTGACCCCAAAATCAACTATCCACATTTTGAATTTAAACATGTTTTAAAAATAATTAGAACAAAACAGTCAGAATTGCCAGTCTGGCAGACTAGCGGTCGCCGGCCAGTCGACCGGTAGATTAAAAAATCTGACCGTTAGGACTCTCCGGTCGACCGGTCGACCGCCCGGTCGACTAGGAATGTGCACAACGTGCACATCTCCAATTGTTAGAACTCCAGTCGACCGTGCGGTTGACCGTTCTGACCTATAATAGGTACGGTCAACCGCCCGATCGACCGACCTTGGCCAAAACAGTTTTTGAGAAATCTTTTTTTGAAGATATGTAAAATTTTGAAATATTTTTGTTTGGATTTTGAAAGATAGGAAACATATATATATATATATGAGTTCAAAACTTGACAAATATTGTAGAAAATTTGAGAACTAAAATCATACTGTAGAAAAACGTGCATTTTGGTGTGTGTGTGTGTGCATTTTGAGCTTCAACCATATATACTAATCTTTAATAAAAACTATATACAAGATGAGTTTACAAGCAGGCGTCTCTGAAACTTGATGTTGAGCAGTGATTGAGTTAGAGCAATCCCATGCTTGAGCCATCCATATCTGTACCAACCTGAAATTGAATCTTGTACCTCTGTTAGGACCAAATAGCTTTTATATGGTTTGTTATCATCAAAACACATAACCCGGGGATTCTAACCTTTGGGCTAACAGTAGCCACTATCCCACCATAAGACGGCAGCTAGAATCACTGGTAAAGCAAATTTAGCTGCCAGCACAATTAGAGCATCTGCCTTTGTATTTTGAAGGTGAGATACATTACTAATATAGAAGCCATCAAATGTATTAGCCAATTGGATGGCTGCATGGTAGAACAGTATTGTGTCTTCATACCGAACCTCATAATCTCATTTAATCTGATCAACGATCAACTTAGAGTCACCATAGGCTTCAAGATATGTTACTCTCATTTGTTGTCTAGAGGCCAATGAGTAAGGAATTTTATTCAGCCATATTATTAGAACATGGTTCCGTTAATGAGAAGAAATGAGGGAGGACGTGTTCATTTGGCGAAGTAAACACTACCCCCACTCCGGTGACATTTTTCCCTTAAAGCCTATTCTTGATGCACCATCAAAGAACATTCACCATACATCATAGCATGAAGTTATGTTGTCTTTGATGACTTCGTCTGGGATATCTTCATGTAGCATTAAAGTCTCTGGATTGGATGAGCTGCTAAGAGTCTGCAAGGGCTTGGCCCTTGATGGCCTTCTGGGGTACGAAGGCCATGTCATATTGGGACAGCAGTATTGTGCAATTAGCCAATCTGGAGTTCAGAGAACTTGGCTTTGTCATAAGAATTCGTAGAGAATTGACTTTTGAAATAACATGAATGGTCTGCCTGACCAAGTAATATCATGTCTTCTGGATGGCGAAGACGAGAGAAAGGAACTCCTTTTCGACTAGGTTGTAGTGATTTTCAGTCCCAATCAAGGTTCTACTAAGGTAATAGATGGCTTGCTCTGCACCTTCTTTATTCTTCTATACGAGCAGAGTATCTAATGAATGGTCCATGGCTCTTATATAGAGTAAGATGATTTTTCTGAAACAGGAGATGCATGTGCTGGAGGCTTAGTAAGGTATTCTTTAATATCCTCAAAATCCTTTCTGACAGGTGTCATTCAAGACAAATGACACACCCTTCTTCATTAGTCATGTAAGACATTGACAGCAACCCGATAGATTTATGATGAATCTATGAATGTAGAGCATCCTGCCTTGCAGACCCTGAGTTCTTTGGGGTTCCTTGTAGGCTGCATATCTTGGATGGCTTTGATCTTGTTGATGTCAAGATGAATTCCTTTAAATGTGACAATGAATCCAAGGAACTTGCCATTGAAACTCCCAAGAAAGACTTTGTCGGGTTCATCTTCAACTGGTGAACTCGCATGAGATCGAACACCATCCTCAGGTCATGAAGACGATTGTTCTTGTCTGATTGTGATGTCGTCGATATAGCACTCCATTGTCTTTCATAGGTGATCACAAAAGATTGTGCTCATTGAACGTTGGTAGGTTGCAACTACGTTCTTCAAACCGAACAACATTACCGTGATGTTCGGAATGACGTATGCTTTTCGTTATCTGGGTACATCTTAATTTGATTGTCCCCTAAGAAACCATCCATAAAATACATCCTTTCGAAATTACATATGTTGTCAATCATGACATCAGTGATGAGTAATAAAAATTCATCTTTAGGACCAACTGTAATAAGATCGCGAAAGTTGATACATACTCAAATTCTTTTTAAGAACGGGCACAACATTTGCGACCCAATCTGGGTGTTGTTCCTCTCGAATGAAGCCACATTGATGAGTTTTTGAACTTCAGCCTCGATGATGTCAGGTCAAAACCATCGTTGCCATTGTTTTACTAGTTTAGCATCCTGTTTGATGTTTAGATGATGCATTGTCACCTGAGGATTGAGATCAGGCATGTCTTTGTAGCTCCAGGCAAAGACGTCTATATATTCTTTTATAAGAGATATAAGGTCTTGCTTCTTCATCGGCGCTTCTTCAATTGAAGATTAAGTTATTGAGCCCATGGATCTGTGTCGAATGACTGAATGTCATCTTCTCATTCCACTTGACTGGTTGATGTCATATAGGTGAAGAGTTTCTCAAAGACAATCCCTACACTTATGTCAGATTCTCAATCTGATGCATCTAAGAAATGCGATAGTAATGACTTTCAGATTCCGAATAAGATTGAGTAGACGGGGTAACGTGCCCCACCACCTGCAAGTTTGGTCATAGTAGTTGGCAGGCTTTCCTTTCTGTATGAAAGGTTGTAGAGAGATGTGTCATCCTATTCCAAAGTTCAAGCCTTCACCAGATGTAAGTCGTACCTTGTTCTTTCATCATAGGCGCCAACCATTCATAGTGAAAGAATTATTGGAGCTCTAAGTCTTCGCCCGAGTTGTTGGATGTAGTAATTCAATATCGGACTTTACCAAAAACGAATTGGCGATTGGTCCTTCTTAGAAGGTGAAACTATGAATACAGATCCATCATTCTCTTCTATGTGCATGCATGTCGTTGACATTGGCTGAGGCATGTGTAAAGGACTCATGTCAATAGGACTATTTACATCATCAAGACACAAAGAAAAATCAAAATTGATATTTTCATTAAGGACCTATTCACCGTCATTGTCGACGGAATTTTTACAATCAGGATCATTGAGATATGCTATAAATCGTTCTTCATCAAAAAAAACCGCTAAATCGTCTCCTGATTTTGAGTCCGCTTTGTTGCCACTATTAATGTCATTTGGTAACAATTTTTTCACCATTTTATTATTCTCTTTATAAAATAGAGAATCAGTGAAGTAGTTCTCCACTCCCTTGAGCGGCAGTATTTCGGCGAACATTGTCCTGACCATCGCCTTCTCATCTATATATTTGAAGCATTGGTGGAGTGTGGAAGGTACAATCCAGTTGGCATGGATCCAAGGCCATCCAAGCAAGAGATTGTAAGATGTGTCAGCGTCAATGACAAAGCACATCACTTCTGATTGCAAATCTAGAATTTGGCATCGGAGATGAATCTTTCTCAGAGGATGACTACTCCTAGAATTGAAGCAATATATGGTCCTGGTCATGGTCGACATCCTGCTCAGTGAGATGCTGAGAAAATAAAGAAGTCATTTGTGGATAATGCTTAAAGCAGACCCCGAGTCGATGTATCCACTCGATGTGTGTGGACCCAATGTACTCCGTGTAGTACAAGGGTCTGTCATGCCGGTTGTCCTTGAGGAGCATATCCTCTGGAGTGAAGGTGATATATAGTACTTGTTGTTGTACCATATGACATTGGGACATGAAGCCCCATCATCCTCTGTAGGGGTTGAAAGCACTCGTATCAGAAATGATTTTAGTCAGCAAGCGCATCCCTAAGTGCCGCTCTCGCTTTCTTCGAAAGGAGTAGCTCGTGTAGGATAATGTGAGTTGGAGTATTAGCTAATTACGCCAATATGTTAAAGCGAAAGCAGCATTGAGTCCTTGAGAAGGATTCTTCTTCAAGGATTTACCAAAGCGAATCTCCTTCTGCTTTTATTTGTCCTCAGGCATAGGAACCTGGACAGGTGCAGCGGTTTTCAATGTCATTGGTTGATATATCCTGTCAGATATCTGGTCATACTATCACAAATATTGTTTACCAGACCGTGTGGCCACCGGTTGTGCGGCAGTAGGTTGTGCCGCTAAAGCAAGCTTCTCTTCATCCGAGTTACTGAGAAAGGCTATAGTCCCAGAGTTGTCATCTGTTCGAGAGAGACAACGTTGCATGACTTGCCTTTGAGCTTGGGCTTGCTAGTCTCTCATTGCTCATCTTTGATGATATCTTGATTGACCCACATGATCTCTCCAGATTCTGTCATCATTGGAATGAAGTTTTAGCTTTTTGCTTTTTAGCCATTGGATTAATGACGTCCAATTTGGCTTTAGGGGCTAGAACCAATCCATCTTAGACAGTCATCTTTGGGAAGGTCCCAAATTTAGAGTCACCATGTTGGTGATGACTTTTTTGTTCTAACTTGAGAGTTAGAACTCCAGCATCCATTAACGCTTGGTTCTTGTCCTTGAGTACAAAGCATTTACTGGTAGGGTAAGGCACCATTTTATGAATAAGGCAGTAGTTAAGATCATTTGTACATCCCACTTCATTGGAATGCTGAACCTTGGGTAACTTGAGCATATTACCCTTGTGAAGTAAGTGAAAGATTGTCACCTGCTCGTCCTTGAAAAAGTACACTTTTTGCAAGAATTTGAACATTTGATTGTCGTTGGCGCCGCTCTTCTGTTTTGATTGAGCTTCCCCAGATAGCTCAGCGGCTATGGTTTTCTTCCCCTTTGATCGGAAACATTGAGCTGTATCATGTCCCTAGGTGTTGACCCACCACTTATTCTAGGGCACTGAGGGCTCAAACTGCTTAGTCGATTTCTCGGCTATCTCATCTTGCTCGACCAGCTCCTTCCATGTGTGGACTTTGACAGCTCCCATATGAATTTTCACTCTGCTAAGAAAGTTATGCCGGCATGTCTGAAGCAACATAGGCAATGGCATGCCAGCGGGGCACATGAGAGAGAGATTGTGGAACCTATCAATGTATCCCCATATGGATTCTTGATAGGTAGTGAAAAATGCATAATTATCATCATATGTACCATCACATTTGCACATTTATTCATATTATAATGCACATTTATTAATATTTCGTTATTTAATGTGTGCAGGCCTCGAAGTATTATTTTAATAAGAAATAAAGCTTAAAGAGCCCAAAAGCCCAGATCCAAGCCCATGTTTGAAGCCCAGGTGAAAAAGCGCAATTACAAGAAGTCAAAATGCAAATACACAAAGGGCTAAAGTTGCAAATATCAAAGATGAGGGAAGGATAGACTTCTACCCAACCCTAAACACTTGCAGGATGAGGATAAAAGCCCAAAATTCGTGGATAGAAGATTTGGGATATTTGAAATCAAGGTAACTTGATTACTAAGTTATCTCGAAATCCCAAGATGGAGAGCCAGGATCACACTTCTAGAAGCAGGTGCCCACATGGACGGACCAGGAGAGGCCACGCGCCAAAGCGCGCGGCCGGAAGCCACAAAAGTGCCGCGGCCGCGCGGCAAGGCGCGGCAAAGTAGATGAGTCTGACTACCAGACTTCGTCTACAACTTCATCCGGGACTCTATCTTCTTCTGCACTATAAATATCCCTGCAAAGTGCAACGTACAGGGCATGCAGAGACGATTAGTGTTTTCTTTAGCCATTTTTATTCAAAGTTGTAATTTTTATTTCATGCTGTTTGTGGAGAAGAAGGAGACGATTGTGTAACCGGAGATTCAACGAAATAAAGGTCACTCTTTTGTTCTCTTTTAATTTCTGCAACTTTACTTTATTTCTTTTGTGATCTCTCTTTGTTTTAATCTGTGATCTCTTCTTGTTTTCATTTTTCTTTTCCTTGCAATCTTTCTCATAAAAAAATAATAAAAAAAATAAATAATTTGAAAAGAAAAAAATAATGAAGAACTAAATCTCTTTAGTGGTTTGCTGAGACTCTTGAAGCAACCCTAGAGCAGTTAAGCCTAGATCTGATTAAGGAACATCAATCGAAACCCTAGGTATTAAAAACAATTTTTCTAGAAGATTAAACAAATACCTAGAAATCCTAATCTAGGTTGCATATTAAAAAGACTTTTCATGACTTCAACTTAAGAACTAGGACAGCATAAGTTTGAGATTCGTCTTTTATTAGGCTGCACCTAGATGTTAGGATGAACCATAGTTTAGTTTTTAGATTATGTAACTTAGCAAGAATCTAGTATTGATTTTTCTTGCTTGAATTATTTGTAATGACCTAGGGTGAATCATATCAATCTTAAGATGAAGATCAAGCTCCTTAACTTACAATAGGGTTGTGGTAGAAGATCAGCAAAACCACGTCTTTAATCTCATATTTTCATCACCAATCTAATCTCTCTCTTCTTACTTGAAGCATACAGAGGAATCGAGTCGAAAAGCTTTCATCGCATCCTTCCCTGAGGATCACGACCCGCTTGAGCCCTCGCTACAGCGGATTCGCATTGAGACTAAGAATTCTGAACTCTATTTCAATTATCAAAATCTCAATCAAATTTTGGCGCCGTTGCCGGGGAAGGAACGGCACGATTTCCTCGATCTAACTATCTTTTTTCTTTCTGTTGCAGGTACAGAGAACAGGATACAGAAACAGAGCAGCAGAAATTACATATTGCAACCCTGTGCCTCTGCCCTCGAAGGCAGAGCACTTGGGCCTACTCCTTTGCCGCAGATCCGCGGCAAAAACCGCAGAAACGCGGCAAGAGTAGTTAACTACTCACAGAAATTTCTGCAGGTTGCTTTGCATTGCAAAAATCTGCTTACTGCTGTGATTATTTTTCTCTGTGATCACTCTGCAATTGCTAATAATTAACATTAACCCATTTGTTGAAAATAAAAAAAAAATTTTTAGACTCTTGCATTTAGGGCACGTGTCTATTTACATTTTTTTTAATTCTGTTGAAGAGTGCTGGCGACAAGGTACGTTTGCATAGTATATAGATTAGGAAACACTCTTGGTTGTTTACTGCTTTCTTGAGTGATTACTTTTCTACCGCTTTACACGTACACTAATTCATCTTAAGGGCATAACCCATAAGCAAGATAAGGTGGGGATTTCATCACCCTTCCTTGGCCCACAAATCATATCCGTCACACTCACAACCCTAACCTTAAGTAAAATTTGACTAGACGTTGGCCCTAGGTTAACTCGGACTCAATAGGAGATTGACCGAAGGAGGAAAATTGTTCGAAATTAACTCTTGTCAAATCGGTGTCTAGGCAGGGGATTGAGGGCCGAAAGCCTGAAGAACGGTGGTTATTTAATTAAGGAACGTCTCTGACGGAAAACCTCCCACCGGTCATGCCACCTACCTGGCCGATTAGCTTGTGGTTAACGTCGATAGTAGACCTCCTAAGGACAGTCTAAAGTTAGGAGTCGTCTAGGTCAAGGCTTACCCTAGATTAGGATTTTTGATTGTTTTTCTTTTTTTTTTTTGATTGATTGGGTGAACTTGTTTGCTGATTGTGCATGACCGCTTGGTCGAGAGACCCACTTACATCCAGGCTAACTAGAACTAGTTCACCACCCGAGCTCAAGCCCGACTCACACATGGCACAACCACAGTCACTCCAAGATAGGTTCTATCCTATTAGAACCTCTCTTCCTTCTTGCATCCAGCTCACTATCGAAAGTGTTGACCCATATGAACTCAAGCCACAATACATCAACACTCTTCCCAAATTTCATGGACTTGAATCTGAGGATGCATACTTCTTCATAAGGGAATTTGAAGAAGTATGTCAAATGATGAATATACCTAAGTTAGGAGACGATGCTATCAAACTTAGGTTTATCCCCTTTGCTTTGAAGGATTTAGCAAAGAAATGGCTCTACAGTCTAGAGGCCGGTTCAATATCTTCTTGGAATAATTTCATTAAGGCCTTCTTAAAGAAATTTTATCCCGTTCACAAGACTGCACTGATTAGGAAGAATATCCTCTAGTTTAAGCAAACAGCCAATGAACCTTTTTGGAAATACTTCGAGCATTTTAAGGATCTCCTTGCCCAATGTCCTCACCATGGGATAGAGAAATGGCGACTTTGCCAAGTTCTCTATGATGGATTAGATTATTCTACTAAAACACTGTTAGAATCCATGTGTCAAGGAGGATTTCTGCAAAAGAATGAAGATGAAGGATGGACATTGTTTGAGGAATTAGCTGAAAAATCCATCCAATGGGACCCTACTCTTGAAAAATCTAGGACTAATGACCCTACTTCTTCTAAAGGAGGTATCCATTCCATTGAGGCCAACGTAGCAACCGATGCTAAGTTAGCTGCTGTTATGCGTAGACTAGAGGCTCTTGAAACAAAAGAGCCAGTCTCTGTGAACCAAGTCAGCCCAACATCTTCGGCGGGCTGTACTTATTGTCAAGATATGAACCATGTGTTCGAGGAATGTCCTGTTTTCATCGCGCATCAAAGCTTGCCCGAACATATGAGTGCGGCCTTCACAAGGCTTGCCAACAATCCTTATGCACCCACCTACAATCCCGGTTGGAGAAACCATCCCAATTTTTCATGGGGCCCAAGCAACAATGATCAAGTGAGGCCCAAATTCTCCAACAACTTCCAAAATCCGCCTTATCAACAAAATTTCCCTAGTCAAAATCCTCCACCATCTTTCCAAAATTCACAAATGGAGACAAGACTTTCAAATTTGGAAAGAAAGGTGGATACCCTAGTCAAAAGCCAAGACACACTGGCTCAAGTCCTAAGTAGGATAGAGCTCCAATTGAACCAGCAAGAGAGACAGAGGGGTACCCTACCGAGTCAACCATTGCCAAATCCTAGGAATCCTAGGCCAGCCAATGAGGCTCAAGACCCAAATCAGTGTCACATGGTTCATACACTCAGATCGGGGAAACAAGTTGATAATCAAGTATTTATGCCATTGGATCCATCTCAGTCATCCATTCCATCTAGCTCCACTTCCATTCCATCTAGCTCCACTCCTTCTCCATCCAGTCCCAAGGAAACTGAAGCTGAAAAGTCAGCAGATCAGTTGTACCAGCCTATAGCTCCATTTCCAATTAGGCTTAGAAGCAACAACAATGCACACATGGAGAAATTATTAGAGGTGTTCAATCAAGTTAGGCTCAACATTCCACTTCTTGATGCAATCCAACAGGTCCCTAGTTATGCCAAATTCATTAAGGACATGTGCACCAAGAAAAGAAAGACTAATGTGCCTAAGAAGGTTTTTCTAGCCACTAACATTAGTGAGCTACTGTCCAACCAGATCCCTATCAAGTATAAGGACCCAGGTTGCCCCACCATTTCTTGCACCATAGGTCGAGCCGAAATCAATCGAGCACTCCTCGATTTAGGAGCCAGCATCAATTTGCTCCCTTTCTCCGTGTATCAACAACTTGGATTAGGTGAACTCAACCCGACCCAAGTTACTATTCAGTTGGCTGACCGCTCTATCAAAGTTCCTAAGGGAGAAATCAATGACGTTCTCATACGGGTAGGAGAATTCATTTACCCAGTAGATTTCATTGTCTTAGAGACACAACCTGTGTCTAATCCTAGGTCCCAAACTCCCGTTATCTTAGGAAGACCGTTCCTAGCAACCGCTAATACAATTATAAATTGTAGAAACGGTTCCATGAGACTGACTTTTGGGGATATGACCAAGGAAGTCAATGTTTTCAACCTAGGTAAGCATCCCTACGATGTGACCGACCAACCCTTTGAGGTTAACTCCATTGAGAACATGACGAGTGAGCATAATGATGAGATCATATTTGAGTCAGAGGAAGAGGAAGAGTTAGAAACAAGTGATATCAGTCTTGATGAGATCGAATGGGAATCAAATCTGAGTTCTATAGAGATGGGAGATTCTAGCTTAACTCCTCCACCCATCGAGCCAACTCCTTCTTTGGAGTTAAAAGCCTTGCCCAAACATCTTAAGTACGCCTACCTAGGTGAACAAGAGACGTTACCGGTCATAGTTGCATCTAATTTGACCAATAGGCAAGAGGAGGACCTGCTGGCAACCCTTAGGAGACATAGGGAAGCCATTGGTTGGACTATGGCAGATATCAAGGGACTGAGCCCTACGATAGTCCAGCATCGTATCCATCTAGAGGAAGGGGTTAGACCGAAGAGGGATCCACAGCGTAGGCTAAACCCACTCATGCAGGAGGCTGTACACGCCGAAATAGTGAAACTGTTAGATAATGGGATCATTTATCCTATTTCCGATAGCGAATGGGTTAGCCCAATGCATGTGGTCCCTAAGAAGTCTAGTTTTACTGTGGTAGAGAACGACAAGCATGAGTTAGTGCAAACACGATTGCCTACCAAGGTGAGAGTATGCATAGACTACCGCAAGTTGAACGCAGCCACTAGGAAAGATCATTTTCCCCTCCCTTTCATTGACCAAATGTTGGAAAGATTAGCAGGTCATGAGTATTACTGCTTTTTGGACGGTTATTCAGGGTATAACCAAATTCCTATAGCGCCGGAGGATCAAGAGAAGACAACGTTCACGTGTCCATTTGGGACATTTGCCTACCGTCGAATGCCTTTCGGCTTGTGCAATGCCCCCGCCACATTCCAACGTTGTATGTTAAGCCTGTTTTCTGATATGGTGGAGCGTTTTTTAGAAATTTTCGTGGACGACTTCTCCGTCTATGGAAATTCATTTGACCAGTATCTCCATCACTTGGAGCTAGTGCTGAGTAGGTGCACCAAAAAGAACTTGACCCTAAATTGGGAAAAGTGTCACTTCATGGTGCAACATGGGATTGTCCTAGGTCACGAGATATCTAGGGAAGGGATTAAGGTAGACAAGGCCAAGGTGGAGATCATAGCGAGACTTCCACTTCCGCGATGCGTGAAGGACATTCGGTCTTTCTTAGGACACGCCGGATTTTATCGTAGGTTCATTAAGGACTTTAGCAAAATTGCTAGACCCCTTACAAACCTTCTAGCTAAAGACGTGTCCTTCATCTTTGATGATAGGTGCCATAGTGCATGGGAGAAATTGAAAATGGAGCTTATCTCTGCTCCTATCATCTCACCTCCGGACTGGTCCAAGCCTTTTGAGATCATGTGCGATGCCTCAGATTTTGCGATAGGTGCTGTCTTAGGACAGCGTAAGGACAGCAAGCAACACGTGATCTATTATTCGAGTAGGACGCTCAATGACGCCCAAATGAACTATACTACAACCGAGAAGGAATTCTTGGCAGTAGTGTTCGCTTTGGAGAAATTCCGCCCATACCTACTTGGGACCAAGACCACGATTTTCACTGACCATTCTGCTCTTCGATACCTTATGCTTAAAAAAGATGCGAAGGCCCGACTCATTCGTTGGATCCTTCTCCTTCAAGAATTCGATCTCGAAATTCGAGATAAAAAAGGAGTCGAAAATGTCGTAGCTGACCATCTCTCTCGTGTGCCAGACGCACCTTCTGACGAGCTGCCCATCAATGACAATTTTCCTGATGAGCAACTTCTAGCCATCTCTAAGGAGCCATGGTTTGCTGACATAGTAAATTACTTAGTCACAAACCAAACACCACCTAGTTGGTCTAAACAGGATAGATACCGATTCTTGTCTCAAGTTCGGTATTACATGTGGGAAGATCCTTATCTTTTCAAATATTGTAGCGACCAAATCATTAGGAGATGTGTCCCCGACGAGGAGACTAGAAGCGTGCTAGCTTTTTGTCATGAGTTCGCTTGCGGTGGACATTTTGGTCCCCGCAAAACTGCCGAGAAAATTCTGCAAAGTGGCTTTTATTGGCCAACTGTGTTTAGAGACGCATTTGAGTATTGCAAAACTTGCACAAGATGTCAAATGATAGGAAGAATTTCCAAACGAAATATGATGCCCTAAATCCCATTCTAGAAGTAGAACTTTTTGACGTATGGGGCATTGATTTTATGGGACCCTTCCCTAATTCGTTTGGGCACCAGTACATCTTGTTGGCCGTAGACTACGTGTCAAAGTGGGTAGAAGCTGTCCCTTTGTTGACTGAATTTTCCTGCACACAAAAGATGGTATTTTAGTTTTAAAAATAGATGTGCAAGTTTCAGTTCTAATCCGCGGTAGCAGGGCTATGCGGGTCGTGATCCTCAGGGAGGGACTGCGATGGAAGCGTTAAGCAAGTTATCTCTTTTTTTTTTATCTTTTTATTATTAGTAGTGGAATTTACAATGGATGGTATTTACAATGAAGTGAAGAAAAGAATTGTGGAAGATGTGGATTTGATCTACAAAAAAGAAAAGAAAAGAAAAGAATAGAAAACTAACCTTGGTTGGAGAAAATATGCGAAACCTAACACTTTCTACCTTATTTCGGAGGCGTTGAACGTATAAACCTTGGAATCGAACTCAGTCCGTTGTCGCATTAGGTCATCAAGCCTTGGGCAAGCATGAGTTGATACGCCTCGAAGAGGAGAACATCGCCATGGAATATCGTTGGAACCTACTAATCTTCGGTATACTTGTGGTTCGGTAAACGCTCGCGTGCTCGTCAAAGATCAACAGAAAGAAAGTAGAAAAGAAAAAGAGAACAAAAAGAAAAGTAAAGCAATGACATGAATAAAAATAAAAATTACCTTCATTAATTGAAACAATGGAGAAGAGAAGCATACATCAGTGTCACCCTCAACATAGCCATCTCCCTCATCTTGAAAATAAACCCTAATTACAAAACTAGAAGAAAGAAGAGAAACCCTAAAACCCTAACTTTGGCCCTTTGCTGGACGCTGGACACCCTTTGCGTTGCACTGCAGGTGATATTTATAGGTGCAGAAGGCTACAGAGTCCCGGATAAACATCACCACGAAATCTGGGATTCTAACTCATCTGAATTGCCGCGGATTCCTGGGATTTGCCGCGGATCCGCGGCACTTTGGTGACTTCTGGCCACGCGCTTTGGCGCGTGGCCTCTCCTGGTCCGTCCCTGTGGGCTTCTGCTTCTGGAAGTTTGATCCTGGCCTTTTAATCTGGATTTTCGAGATAACTTGGTAATCAAGTTACTCTTAATCCAGATTTCTTCAAATTTTCTTCCCACGAATTTTCTTCTTATCTTGGCCTTTTATCCTCATCCTGCATGTGTTTAGGGTTAGATAGAAGTCTATCCTTCCCTAATCTCTGATATTTGCAACTTTTAGCCCTTGTATTTGCATTTTGACTCTTTGTATTTGCACTTTTACTCTTGGGCTTCAAATATGGGCTTGGATCTGGGCTTTTGGGCTCTTTAAGCTTTAATTCTTTCTTTTTATTATTTCGAGGCCTGCAAACAATAAATCACAAAATATTAATAAATGTGCAGAATTATATAAATAAATATGAAAATGTGACGGTAAATATGATGATAAAAATGCACTTTTCACTACCAATCACCCTTGCAAGACAAATGACAATAAAGTTGTTGTCAAATTCTTGAAAGATAATATCATCTCACGCTTTGGAATCCCTCGAGCCATCATTAGCGACAATGGCACACATTTTTGCAATAGAACTTTTGAAGCTCTTATGCGAAAATATGCCATTACCCACAAGTTGTCTACGCCCTACCATCCTCAAACTAGCGGGCAGGTAGAAGTTTCTAATAGGCAAGTCAAGCTCATTTTGGAGAAGACTGTGAATCAGAATAGGAAGGACTGGTCCACCAAACTGGTGGATGCCCTATGGGCATATAGGACTGCCTTTAAGACGATTCTAGGAATGTCTCCCTACAGACTGGTCTTTGGAAAGGCTTGCCACCTTCCTGTCGAGCTAGAGCACCGGGCCCTTGGGCAATTAAGCAGCTAAATTTCGATTTAGATAAGGCCGGTGAGTTTCAGAAATTACAAATTTCTGAACTAGAGGAGTTGAGGAATGATGCATACGAGAATGCGAAGATTGCGAAGGATAGAGTTAAGGTTTTTCACGATAAATTCATCACGAGAAAAACTTTTGTCCAAGGACAAAAAGTTTTACTTTACAACTCTAGACTTCATCTCTTTCCCGGTAAATTGAAGTCAAGATGGACAGGACCATTCATTGTTAAGACGGTGTTTCCACACGGAGCCATAGAGATCTACGACCCCAAAAATGGCAATGCATTCAAGGTAAATGGTCAACGTCTTAAAATCTTTTTGGAGTCTGTGCCGGAAGCTAATGCTGCGATGGGTCTTTTTGACCCACTGTATCGGTGATTATATCTTTCTGCCAGTTCATACATCCATACATTTCATTCATACATTAGGGACAATGCATGAAACAAGTGTGGGGGAAGGGTATGTAATATATTAAAAAAAAATAAAAAATAAAAAATAAAAAATGTTATAAAAAGGATAATACTTTGACTTATTTTTTGAAAGAAATCTAAGTTAGTTTTAAGAATTAGGAAAATCGTGATTAGGATTTCTAAAAACTTGGTCAAAATAAATAAATTGTTTAAATTTTAGGTATAGGAGGAGAAATTGAATAATAATTAGTCTTGATTTTACCTTAATGAAATGTGCATACCAAATGCATATCTAGGATTCTAAGACAAAGACCTTGTGCCTCATTAAAAAAAAAAAAAAAGAAGAAGAAAAAAAATCACCAATTAAGCTGATACATGTGCCTCAAGAAGCATAAGTATTCATGCCTAAAGGTGAGTAAAGAAAATAAAGTCCTTAGTTTTGGGGCCTAGTTCACTCGAATTTGAGTCCGCGGGCTGTTTTCTCACCTGGTGCCCTAAAGCCAACCGGTTTGGGAGTCATCGACTTTAAGTTCGTTACATGGGTGGATTAGAAAGCCTAAGAAGACTAAGAAATATAATATATGTATTAACACATCTAATAATCAATTAGTTAGGTATGAGGGCCTCAAGAAGCCTTGATACTTATACGAAAGAAAATTAGATGAGCTATACATGCCAAAAAAAAAAAAATATATTAACACATCTAATAGTCAATTAGTTAGGTATGAGGGCCTCAAGAAGCCTTGATACTTACACGAAAGAAAATTAGATGATGTTATAAAAATAATAAAGAGGCATGAGAGTCCAAGTTAAGGAATTCCTAGATTCACAAGGGTGCATATGACTTTTGGTAACGAAAAAGACTATATTAGAAATTCAATTTTAATCCTTACCTAAAATGAATAACAATTGACTTTATAAAGACCAGGTTTGAAGAATGAATAAAAATGATAATCCTAAAACTTATAGACTACTTAGTCTCTTCAATAATAATTCAAATATTTTCCTTTTTATGGATTTTGTGGGTGTAATCCGCTGAAAACCCTCACGAGACAACACTCGTCCTCTAGGGTAACCTAGGGGTTTAACGGCTTGTTGCACATGCTAAGTGCAACCGTGATTCCTACGAAAGTGAGTTAGCTAGGTTAGATTTTTTCTTTCTTTTTGATTTTTACTCGAGGACGAGCAAAAAGATAAGTGTGGGGGTGTGTGATAGGTAGTGAAAAATGCATAATTATCATCATATGTACCATCACATTTGCACATTTATTCATATTATAATGCACATTTATTAATATTTCGTTATTTAATGTGTGCAGGCCTCGAAGTATTATTTTAATAAGAAATAAAGCTTAAAGAGCCCAAAAGCCCAGATCCAAGCCATGTTTGAAGCCCAGGTGAAAAAGCGCAATTACAAGAAGTCAAAATGCAAATACACAAAGGGTTAAAGTTGCAAATATCAAAGATGAGGGAAGGATAGACTTCTACCCAACCCTAAACACTTGCAGGATGAGGATAAAAGCCCAAATTCGTGGATAGAAGATTTGGGATATTTGAAATCAAGGTAACTTGATTACTAAGTTATCTCGAAATCCCAAGATGGAGAGCCAGGATCACACTTCTAGAAGCAGGTGCCCACATGGACGGACCAGGAGAGGCCACGCGCCAAAGCGCGCGGCCAGAAGCCACAAAAGTGCCGCGGCCGCGCGGCAAGGCGCGGCAAAGTAGATGAGTCTGACTACCAGACTTCGTCTACAACTTCATCCGGGACTCTATCTTCTTCTGCACTATAAATATCCCTGCAAAGTGCAACGTACAGGGCATGCAGAGACGATTAGGGTTTTCTTTAGCCATTTTTATTCAAAGTTGTAATTTTTATTTCATGCTATTTGTGGAGAAGAAGGAGACGATGTGTAACCGGAGATTCAACGAAATAAAGGTCACTCTTTTGTTCTCTTTTAATTTCTGCAACTTTACTTTATTTCTTTTGTGATCTCCCTTTGTTTTAATCTGTGATCTCTTCTTGTTTTCATTTTCTTTTCCTTGCAATCTTTCTCATAAAAAAATAATAAAAAAATAAATAATTTGAAAAGAAAAAAATAATGAAGAACTAAATCTCTCTAGTGGTTTGCTGAGACTCTTGAAGCAACCCTAGAGCAGTTAAGCCTAGATCTGATTAAGGAACATCAATCGAAACCCTAGGTATTAAAAACAATTTTTCTAGAAGATTAAACAAATACCTAGAAATCCTAATCTAGGTTGCATATTAAAAAGACTTTTTATGACTTCAACTTAAGAACTAGGACAGCATAAGTTTGAGATTCGTCTTTTATTAGGCTGCACCTAGATGTTAGGATGAACCATAGTTTAGTTTTTAGATTATGTAACTTAGCAAGAATCTAGTATTGATTTTTCTTACTTGAATTATTTGTAATGACCTAGGGTGAATCATATCAATCTTAAGATGAAGATCAAGCTCCTTAACTTACAATAGGGTTGTGGTAGAAGATCAGCAAAACCACGTCTTTAATCTCATATTTTCATCACCAATCTAATCTCTCTCTTCTTACTTGAAGCATACAGAGGAATCGAGTCGAAAAGCTTTCATCGCATCCTTCCCTGAGGATCACGACCCGCTTGAGCCCTCGCTACAGCGGATTCGCATTGAGACTAAGAATTCTGAACTCTATTTCAATTATCAAAATCTCAATCAATTCTCCTCCTTTTTAGACCATCGAGAGAAGCTTGTCCATGGTTACCTCGCTGTTAACTTCATAGAATCAAGAGAGAAATCGGGTTTCCAGGTCAACCCAAGAATTGATAGAGCTGCTGGGTAGGCTCCTGAACCAATCAGAAGCTACCCTCTTAAGGGTGCCGATGAATAGTCTAGCCATGAGGCCATCGTTATCTAGTATATTACCGGTTTGAGATCGGAAGTAATAGATGTGCTGGTTGGGTGAGCTCTTGCCATCGTACGTGTGCAATGTAGGTGGCTTGAATTTCAGTGGGCATGGCATTGGATCCTATTCCAGCAGGTAAAGACGAGTCATTCCTAGTTTCTTCAGTTCATCCCTCTGAACTAGGAATACAATCTGAGCTTTGATGCCTTTAATAACTTCAGCATCAACTAAAGAGCTTGAATTTTCAGTATTAGGAGGTTCATTATTGTTGTTCTCCTCTTCATCATGATTGCTACCAGTATCATTGTTGTTCCAAATGTCCCAGAGCTGAGTTAACATCTCTGGATATTTCCAAGGCTTTCTGCTGAACCTTGGAAGTCTGCTCTTGTGCCTCCATTCGCCGACAGGGATCATCATCATTATAGTCAGCCATGTTAGCTGGTACAAGCCCTATTCATACTGAGCTGATGGTAACTGAAGAAGCGTATCCACTGGCCTCCTCCTCACCATCAAGTTCCTCATTGTGATGGGGACACAACACCTGTGGATGAAGAAGGTCGTCCATAGCTGTAGGGTATCGCTATCCTAGAGCGAGTACCTTGGAAGGTACCCTCTTGTTCCACTAGAACTTGACTTAAGCCAGGGCTATAATTAGAGTTCAGGTAGCTAGCCGGAGAAGTATAAGCCCCTCATCTCCTTCGTCGGGACCGAAATAGATCTCTTCCTCTGCTTATCATGTTAACAGAGGCAGCTGTAAGGCAAAGCACCTTTGTTGTCTTCTTTTTTCGAGACTTGGGTTTCTCAGAAGTCTGGACTGACAACCAATTGAATATTGATTGCTGGTTTGGAGGAGACATTATGGTGATTGTCCTAAACAACAATAGATGGAGTGGACCGTCACAAGTCGACACCCTGCCTACCCACACTAGGATGGTGAGACGTGAACTGACTTTTCAGAGTGGAGTTTCTGCTTATTGTCAAGAATTCCCGTAAGTCAGTATTAGCCGGGCTTAACTGATCCAATATGGAGACTCGGTGAGGCTGAGAATTAGCCTGTTTAGGCTGAAAAGCCTAGGCCTAGCCTTGAAAGTTACTTTCTTGGTGATTGAGATTTTCCTGCACACAAAAATAAGGAATTAGATTTAGAAGTAAAGATGTGCAAGGTGCTCAATTCTAATCCGCAGTAGCAATGGCTATGCGGGTCGTGATCCTCAGGGAGGGACTAGCGATGGAAGCTTATTTAGTAAGTTCTCTTTTATTGCTATAATTAATTTAAAATCAAGTCAGAAAGAAAGTGGTAGATTAAGAAGATGGAGAAATAGAAGTGATATTTATCAATGAGTGTGAAAAAGATTGGGAATTGGTGATTTACACTAAAATTAAAAGAAAGAAAACTAAAAACTAAAAACTTACTTACCTCTTTGGCGTCTGCTTACCTTGGAACCATGTCAATGATGTACCTTTCTTTGAAGGCGAACGAAGCATGGAATATGAAATCTTCCCTATTCCCGATCTATACTACGAAATAAAAAGGGCAAACTACGCTACCATGGAAATAGATCTTCATCACAATAAACCATCAATGGCTCTTACAAGGAGAAGGCAACTTCGAAGCTCTTGGTTTCATATGGATCCACAAACACAAAAGAGTGAAACAAAACAAAACAAGAATAAAAAAAAGAAGCAAACTTCGATTTGATTTTATTAACAATGGAAGAAAAGATTACTTACACCGATGTCACCTCAGTACAAGCTTGATCTCCTTCCTCCATGAAAGTATCCTCTCCTCTCAATTGCATAAAAAAAAAATTACAAAAAGAAAATAAAACCTAAATTACAATCTACAAGTTAGCCTAAGAAAAACCCTAATTTGTCTCTGTACTGCACTGTGTACTTCTGAGATCTGCCCTTCCTCTGTTGCTATGCAAGGGTATTTATAGGAGAAAACCAGAGGATAAGAAGCGTATGAAGATAAGAGGAGCAAAATATCTCTGAATTTGAATTCTTCTTTTATCTCCAAACTTATTTTGACTTATCCATAGAAGTTCAATTCTGTCCTGCAACTTGTTATCATGTTGATCACCGAATATGGCTTATCTGTTGACTGAATTGGAAAGTTTGATCAACATAAGTGTTGTAGGCCTTCAAATCTTCTTTCTAGAGCATCTTGAATCATCAGATTTTCATATCTGTAGCAAAAGTTATGATCTGAATACTAAAATATGTACAGTCTGAATCCGAATTTTTTGAATTTTTATTTTTGCACTCTTCTCCTTTTATCTTTAGCCTTGTCTTGCAAGCAACTAGGGTTGAGTAGAAGTCCATCCCTTTCCTCTTCTTTTAGTATTTGAAACTTTTACACTTGGTAATTGCAACTTTGACATTTGATAATTGCAACTTTTGCATTGGGCTTTAAACATGGGCTTTTGGGCTTCTTTTAAGGCTTTATTTTTTATTTTTATTTCTCAAGGTCTGCACACAATAAATAATAAAATATTAGTAAATGTGCAGAATTATAGGAATAAATATGAAAATGTGATAGTAAATGTATTGAAAAATATGCACTTTTTACTACCTATCACTTGGCTGTAGGTAAAGTTGGAATAGCTTCGCCTGAAGAGTTAGCTTTGCAAGGAGAAGCTATTGTTTTAGCTCTGCCTTTGAAGGCGAGCTTACGCAGAGCTCTTTCCTTGGGAGAGACTAAAATTGCTTCGTTGCTAGCACCCAGTGGTGCTTCATTTTTAGCCTCGCGACTAAGATCATTAGTACTGAAAAGTGCTTTAGTTCTAGCTGAAAGTACACCTAGTGGGGGGTTGAATAGGTGTAGCACAAATTTAATTACAAATGATACGAAAAAAAGCTAATTGCTAGGACACTAAGTGTATAATCAAGAGTGAGTCTGAATTTTCCGTGAAGGTCTCTGGAACTACTCCTCAGGATTCCGCTGAATTATGAATTGAGGTGCTTTAATAGCTCTCTTGGTTGAACACAAGTGTGGGCACACAAATAATATCTAGCATGTATATGAATATGAATAAAGTATAGCAATGCAATATATAAGAGAGAGAGTTGAGAGAAAGTAGATCAAATGCAAACACAAGAATATGTTTCAAGGTTCGAGCCACTACTCTATGTCTCCACCTTCACACTGAAGGATTTTCTCTATGTCTTCCACTGAGGAATTACAACTCAACAGCGGGAGTACACAACTTCTCTCTCAAACACAATCACCTCTATACAAGAGGGAAGACACAAATCCAAAGCAAAGAAAAACTTTACAACTTGGTGATCCAATGATCACAAACAACACTTAGTGATCTCAAAGGATCATGAACAATTTTCTCACAAAACAAGATCCTAAAGATAAATAGTTTAGAATTGGATAGCTCAAGTGTGAGAAATCAAAGTTTTTAGAAAGTAAATCACAAAGAAAACTCTTGGAAAAACTTCAAGGTAGATAAAAAAATGAAGAACAAACTAGATTCTTAAAAACTGATTTTCTTTTAATTCTTTCAATACTTTAAAAAAAATAAAGATTTGATTTTGAATCACAAAGTCTCTTTTGAAACTTTCTGTAGAAACTCAAGAGAAGATAGTAGAATTGCTCTAAAAAATCTTACAAAAATCTGGCCAAAACAGCCCTTATATAGGGCACAGAAAAAATAAAGCCGTTGGGTCAAAACCTGCCCAGAATGGGCTATCGGTCAACCGCCCAGTCAACTAACTAACGGTAAGATTTTTGACCATTTGAGCCATCGATCGACCGCCCAATCAACTGGCCCCAAGGTAAAATTGCCTGTCGGTCGATAGGGCCTAGCTGAGAGATGGGTAGTGCTAGTCGGTCAACCGTTCGGTCGACCTGCCATATAGGCATGGCCTTGTGCACATTCTTGTGCACATTAAACAAATGACCGGCCGACCGAGCTCTGGTCCGGTCGATCGCTAGAAGGGCTTATAACAGGATTTTAGGGTTTGAAAATGTAACTTGATAAATCTCTATAAAATCTCATAAAATCCACAAAAATAAGTTCATATAAATATTTTGAAGTACAAATATGTATGATAAAAAATCAACACATATTACAAACTATTTGTACTGTTTTTGAGGCATGAAAATTAAGTCTTAACCAAAAATCATATTTTTCAAAACTTAAATTTTGAAATGAAAATTTGTTTTCTCCAAAGTTTGGATAAATACAAAAATAAGATATTGAATTACATTTGAAGCATAAAATATATGGATAGAATCCAATACACCTATAAATGATATTCTATATTTTTGACATTAAATCCAAAATAAGTTTTGTTAAAAACAAAACTTGAAAGGATGAACTAGATACATCAAAATAAGTGTTTCTAAACAATGAATCATAGATGTATATGGATGAAATCCAACATACATATAAACTTCTTTTGATTCTATCTATTCATGAAAATCATATATGTTCTTGAAAATAAAAAATGGTTAAACCGAAACAAAAACTTTTGAACTTGTGTGTGTGTATACTTGAGCATATCAAGACTAACTATCTTTATACAAGATCAAAATAAAAACTAAACAAACCTAAACTAAAGTCTTCTCGTCGATCTTCATCTCCAAGTTGACTCGATCCAAACTCAATCCAAAGACCTTGACTCCATCTCGAGTACAAGATGCAATCTTAATACGCGAGCTTTTGAATCAACCCATGTTAGCTCCAAAACTCGACTTTGAATCCTTTATTAAAGCTAAAGACCTACTAAGTTCTTGATCAATAATGGAACTATATAAATACAAGATCATTAGTAACTTAAATTCATAAGTTAATCATCATCAAAACTAAAGTGAAGGGCCTTTGGGCCAACACTAGCTTGCAGCTGAGAACTTTTTTAACACTTAGTGCTGGCAGTGGGAGTAAAACTTCCTCAGCAACACTATCAACCCACAGAGGTGCTTTGGCCTTAGCCTCGCGTGAGAGGCGTAGCAGAACTCTATGAAGAGCTGAGTTAGCTACACATGAATCTTTGTCAAGAGATTTCTCTCTAGCCTTCCTTGAGACTAAGTCAAATTTTGCAATCTACATAGCCTTGGCTGATGTTGTTTTAGGCCTACGCGGAGCCTTTTTAACTTCACACGCAGCATAAGCATGCTGGTACGCAGCTGAATTAGTCTCAATTGAGACTGCAGAAAACTCCAATGGGTCTTCTTAGCCTCATATGAAGACTGAGAGAGGCTCACATGGAACCTTGTTTATCTCAATAGAGACTGTTTTCAAGCTTTGTCTAGAGGAGTACTGGTTATGGTGATCTTCTGTGCTTGCGCACATGCAGAGAATTTGTGCTACCACAGAGAGAAGTTGTTCAAACCTCCTTTGGCTAAAGTGAATGACCATTGTCTCTGCAGTAGACCTAACATCACATTGCGGCACTTGATTCTTAGCAATGGAGAATGCAATCCCCCGCCCATCATGTTTTTCATAGATTTGCAAAGTGGGAAAACTTACAAAATTGTTATAGAAAATTACAAGTAATGAAACAAAACAAGAAAATTATAAGAATCTTCTACTGAGATTTCTGGAGAAGCGTGTCGGTAAAAGTCTGATCAGTGCGCGACCACTTTATTCCGTTAACGATGCGAGTGGTCAAGTCTTAGGGATTTTTTCTCGCCTGGTTTTAAAATTTCTCGAGATTAGAAGATCGTAGGGAATTAGCAACCTGAGATTAGAGAACTGGGTCTTAAAAAGTTTGAATGTTTAGAGAATAATCTCTTGATTTGTGCAAGCAGCGGAGGTTTTACTTCTCAGCTCTGAAAATCCTTCCTCTCCGAAATTCTGCCTCAAAAGCCCAGCTCAATCTTCAGCCCCGAGATCATCCAACAATGAGCTATTTATAGACTCTCAGGGGCATAATTGTCCCTAAAATTCAACAAGACCGGTCAACAGTTTGTTAGCCTCGCACCTAAGACTGTTGTGACCTTCGCGCTAGGCTATAAAGTTTTATGCGAAGCAAAATACAGGCCTCGCATGAAGCTAGATAGGTTCACACGAGCCTATCTATAGCCATTTGACCCGGCTATCTCCAATGAATGTGGGACAAAGTGGGCGGATGTAATCAACCACTTAAAGTTGCATTAACAACTAAAGTAGTGAGGTTAACCCACAAATAATTAGTCAATTGCTGACCTGGCAAGCCCTCCAGTACAACTTTGAAAAGCTTCAGGCGAAGCTATTATAATGTATCAGGCAAAGCTGGAATATGCATCAGGTGAAGCTGGAATATGCTTCAGGCAAAGCTAGAATTAGCTTCAAGCAAAGCTAAAAGTTAGCTCTCTGGGGAGCTCTGAAAAGCTTTATGCGATGCTATCATAAAGCTTCAGGTGAAGCTAGAATTGGCTTCAGGCAATGATTATCACAAAGTTTCAGGTGAAGCTAGAATTTTAGATTTTTAATATGGCTGTAAAGCTTCAACGAAGTTATCCCTCGCGTTCATGCGAGGCTGATTGTTGAACTGATTTAGCCTCATAGGCCTACTTAGGCCTCTTCAAAAGCAATACTTGGCTTACTATCTACTTCACTGGATCAGTAATGTTCGAATCATCGCTTTCACCCTCGAGGATGGGCAGAAACTGGTTGTCAGCTGGTCCTGCAACTCATTTTTTTGTAAATGTCGACAAGTTTAGACATCATTCTGACCAGTTAAAATGTTGTCGGGGAGTTTGTCTTTTCAAAGTGTCAACAATATTTAGGACTTTGATTGTCGAGAAAAGTCAGTTTTTATGACGGGCTCATCGAGGAAGATCAGTTTTCGTGATGAGGCTCAACTTCAGGAAGGTTAGGCAGGGCTTTTGCTTTTGCCTGGTCTGTCAGTCTAGTCTTTGATCAGATTAGGATGGGCTAGAGTTGGGTCTCAGCACCTCTCTTTCCTTATAGCGTGTATGAGGGGGAGCGCAGGGCATGTTTGATGATGGTTTTGATCCCTTGGTCTGGCCTTCTGCACTCCTGTTGAATGTCATTGCTTCACTGACAGGCAATAGGAGGGAGGTATGGGGGTATTTCTTGGGATCTCTATTGAAGAATTACTTCATCTACCTCCACCTTGAGTTCATCTTTGGAGTTATGGGGCTTGGCATTAGTATCATCATTGTAGTGTAGGCTTCAATCTGCAATCCGAGATGTGATCTTCAATACTTGCATTTTTCTAGGAGTTCTCGGCATTATTGTCGAAAGTGATGGATTTTTTGTTTAGGAGTCATCGCTTGGATGTTGTCGTAAACACTGTGGCAGAAAGTGTATCTGTTTTTTCTTTCAAAGAAAGACACGAATATGTAATAGATCTTGTATTAATCTTGTTAACCAAGCTTGTATTTGGATTGATGTAATTGGAAAACTTTATAATAAAGTAGTAAATTGAAATGAAAGTATTGTTTGAATCTTGCTTGGATTGTCTGAATGGAGAATTTCTTTGACTCAAAGATGTTTGGAATGTTGTTTTTGAAATGGTTCTGTCGGCGATTCCCGAGTGGCATCTATCCCACTGCAGCACTTGCAAATTTTGCCTCCGAGTGGGAAAAATCCCAGCTACAGAGTTGATCCTCTGAGAAGGAAAAAATTTCCTTCAACGGAGTTTGTCTCAATGTTGCTTCCGACTGGGGATATCCTAGCTACAGAGCTCTGTTGTTGGGGCTCTGAAAGGTGAAAATCTCTGCAGAATAGCTCAGATCCCGAGTAATTGGAGTATTTTGTATGATTATTTGTAGTCTCCTCCGAGTGCGGTTAATCTATCTCGAGGCATAGAGATCATGAAATGGGTGTAGCAGTTAAAATGTGCACGCAAGTATACATGATACATAGATAAAAATGATAGATGCAAAATAGGTTTCAAGCATTAAAGAATTTAGAACATCACATATGTCGCTACTTTCCTTCGGGGAACAATTAGAGTATGTCAACACGGGGTAGGTACGTTGAGGAGATAATCTGATTGAGGAAACCCTCATGATATATCTAAACATATGCAGTCACATCCTCATCGGTATCTGCATAAATATGGCCCGAAGTGGGCGTACAATCCATCAAAATATTGGACACATCTTCTGGATAGGGGCCCTTACCTAGAGAATGATCCAATGCCTTCAATATGAGAGCAAACTCAATAGCGGAGTTATCCTCAATGAGGAGACATTCCACATCAAAGCTGTCGTATGAGTGGGAGAAATCTCACTACGGAATATAGATAGATGGATGTATTCATCTGCTTGCAGGTTCAGACAAAGGGAGCCCGTAGGCTAATGTCCTATTCTGAGTGGGAGAAATCCCAACAATCGAACATCATATGGAGGCTTTGAGAGGGGAAATCCCTGCAGCAAACGAGTGGGAAAAATCCTACAGTGGAGGGCTTTAACTCCTGTAGGACGATAAAGAAAAGCTCGTGGGCATATCTGCGTTGTCGTCTCTGAGTGGGAGAAATCCAAGCAGCGAAACCTACAAACAATTCTCCGACTGAAAATATCTCAGCAGCGACGAAGTCTTGTTGCTGCCTTCGAGTTGGAGAAATCTCATCTACGGGGCATTTGAATGGATGGATGGATGTTGTAGAGCATTCTTGTTGCTGCCTCTAGTGGGTTGTCATCTTCGAGGAGAGTGAATGATTATATATTATGGAGGATCTTATTGCTGCCTCCAAGTGGCTTATCTCCTTCTTCGGAACGAGAGGACAGTTATTGTCGTGGAACAATGTCGTTGCATCCTCCGCGTGGGTTGTCTCCATCTTTAGGGCAATATGACAGTTGTTGGAACAATATCATTGCTGCCTCCGAGTGGGTTGTCTCCATCTTCTGGGCGAGAGGATGATTTTACATTATCGATGTGAGTACTACAATGGAGAGATATATGGTTAAGAGAATAAAGCCATACTTTATTCAGAAATGCAGTACATGGATTAAAATTGAAAGGACGTACATCCCCTGTAAGTGGTTAGGGAGTCATCCCTTTATATTACATGATCATGTACTACTCCCTTGGAGGCTGGATGTTCGGATGTCCTAATATGGCTTCTGGAGCAAGGACGTACTTTTTAAGAAAGCCTTGTTTTATGATCTCCTCAGGTTCTTTTAGAGAGCCCAACAGTGGATTATCTGGTGTCCCTTGCCTTTGTGGTAGGAGCAGTACTCCTCTGACCCGGGAGCAAAGGATTGTATTGGAGCGATCTTGGGTGTCTAACCCATGGTTGGTCTTTGATTGTGTTGTAGACTTCATCAATTGGGAGCTTCAATGGAGTGAAGCGTTCCATCAAACTATCATCCTAGAGTGAATTCAGGGAGGTGATCGAGAGTGCTTGCCTCTTATAAGCAGGCTACCTTTGGTGTTGATCTGGAGGGTGGTCAGGAGCTTCGCGAGTAGACTTCAACTTTCCTCTGCATTACTTGTCTTTGCGGGGTGGTTGGAGGAAGCGTTTATCACCTCTTTGAGTTGGATATAAGGCTACGCATATGTAAGAATCTCGACATCTTGGCAACATTGTGCTTCAGGACATGCTTGTACAGGGGGTGAATAACTTGTAACCCGCTAATGAATGTGAAGGCGGCAACTTTCTCTCCACATTTGGAGATTTTGGTGAGTTGATTCTGGACGAATTTGAGTTATAACTTGAGGCTGTCCCCTTCCCTAATTCTGACGGAAAGGAGTGGTGGTTGTTCCTCTTATCCACTTGACTGGAGGCGATTTGGTGAGGAACTCTTCAGTCACCTCATCAAAGTTGTGGAGTGAATGGGGTGGCAGTGAGTAAAATTAGTCTAAGGCCACACCTTTTAGGCTAGCAGAAAAGGTGGGGCACAAGACAGGGTCATTGCTGGAATGGCCCACCATCTTGTCTCAAAGATGACGAATGTGTTGTACTAGTACTCTGGAGTAGAAGTTGAATGTTGAAATGGAGAACTTCTTTAGAAACTCTCACCTTTGAATCTTCTTGGATAGGAAGACTCATGGATCTTGGCAGTTGGAGTAGGATAACCCAACAGTCTGGCCTCTCTTTTTCACTTCTAGATCAGTTTGTCTACAGTGCAGAGGTTGAGAGACATTCTATGCTCATGGTCACCCTACGATTGCACTGGATTATTCTAAAGGCTGTGACTTGGGTCAAGAGCTATTAGTAGAGCAGTCTTAACCTTGATTACTCCTGGAGGATGTTCTCACTGTTGTGAGCCATTCGTTCTCATTTGTGGTGCAATTGTACCTATCATTTCTTTATTTGCTCTTTTATTTCGAAAAACGTCTGGAGGAACTGATCTTCACGCTGTTGCGGGGGCTGGACACTAGTTATAGGCTCATGTTGTGATAAGGAGCCTGAGTCTTTTGTGGTGCGCAGTTGATCGACGGTTGGCAGACCCACAACGACTTTGATTGCTTTGCCTTTGGATGATGCACCTCTGGTAGCTTATCTTTTCGGGGCCATCATCGATGTTGGAGAGGGTTTTTGGAGGATGGAGTTGGTAGGAGAGAGACTTGAGTGTTGGTACATAGATCTCAATGAACGTACTAGTTTATGATAGAGATTTTCCTATGCAATTGATTGAATAGTCGATCTCACACCACAAGCAAAAAGGGGTCTGACTAGAATGATAGAGAATATAAAGAGACATAAAAAACAGATGTAGACATGGATTTTTACATGAAAACCCAGAATGGGAAAAGCCACGGGGAGGAGAGAGAAAGGATTCACTATCTTTTTCTATGTGTTACAAGAGAGTTTTTCTCCATACATGTTTCTCTTCTTTTTCTGTCAATCCCTCGGTCCTTGGCCTATAATTAAGTTGTTCGTGATGTAACTTACGATGCAGAGCTTTCTCCATCATTCATGATTTGCAGTTAAGATCCTTCCATATCCCTTTAGATTATCATGCTATATTATTGGGTTGGCATGCCGAGATATCCATCGCCGTCAATAACCGTCCCCACTGGAATAGGGGGTATTTAGAATATGGGGATTTTGCAGCAGGCGTAACCATTCTTACGATCTAAATACCTTGCTATTGAGCTGTATCCAGTGGGAGTTAGGGTGAAGTCTGGTAGTCACGGATGTCAGGATGAGAAGGGACTCGGGGTCCTCTCCTTGGAGTTGGGATGTATCTCGGGTTGGGCCCGAGACTCTCTCTCCTTAGGTTCTATGCCGCTTGGCATCTTAGGCATCTTGTCTGCTTGAGGAATCTCTGGTGCAATGGGACACGTGTCGCGATCCCTGGGGTTAACCATATCTTGATCAATGCATACATGATATACATATATATTTTGAATAGTTAATTTACTCATGATATTATTTATTTAAGGACAAAGTTTACCCTAATCTCTAGGGATTCTTGCCGAACATCACAATATCCCAACTTCTCGATCACCCGATAATCATCCATATTCAACCTTATTAGCTTAAGTTCATAATCTAATTTAGTTACATAGAGTTTTAATTAAAAATTTACTACCTTGAATTTGAGACCTTAAATAACCAACCCATTACTCACTGGATTTCAGCCTCTACTTCTGCTGTCGTGCTGCCCAGGTCACCGCTTGCGGTCGCGTGCCTGTCGCCAACCTATGCCGCGTCGCCTGCCCCTGGCCTGCTCCGCGGTTGCGTGCTCGTGGGCTCAGCCTCCCTCCGCGGCTGCCTGTCAACCCGAAAGAAGAGGAAGAGGGAGAGATTGAGATGAAGAGGGAGAGAGAAATAGATTGAGTGATTGAGTAGGGGATTGAGGGATTGAGTGGGGAACTGAGAGATTCAGAATGAGAAATTGAGAATGAGGCAATGAGGGAGAGCCTAAGGGACGAAGGTTATAAATTTCAATTTTCTAGAAAAATAAAACTCCCTAAAATTTCTACTCTTGCCACCGAACCCTCAACCTTACTCTTCCATTTCCAAGACCAATCTTAGCCCTCCAACTGAAATGAATTCCTTCTCTACTCATACATCTAATTAATTAATTTTTATTTTAAAATACCCCAATATTAATATTTATACAACCTCCATTTATACATACCCATGCACTAGTAGCAATTTCTTATATACAATTTGTTCTTCTCATAAATCAAATAATCATATATGCATAATTATTCTTGGGTATATGGATATTACATACATATAACTATTTTAAATAAACTATCGCTATTTTCACTAAATTAAGGTTACCACTTCTAATTATCTGGTAATTTAGAAATAAACAAGGTTAAAAAATATGAATGTTATAGTTCTACCCTCCTTAAGGAAGTTTCATTCTTGAAACATGATGTACCTTAAAACATATAGGGGTAGGAATTTTGCATCCTCTTTCAGGTTAATTTCTTCAACTTGTTGGCTTTTCCATAACACCTTAACTAATGGAATGGACTTGTTTCTCAACTTCTTTACCTTATGGCTCAGAATCTGTATAAGCTTTTCAACGTAGGTTAAATCTTCTATAATCTGAAGTGGTTGATAAGATATTACCCAATTGGAATCTGGGATAAATTTAATAAGTTGTGATACAAGAAATACATCATGGATTCTTCCAAGTTCTAGAGGTAAGGTGAGACGATAGGCCACAGATCCGACTCTTTCTAGGATTTTGAATGATCTGGCAAATTATAAATCCAATTTACTCTTTCTATTCATGAGTATCCCTTTAACTTTGGATACCTTTAGAAAAACCTTATCACTAATTGAAAATTCTAGAGGTCTGTGATGATGAACAACATAAGCTTTTTGTCAACTTTGAATTGTTTTCATTCTCCTTTTGATAATCTTTATTTTCTCTGTAGTCTCCTGAATCAGATCTGATTCGTAGATCATCCTATCACCGACTTGTTTCCAATATGCCTGACATCTACAATTTCAACCATAAATTGCTTCAAATGAGAGCATGCCAATTTTAGACTAATAACTACTTTTATAAGCAAATATCACTAAATGTAAGTGTTTACCCGAATTTCCACTAAAATCCATTATACAGGCCATCAACATATCTATTTGTTTGAGGATGTACTACTGTGCTCGGTTATAATTTAGTACCCATAGCTTCTAACAGACTTCTCCAAAGTCTGGACTGAAATCTAGGGTCCCGATCTGATACTA
Source organism: Agave tequilana (assembly GCA_038442645.1). Classification (NCBI taxonomy): domain Eukaryota; kingdom Viridiplantae; phylum Streptophyta; class Magnoliopsida; order Asparagales; family Asparagaceae; genus Agave; species Agave tequilana. The sequence continues at coordinate 218,478 of JAVJIF010003135.1, read as the reverse complement.
TACTTTCAAGCACTACATGTAATCTGACTATTTATTGAATATAGAGTTAGGCTAATTATCTATAAAGTAGTCCAAACATATGGGTATATAAAATGGGCAGTTTTATAAGCTTATCAACCACTACCCATAAAGCATCAAATCCTTGCGGCATCCATGACAAGCCTATTACAAAGTCCATTATGATGTACTCTCACTTCCATTTAGGATTAGGTAATCGTACCAATAACTCTGGGTTTCAAATGTTAAGTGTAACCCTCAGTCCTAGATGTACGTGTTGCAGTATCAATACTCGATACAACGTACGTATTCGATTTGATCTTTTTGATAGTCAGACTGAACATCTATCAGCTTTAGATATTATTCATAATATTTCAAAATGTTTAGAAATTTTTAGAATATTTTTGGATTATTTTGGAAAATTTCTGAATTTGGTGCCGACCGATAATTGACTCCATGATTTTTAATTTACAAATGGAGTTATATTTTTAGAATCTGCTTTCAAATTATTTTTCAATACCATTTTTTTATTTTATCATATTTTTAGAGATTTTTCTAATTAGTCAAAATCTGGTTAAACCGGTGTCGACCGGTATCACCAATTGAATTCAGAAATTTTATTTTGGAAACCAGACTGAATTTCTTAAATCAGATTTCCTATTATTCCTTTAGGTAATATTTCTTATTTTATAGAATTTTTTAGAACCGTTCTAAACTAATCAAATTTACCCAATTAAATAATATTAAATTAAATTCTTTTTTTCTTTTCTTCTTCTCCTCCAATCTTCTGCTTTTCCTTCTTCCCCAAGCCACCAAATTTTCTTTACCACCTTTCCCTGTCTCTCTGAAATCTCTCTCCCAATTTACTCTCTTTATTATTTCTCACTCTCCTAATCTCTATTTTTCACTCACTAATTCTCTAAATCTTCTTATAATCTCTCCCCCTCTCTCTCCTCTCTAAACACCCCTCCCCTCTGGCCTCCTCTCTGGCTTCTCTGTCGCCGGCCAGGCCACGATGGCTAGCCTCATGCCGCCAACCTGCCCATTTCCGGCGGCCAACTCCAAGAACCACCACTCCCCATCTCCTCCTTCTTTCTCCAATTTCTTCATCAACCCCATCAACCTCCACCACTTCATCATCTTCTACCCATCACCAAATCCTTCACCCTATCTTGCTCCTCCAACTACCAAATCCATTACCATCACACCCTCTATTACTTCCACCACTTAAATCATAACCAACCTACATCATCACCATCTCCACAACCAACCACATCATCACCATCTTCATCACCACCAATGCCACCTTCACCATCATCACCTTCCCTCCTCTCCTCCACTACGGCTAGAACACTGCCGCCATCGGCTAGCCACCTGCTAGTCATGCCCTAGCGGCCACTACCACCGGCGCTGGCAGTAACTCCCTGGGCCTCCTTCTCCTTGTTCTCCTCTTCTCTGTCTCTTTCTCACTCTCTTTATATCTCTCTTAATGGGTGCAAACCCAAAACCCGAACCCATTAACTCATAAACCCACAACCACTTTAGTCAACTGGGTTGGTTTATTAGATCTAAACCTAACCCAATAGTAATCCAAACCCAGGGAAAGCTAAAATCTCATGATACCCATGCTAATTAAAGTTTATTTCATTTTAAACCCTATAAATTACATATTTAACCCATTTTTAATGATTTTAATGTTTAGACGATATCTTGACCTTACGCAGTCTGATTTGGATGATTCTTAAGCCGTTGTGATTGTAGAAAGACAAACTACATCCCAATACTAACAATGTGAGTGTTTTTTATATAAGTTATATTTTAATGTGATGAAAAAAATTAAGTTATTAAATTGTGTTTTTTGTTCAATTAATCATGTGACCATTAAAATCAGTGTAAATAAACTATGTGTGAGTGTTTTTTTAAACATATTTAATAAGATAATATTTTATTGTGGTTCTTGATTCAAGATAAAAATATAAATGGATTACTTATATATTGGCAATTAGTGACTATTTGACTGCAGATTAAAAAATTATCAAATTAATAAATTAATAATTATTAAAATTGTTGTGAAGCCTTTGAAAATAAATAATTGTATGCTATCATGTTGTAATATTGATTATGTTAATATTACTAAAATAATTGGGACAAATATTGATATATTGATTCATGTTCATATTAACTATAATACTTTGATATTGTCATTGCTACCTCACTTATGACAATAAACACTATCATTTCATGAACATGAATCACTGTCGTTTGCATATTTCTATATGTTTGTTATGATCATGGACATTATTATTTCATGTACTTGTATCATTGTTATACGAATATTCTATTACACCGGACACTATTATTTTTTTTACTTGTATCACCATTACACTGATACTTTATTACACTGGACACTAATATTTCATATTCTTGTCTTATAAATATATAGGTTCACCTGAGTTCATGGCCTGATCATCTTTATATCACTGTTACGTAATTATTTATTGACTATTGATATCTAACTGTTCATGTATCACTATTATTGACATGTTATTGACAGACTCTTGTTGCCTGGTCTTGTTGGCTATTGATATTTGATATGTGAAACTAACTGCCATGTGGAGTTAGTGTTATATGGAGCAAAATGCCACACTATATATATATGTGGCAGGGGCCACCTCTTAAGTCCGTAGAAGCCATCATGGGGGCCACCTCTAGAGTCCCATATCTCTTATTTCTTGTTATCTTATTTAACAATACAACCATGTTCTGATATCCTGTTATGAGCTACATGCACTGTTATTATTCCTGATTTATTGTATAGTATAAATATAACAAATAAACATGGATTGGAAAGACTTGACGGTTCATTAGGTCTTATTAGGTGGGTGTCTTGGATCCATATTTGTTCCATTGTAGGGGACGTAGTAGTGCTGACTATCACTTGTTTATAGCTCATTGAGCTTCTTATTTTTTTCTTTTGCCCTAGCGGGCTGGTCCTGATCTCAGCAGCTAGGGGCTTGTTTAAGACTGTGATTCCGGGTATGCACGGAATACATTCACCTGATTAGAGCTTCTTGACCATTGAGTATCCAATAAACATAATAAAACAGTATAAACAATAGTAACATCAGAAATGCTTATTATTTGGTCACTTTCTCGTTCGGATAATGGTAACTATATGCCATATTTGGATGGGTTTGGCTAGAGTACAGGCTCCGATATAAACTACCAGTAGTATGGCATACTGGAAGAGATTGGTTAAAATAGCAAGTGATACTGATTGTTATTATTTTATAATAATATGTTACTTTTTACTTGCATGACATCCTACTTGTGTATATTATATTGATCTTCCTGATTTTCTTATTTATTAGCATGTCACTATGCATGTTCATTTCATGTATTCTCTGTAAACACACTGTTCCAGCATAATTACAAACACTATAGAGTGATTATTTATGTTTTATTTTATGTGTAGATGTTCATATTTATCATCACTATATTGTCATGTTACTAATATTATTAGTGCAAATAGTAAATATAAAATAATTATGACTTGATACGTGTTAATAATACAAACTGATTTTATTAAGTATAATTAAAAGTTTTGTATCTTATTTTATATTACATATTAAAAACCTGTTAATTGTTATAAAATAATATAATGTTAATCGATATGTATATATAACTCTTCCTGATTGACTTCATTATTGTTTTAATCACATATTGTATATTATTGTAGAGGTAATATCATTGTAACATGCTTGATAATTATAATGTTATAGTGTTGATGTAATAATTGTATATATATACTAATTATTAGTATAATTATAATGTATCATGGTCATTTAATCATTTATTATATGTTATTATGATTGTAATATTATTAAAGTATACTATTACTCTTTCCTTCATTTTATCGCTCATTAGGTTGCTTTTTGACGATCCTGAGTTTGCATGCCCAGATTGGAGATCCGAGATATCGTAGTTCCTGATATTTCATGAGATACAAAAAGAGACTCGTCACCTATATTTTTCATAGGTATTTTTATTATTCTTTCTTTATTTACTCATTATCCCAGTTCCCATATCTATTATGATTACTAACCCTTTTTCAGGTATTCTTATATTTATTTAATACTGAAATAATTATATATAATGTATTTATTTCTTTGTACTGAGGCTTAGCGCGTATATATAGGGTATTTTTCTTGTGTATATGCATCATTGATTCTCGTCACATTCCCGCTATTATATATTTGGGAAACGGGGACTAACATTCACCCTTCACTTGTTGACACATCTGGCAATTTTGTACAAATGTTGAAATATATTTCTTCATTCCATCCTACCAAAAGTTATGTCACAGATCTTGATACATTTTAGTACTCTCTGGATAAGTTGTATATGGGGTGCTATGAGCATCCTTCATGATTTCTTCCTTTAATTCTTTCAGTTTTGGGACACAAATCAATTTCTATGCCTTATTACACCATTAAAAATGTGAAATTCTTGGACTTCTCCCTTTACTACACGTCTTTTAATTCGTTTCAATTGATCATCCTCTAGCTATGGCTTGATGATTTTGTCATAAAGATCAAATTAAACACTTACTTGATTCACCCGGCTTATCTGACCCGAATCTCTTGCAGGTTTTATTTCTATCTGTAGCTCTTCTAGGTCCCTTAATAATTCAGGTTGTCTACTAATCAGTGCCATTGGATTTTTGTCTCAATGCATCCGCCACTATATTAGCTTTTCCTGGATGATGATCTTTCATTAACTCTAACCATCTCCTTTGCCGCACATTTAGCTCTTTCTGAGTGAAATATATTTTAGATTTTGCGATCTGTATAAATTTCGCACGATATTCCATGTCGATATTGTAGCCAAAATTTTAAAGCAAATATTACCGCATCCAATTGCAGATCATGAGAAGGATAATATTTTCTCATGATTTTTCAATTGTCTGGAAGCACATGCAATAACTTTCCCATGTTGCATTAATAAACATCCTAGTCTCAGCTTTGAAGCATCACTATAGATAACAAATTCTTTAGTTCCTGAAGGCATTGCTAGTATTGGGGATGTTGTCAGTCTTTCTTTTAGTTCTTGAAAATTTTCTCTTGTTTGTGTTGGCCCAAAGATCTATCACTCTAGTTGCGATGATGATTAAATCATATAATTATAGTACTAATGATCTTATGTTTATTAAAGTTTCAGGTATTCAATCAAGATCTTAGTTGGTCTTTAACTTTTTCAAGCTAAACATGTACCGATTCAAGAGCTCAAGTTTAAAGAACACATTAAGTACTCAAGATGGAGTCTAACTCAAGATCAAGTTTGGATCAAGTCTACATGGAGAAGAAGATCCTCAAGAAGACTTGAGTCTAGAGTTTGTGATCTTAGATCTTATGTATAGAATAGATTAGTTTTGATTGCTCATGCTCACACACACAAAGTTTGATATTAGTTTTCAAGAACAAAAGTTTTTGGTTTCAGTTTAACACGTTTATGTTGTTGATATCATGAACAGATTTCATCAAAAGCAAGTTCACATCGGTTTATATGTGAGTTTAAGTTTTGTATTTATCAAAACTTATTTGATATATAATGCCAAAAACAAGTCTATATTGTTTTACATTTGGATTGAATTCTATCCATACACACTAAGCTTCAAATGAGTTTAATAAACATGTTTTTGTATTTATACTAGTTTTCAAAAAATATCAAAATTTCATTTAGAAGTTTAGTTTTTGAAAAAATACAGTTGTTTTAAGATTGAACTTATATATCTCAAAAACAAGTTCACATGTTTATAGTATGTATTGATTTTTTTCACACATATTTGTACTTCTTTGTATTTACATGAACTTATTTTCGTGAAATTTACTGAGATTTATTGGTATTTAAAATTAATTTAAAATATGTTTAAATGTTTCAATATTTGGTTTTTGGGCTGAAGTCGGTCGACCACAGAGCTCACTTGATATGCCTGTCGATCGCACGATCGACCGATGTGCACAGCCCAAGAGAATTAGAAACTCGGTCGACTAACTGGTCGACCATAACAGAAATCGACTGATCGACCGACTATGACTGCAGAGCACTCTGGTTTTCTCGGTCGACTGCCTTGTCGATCAAAAACCCCCAGCAATCAAAAATCTGGCCGTTGATGGTCGACCAACCGATCATTTTTGGCAGAAATTGACCCCCAATGGCTAGTTGCTTTCATGGTCTATATATTGAGGTTTTGGGATGGTTTTTATATAAGACTTTTTGGAGAGTTTTAGACACAGCTTTCTAGTGCTCTATTATATAATTTTTAAAGAGTTTTTCAACAAGTTTTGAGCTTTAAATCTGCATCCTTTAAGTTGTTGCAAAGTTTTGGAAAATTAAAAGAAAACAAGTTTTTGGGAGATACAAGATTTTGTTTTTTAAATTTCTACGTCATATTACAAGTTTTCCCAATTGTTTTCTAAAGAGCTTTATTTTCAAAAACATTATTTTTCTCACAAGCTTGAGCCATTATTGTAAAATCTCTTTTTTATGATATTGTATTGTGAGATTTCTTGGTTTGTGATCTTTTATGATCACCAAGTATTATGACCACTCTCTTAGCTTCATACTTTGGCTTTGTGCTCTTCCTCTTGCGTAGAGGTGACTTGCTTTGTGCAATTGGCTGTGTGCCTCCTCTTATGTAGAGGATTGAGGTTTGTATTATTTGTGGAGTTCCTTTGTAGAGATAGTGGAAAATTTTCACACTGTGAAGGCGATGACATAGTGCAAGTGGCTCGAACCTCGAAACATATTCTTATGTTTGCGATTTCTATCTTTCAACTCAACACAACTCTTATTTATATATTGGATTACTTTTAATGCTCATCTATATATGCTTGATATTGTACTCACACGTGTTTTGATCAAGAGAGCTATTAAAATACCGCAACTCTTATAAAAGTGAAATCATGAGGAGAAGTTCTAGATCTCTTCATCGGGAATTCGGTTTCTCTCTTTTGTTATTTATTGTATATTAGTTTCATTAGTGAAAAAAATTAAATTACACAATTGATTAGCACTATAGCTATTCACCCCCTCTTGTTGTACTTTCAATTGTTATAAAAGTTAGTGCTCCATATTCGGTGTAACTATCGAGGAGTGATCCTTATTTTGCTAATATCTATATTTGCTTTACACTTTCATATTTATTTCACACACTTATGGATTATTTTACTCCACTTACGTTTCAGGTTTCTAACATTGAAACATGAAAAATTTGAATGTGTTCTTATCTTAAAGCCATAGGATTGCTGTTTATCTCGCCACTACTAAAAGATCATATATTTATAATGGCAAATATGTTGAAGCTAATGCATAAGACATGATTGCACTTAAGAAAACTACAAATAATGATTATCATTCTAGGGTTGCTAATTGTGATTCCACCTTTACAGTGTGGTACATGTTGACCTCCATTGAAAAACAAGATTTAAACGATTTGAAAAGAGAATCAAATAAAGACAATTTTGGCCGAACATGCTTCATGATCTAAGAGAACGACTCCCTTAAGGTAAACTCGGAATCCAAACTTGATGATTGTATAAGTATGTCTAATGATAATGCCAGTATATCTACTGAGGATGCACACATGTTGAATGATGAGCTTGCTATATTTTGTGAGGAGTTACTTGCAAAATATAAATTATTAAAAAATAAGAGTATAAAATTGAAAAAGAAAAATGAGTTTTGTCTTCAAAAATAGATTTCATTTTGAAAGAAAAAGATGTGTTTTTAAAAGAAAATGATTTTTTGAAAAGTCAACTTGATTTTGCTTTAAATGAAAATAGTTCATTGAAAAAGAAATTGCTTACTGAAAATTTGTAAGAAAAAAATAATTCATTGAAAAAGAAAGTTGATTTGGTTTCAAAAGAGAAGGATATTTCTTCAAAAAAAAAATAAATAATGTTTTGTCTTCAAAACTTGAATTTGTTTTAAAAGAAAATATTTTTAAAAAATAAAATTACTTTAATTTTCAAAGAAAGACATTGTAAAAGAAAAACTATCTTTGGAAAATGCTTATGCTTCTCTTTCTAACGAATATAATTTTGTTTCTCATATTAGTATTGTTTCTTCTCCTATTATTGAAAATAATATTTGTATTTTGAGAAATAAAATTGAATGTTTAAGTTCAACTTTGAGCCAATATGCTTTTGACTACAAATAATTAGAATTCTTATTTCAAAAGAAAAAAGCTCTATATATTCATGCACATACTACACGATACGCACATACACATCATAATCAAATATATGCCAAGTGTATCATTGCTCACATTATGACCGTAAAGATCACTTAGCAAAATTTTGTTATGATAAATTAAACATTTTGAATAAAAATATTCGAGTTCGTAATGGTATTAGACCCTAGGACTCAAGAAAATTGGGCACCAAATTTCACACCAATTACTTTTGATGTAGGTTTGGGCTCTCACAAGATGTGAGAGACTTGGTGCCTTGGTGGTACATGCAATCAGAGCTTAATGAACCATATCCATGGATGCATCACTATCAAGAATTTTAAGTGAGATGACCACCTAGTTTTGGAGAAATAGAGACTATCCCTATAGGTGTTGGTAACTTTCTCTATCTTCCATTTTACTTTATTGGATGATTTTTTGGCATATCATAGTTCGTATGTTTTGTTTATATGTTTAGATGCAATTTTTGTTAAAACTCCCAATGCGCATGTATAGCTTTTGAGACACACCTTTGAGTTTGTGTCTAACATAATTTATACCCTATGTGTATTCATTTATGGTTTAGCTATATGTATATATGTTAGTTTTGATTATTCTTACATTTGTACATATAACTCTTTAAAAATACTTTTGTTTTAATATACATTTTTGTAAAATTTCTTGAAATACATGTTTACTCTCTTCTGAGATTGTTTTCAATTGATTTAGCTTCATGTATTCATAAATCTTGTTAAAACTATGTGATATACATGCAATATCCTTGAGACACTTGATTTGTATCCTATATACTCTATTGTATACTAAATTTATGTTTGGATATATACATACATGCGTACATACATATACATACATACATACATACATACATATATATGTGTGTGTGTGTGTGTGTGTGTGTGTGTGTGTATGTATGCTCTAGTTTTGATAAGACTCACATATATCTTGAAATTTGTCATATATTTGTATTTTGTGCTTCTTAAATACTTGTTGGTGGATATATTTTGATGATTTGATTTTATTGTCTCTACTAATTTTGACATCTTTAGATGAAATCTTTTCTTTATTTGTGTTCATTTCATTTTACATAATCAAGTTTTCTACATGTCAAAGTTTAAAAGAATTTCATATGAGTTTTAGAGCCATATTGATTTATCTTCATGAATGTGATTTCTACATGATTTTTACATGATTTTTATATATTTTATATTTTGTTTACTCATGATTTTATATTCATGAGCATATATTTGATTTTTGAGTGACATTTTTTTTTGCAATATACACTCTTCTTGAGATGTATATAAATGGTTTCATATTTGAAAAATCTTGAACTAGTTTTCAAAAATATTATAAATTAGTTCTTTTATTCTTCTTATGGTAGTGTTTTCAAAATATACTCAACTATTTTCAAATCATTATTTTTGAAAATATCTATCTTAATGGGAGAATGGTTGGATGATCATGCCTTGTTGCTTAAATAAATATGATCGATCACTAATATTGCATATTTATTGTCACATTCTCATTTTTATTTTTTAATGAAATCTGCTTTAATTATATTTTTGTCTAATTATTTGCAGGGCTTTTACTAAAGGAGATGGAAGAGAAAACGAGACTAAAAGCCCACTAAAATGTAGATTAAATTAAAATCAAGAATCAAGACAAATGTCTAACTAAAGATTAGAGCAAATCAGAGAGATTACACCACATGAAAATTGATTAAATTTAAATTTTTATGAATCCATTTGGTTAGCTAAAAGATTAAAGAGGTAATCATCAAATACAGAGCTCAAACGGAGAAACCAAGAGGTTAACACATACAAGAAGAAAATCCAATGCAGCCTCCGCCCGAATTTGGCCATCTGGCAACAAAACTGCGCGGATCCACCGCAATATTTTAATATCTGGGGGAGCATTTGCTCCACCTATCTTCAGACGCTCTCCCCCTTTCTATTTTTGCTATAAATACCTACAAATTCTGAGGTCAGAGAGAACGATTCAGAAGAGGGCATAGGCTAGGTTGTACTTTAGTTTATAACTTAGGTTTTTACTTTTTATTTATATAACTTTCATTTTTCTTGATGTAACTGAGACTAGAGAAGAGTTTCATGGAGGAATGAGAGTGAAGCTTGTACTGCGGGTGACACCGGTATAAGTTGTTCTTTTTTCTTTCATTTTTACTGTATTGAATCAAACTTACATTTTTATGTTCTTCTTCTCTTACTCTTCTTTTATCGGGTTTTGATGATAATCCAAATGAAACCTATAGCATCAAACCTACCTTTGCATTGTAAGTACCCTTGATGGCTTATGGTGATGGATAGCCGTTTCTATTTTATTTTTTGCTTTCATTTATATTCATTGTTTAAGTATGGAAACGAGAAAGATCCTATTTGCTATGCTTTGCTTGCCTTCAAGATGAGGTAATTCTTTGCCAAGGATTCAAGGTAAGTCATCAACCAAAAGAGGTAAGTAAGCATTTTTAGAGTTTTTCTTCTTTTCTTTGGTTTTTAGTTTAGAGTACCACCTATCACTACTCTCAACTCTTTACTACTTTTATTACTTTGTATAAACTCATTTTTCATTTTCTCCACCTTCATATTCTACCACATTTTTCTTAACTTAATAATAGACTTTATTTTCCTTTTCTTTACAAGAACAAAGAAGACTTTTAACTATTTCAAGGAAACTAAAGAGAACTTATAACACGCTTTTATCGCAAGTCCCTTCTTGTAGATCACGACCCGCATATCCACTTGCTATCGCAGTAGCATTAAGTACTTTGCACTTTATTCCTAAGTTTTGAAATTCTGTATTTTTCTGTACATGTTTCACCTCAATCAAATTTTGGCACCGTTCTTAGGAAGGGACGGTAAGTAACTCTCTTTTATATACTTTATTGATTAACTATCTTCTCCTTCTTGGTGTGCAGGTTTAATATAAAGGAATTTTTTTTTTGCAGTGGATATATAAGTAACCCTGGACTCTGCTTAAGAAAACAGAGCCCAAAAGCCCTCAGATTTGCTGCATTCCCGTAGCAATCTGACTGAACTACTAACCTTCTTTTTGCAGGTTTGTTGAATTACAAAGTTTAAGTTTTTGCAGCTACTTATTTTCTTATTTAATTCACTATACATACTTTTCTAATCTCAATACTTGTAAATGCTAAAAAATGTTTAGACTTGCATTTAAGCACGTGTCTATTTTGTTATATTTTCTATTTACTGTTGAAGAGTGTTGGAGCAAAGGTATGTGTGCATAGCATTTGTTATAAGATTCATTCTTGTATAAAATATTACATGAGTGTCACTTTTCTGCTATATACTTGTACATTGCACTAAACTGAATTAAGGGCTAGTCCTATAAACAAAATACGGTGGGAAGTCACTACCCTCCCTTACCCCACAAGCAGTCTCCTCACTGAATAACCCAAGCTTAACTTAAAACTGAGTATATATTGGCCCTAGGGACATCTCGGACTCAATAAGTGTTGGCCCAAAGGCCATTATCCCGGTTATTTTGATGATAGCAAAACGTATTTAGTTATGTATTTAATAATCTTGTTTTAAAGTATTTCAGGCTCAAGAAACAGATTTTGACGACTCCGCTAAAAGACTCACAAATTTGGAGCTCGCCCAACATTTGCATTCCCAAGCTAAAGCACATAGGAAGCTTCGGAATTTGCGTTGAAGAAAAGTTCAAGAAGAAGATCAAGACTTGCTAAAGAATCCAAGATTTGTACTTTGTTTATTTTCATTTTAGAATATTTTGTCAAAACTAAATAGTAGAAGTAGAGATATGGGATATCACACACACACATTTTCTAGAGTGGTTTATGGCTTCAAAATAATTTCTATTTCTATTTCCAAACTCAGTTTTAGTTGAACATATCTATTTTTGAAATACGATTTTAGAGAGACTAGTTTTTGGGAAAAACATTTCATTGAAAATCAAGTTTTTATCAAAAGAATTTTACCAAGTATTTTACCTTGATAGTAGTATGACACATGCTCATACTCTATGTTTTTTTTTAAGACCAAAACATTTTATCCTAGACCCAAAACCAAAATCCAAAATTGTCCAGGTCTGTGAATTCTGATTTTTCAGAAATTCACAGTGACCGGTCGACCGGCAGTCGACCGGCACTCGACCGACATGCACAATTGTGCATGTGCGTATCAGTCGACCGGAGGTCGACCGATACTCGACCGACCCCAACCTGCTGCTCTCTGGAAATTGCCAGTCGACCGACCCGGTCGACCGGTGAGCCCCAACGGTCGGATTTTTGACCGTTGGCGGTCGACCGACCCGGTCGACCGGTAGTCTGTCAAAAATTCTGACAGACTCAACAGCTATTTTTTCTGACTTTTTGACTTTTGGGATTTGTCTCCAACGAATCTCTTGAGCAGTTTTTGACCCCTATAAATAGGTGGTCACTTCATATGATATGACTAATGATTTTAGAGCTATCAAGTGCAATTTTACAAAAGTTTCAAAGATTTCCAAAGTTTTCAAAAGAAAAGATTTTTCTCTCCAAAGCCTAAATTTCCATCACCTTTCTTGGAGCCTATTCCTCTACTTCCCTCTAGTTTTGCACTACACAATCCCATACTCTAAGTCTATTATTTGGTTCTAGGATTGTGCTTAGTGAGCTCTTTTGTAAAGTGGTCAAGTGTGATCACTCCCATTGTAATTGAGTGAAGTTGTAGAGGCATCGGCCTCAAGGTGAGCTAGTGTGCTCAAGGTGGTGAAGTGTCATCACGGGAGACGGACAAGTGTTGTCCTTGTATTGTTGATCCGGTGGGATCCTCAATAGTGGAAATCCTTCAAGTGTGAAGGCGGGGACGTAGAGCGTGGCTCGAACCTCGGAAACATATCGGCGTGTTTGCGTTTGCTCAAATTTCTCTAACTCTATCTCTTTTATTACTTGCAATTTTACATTGTCTTTTACTTGCAAGAAATATTGTATTGTGATAATTGTTTAGAGTTAATTTTTTAAAATTCCGCATAATTGCCATTATCATATAGCCATCACCTATTCACCCCCCTCTAGGTGATTTCAATTGGTATCAGAGCCTAACCCTACAACTTAGGTCTCACAACCTTAGGGAGATCCATACATTTGGCTATATTCATTTGTTGTATTATATATTGTGCATTCATGGCATCCATGGACTTTTCTAGCATAAAATCCCCTCCCAAATTTGATGGGTTGAACTTTCCTATTTGGAAAGTCAAGATGAACTTGTTTTTGAAATCCTTAGGTGTTAGGGTAGCTAGGGCCATTACCAAAGAATTCATTGAACCAACTAGTGATGAGAGCACATGGTCCGAGGATACCACCAAAGACTATGAAGCAAATGCTAGGGCACAATATGCATTAACACAAGCACTTAATGAAGATGACCTTGCACGCATCATTAATTGTAAATCGGCATATGAAGTTTGGAACATGCTTATTGTGACTCATGAGGGAACGTCACAAGTCAAGAGAGCAAAAGTTGACTTGTTACGTTCTCAATATGAGAATTTTTACATGATTGATAATGAGAGCATTGATGACATGCTCACTCGCTTTACAAAAATAACAAATGCTCTTTCTTCCTTAGGCGACAAGATTGACAACGATCAAAAGATAAGGAAGGTGATTCGAGCTCTTCCCAAAGCTTGGGAAGTCAAGGCGACAACCCTCAAAGAGCTAAATGACAAAGAGGAGATGGACTTCTCCGGCTTCATCGGCAATCTCAAAACACATGAGATGGAAATGAAGGTTCGAGAAGAAAGGGAGGCTCCAAAGAAGAAATCAATAGCCTTCAAAGCCGCTCCAACCATTCAAGACGAGGATGATTCATCGGACGAGTGCGATGAAGACTTCGCCATGCTCATCCGGAAGGTGGGCAAGATGTTCTACAAAAAGGGAAGACAAAGCAATTTCCGGCGAGGGAAACCTCAAGGGAGATTTGAAAGAAAAAGAGAGGAGCCCGGTCCTTGCTTTCATTGCAAGAAGATCGGTCACCTCATTGCCGATTGCCCCGCTCTACAAGCGACCACATCCAAGAACGGGCAAAGAAAGAAGAAGGCCATGGTGGCCACTTGGGATGACACGGAGTCGGAATCCGAAGAGGAAGTCGACGCCGCGCACATGTGTTTCATGGCACATGGGGAGGATGCACCAAAGGTAACTCTAGAAAACTCTTTAGATGAAGATGAGTTAACTATGGATGAACTTGCACAATTTTTTGAAGAATTGCAAAATAGGTATGAAATTTCCCAATCTCAAAATAAGAAATTAAAAAGAGAAAATGAAGCTTTAAAACATAAAGTTGAAATAGTTGTTAAAGAAAAGGATGTTTTATCTAGCTCTTTTGGAAAATTGAAAAATGATTTTGATAAATATAAACTTGCAAATAAGGGTAAAACCACCATAGTTTCAATAGATAAAAATGATTTTGTTGAGATCCAAAAGCGTGTTGATGCTTTGGACTCCACACTTAAAATTGTGCATTTGATTTGAAAAAGATAGCTTCTAAATTTCCTAAGGGAACACCCCAAGGGAAACATGCACAACATGCTCATACACATGCACAGAAACATGCTCACACTCACAAGCATGCATACATGTATGGAAATGGTAGAATTTATGTTTGCACTCATTGTGGCCGCAAAGGCCATTTAGAAAAATTTTGTTATGCTAAAAATAATGTTAAGAATAAATATGTTTGGGTTCGCCCCGGTACTAACCCTAAAGGACCCTCAAAGATTTGGGTACCAAAAGATCCTCCAAATGTAGGTGACACAGGTGGATCTACTTCCTCCAAGACTTAGGGGGAGACGGTGCCCGGGTGGTAGATGCAACTAAGCTCAAAGTTCAAATCTAGCTTGCATCGCTATCGTGGAGGCACCTATTTTTGGAGACTACCCGTAAATTGGTAACATCTCCATTTAAGATTTTTTAATTTTGTATATACAATTGTTATAGGATTGCTAGTTTAGTTTTATGCTCCATTGATACATAATTAGTATAAACTTGCAACTCTAACATGATTGTATATGCCATGTTCAATTTTGATTTCTTTTTGACATGTATACATAAGTATAGAATTGTTAGTTTGTTTTGTTTGTTATTGATACATGCTTATATAGAACTACCTTTCTATCATGTTGTGTACATGCCTTGTATTAATTTTCATATCTTGTATTGTTATGCCTTATGTCATACTTGTCCACATGTCCAATTTTTGTGTATCTACATGTATAGTTTAGATTTTGTGATTATATACTTGTATACATATAGATCTATTTTCATAAATAAAATAAAACTTTTTGAAAATTTTCATAGTTGAGCAAATACCTTAAAGATGGCAATTGCGCACCTCAACTCATTCAAGAGGAATCAAGAGGATGAAGTTCAGAACCCGTCACTGGGTATTCGGCTTCAACATCTTTATATCTTTGTTTAAATATGTAAAACAAAATTAAATCATTTTGTGTGAAGTTTTGTTGATATGATCACTAAATGAAGATTTAAAAATAATTGTTATATCCCTGTATGTTATTATATAACATATTTTTATTTTTATTTTAATTTTTATTTAAAATTTTTTTTGGTCAGAATCTGGTAGCAGAATTTTCAGACTTACCGGTCGACCGGCCCCTAACCCCAGTCGACCGGCTCTGTCTGAAGAAAATTTTGTATTTTTTTTGTGCTACCGGTCGACTGTTGGTATAGGACCAGTCGACCGATCTGGATGCAGAACTCTCTGTATCTTTTCGGTCGACCGGTCCCTCAATCCCAGTCGACCGATAGTCGTATTCTGGCGTATATCTGGACCTTTCCTTCACTGTTTCGCTCATTCTCTCTTCTCTCTCACAGCGACCCGCAGGAACTCCTCCCCTCCAAAATTTCTAACTTCAAATCCGCTCACTTGATCTCAAATTCCTTCAAAACCCATTTCATACTCCTCATTTCTAATTCGGATCTTCAATCTCAAGCCGATCCGTCCGTCAGATTCTCAGAATTTCTGGATTTTCAAGCTAGGGTTTCAGATTTTTCCAAAGGTAAAAATTTCGAATTTTTCACTTGTTCTTCCTTTCTAGCTTAGATATATCACTTCTTTTGTCTTCATATTAGGTTGATTAATCATCTAGATCGTGCCTTTACCTATAAAAACCCTAAAAATTTGATTTTTGTCATGGCTCCTAAAAGACATCGTTCTGAGAAGGGAAAGGGCATTGCCCAATCCTCATCTCAAGCCCCTAGGACTGATCCTGTGTTCCGTAACGATCTTGCCTCTGATCGTTACACACATTTAGCCCCTAGGAATACTATTTCGGGTAGATATGTGGCTATCCAAGACTTTGAACATCTAGATATCCCCCACATACTCCGTGCTAACAATCTTGTGGATTTTCTCTCCATCCGGGAGAAGGTTTACACATCTTTGGTTCCCTATTTCTATGCCAATTTTGAATTTAGTGGGAACCGGATTATTTCCCGTGTGATGGGTAGGGACATAAACATTTCCCTAGGTCAATTTGCTAGAATTCTTCATCTTTCCACTGATGGAATAGATGTTTACTCTTATGACCTACATGATTTTCCTGAATATCCGGAGGGTGAGTCTTCACTCACCGCATCCACTCTTCTTCACCGGGATGACAATCCCGATCTAGTGAGGAATGAGATTGTGAGTCAGTATTCCCTCCAATCTCAGGTCCTTGCTAAGATTATCTTTCATAATATCGTGCCTAAATCCGGTGAATTTAGCCATGCTCGAGGTCCTGTTCCCTTGATTATCTATTGCCTCCTTAAAGGCATTAGGATAAATTTCCCTCGAGTGATCGCTTCTCACATGAGTGGTGATCAGATTCGTACTGCTGGTAGGAGTCTGCCTTACGGCATGCTCATTACCCATCTGCTTAGGGCTTTAGACTTCGATCTTTCTGGTCAAGCCTCTTCAAAACCCTCTTCTGATATCAACACTGCTGCCTTGAAGATGATGGAAGCTTAGTTGCGTCGACACGCAGCTGTGCAACCACCACCTGTTCCTGCAGCTGATCCAGCTCCAGCTCCACCTCTTGTTCCTGAGTTTCAGGGTGCTTCTGCTTCTGAGGTCCGCTCAATGATCGAGGCTCATCAGGCCTGGGTCGGAGAGCAAGTCTCTGCACTTCGTACAGATATGGCTGCTCGTGATGCTTCTCTTCGGGCAGATATGGAGGCTCGTGCTGCTATGGATGCTGCTTTTCGGGCGGAGGTCCGTAACGACTTGTCCTATATGGCTGAATCCATGAGATTTGTGGATGTTCAGTTCCAGTCTTTGTTCACAAAAATGGACATAGTCGTTCCTGATGGGACTCCGGGTGCTCGTCGTCTCCCTGCTGCTGGTCCTCCTTTTCCTCCCAGAGCTCGCGTCTCTGTTCCACCACCGCGCCCCAGAGTTGATGCCGTGGATACAGAGGAGGTAGATTCCTCTTCTTCCTCAGATGATGGTGATGACCAGACGATGGCCGAGGGCTCTGATGATGACGAGGAGGAGGATGACGAGGCCACTGAGTGATGCTGCTGTTGATGCCCCTTTATTGATGATGTCAAAAAGGGGGAGAGTTATTTGGAGAGAGAGATATTTTGTTATGACTCTTTTGTTATTTTATGTACTTGACTTATTTTGTTGTGTTGGACACCCTTTATTCTTGTGTTGTGGACATGTATTGTTTGTGTTATGTATTTATGTCATGTTGAGACTCATTTCCTTTTATCTATGATATGACTTGTGTAGTTGAGATTTTTCTATGGGCATGGATATATGATGTTTATGATTTAGCGATTGTGATAATATGCCTGAGTATGATTTTTATATATGCATATGTTGAGGGGGAGCTTCATTTGAAGACTCTACCCAAAATATTTTGTGATAACTACATATGTTTTGCCATCATCAAAAAGGGGGAGATGTTGGCCCAAAGGCCATTATCCCGGTTATTTTGATGATAGCAAAACGTATTTAGTTATGTATTTAATAATCTTGTTTTAAAGTATTTCAGGCTCAAGAAACAGATTTTGACGACTCCGCTAAAAGACTCACAAATTTGGAGCTCGCCCAACATTTGCATTCCCAAGCTAAAGCACATAGGAAGCTTCGGAATTTGCGTTGAAGAAAAGTTCAAGAAGAAGATCAAGACTTGCTAAAGAATCCAAGATTTGTACTTTGTTTATTTTCATTTTAGAATATTTTGTCAAAACTAAATAGTAGAAGTAGAGATATGGGATATCACACACACACATTTTCTAGAGTGGTTTATGGCTTCAAAATAATTTCTATTTCTATTTCCAAACTCAGTTTTAGTTGAACATATCTATTTTTGAAATACGATTTTAGAGAGACTAGTTTTTGGGAAAAACATTTCATTGAAAATCAAGTTTTTATCAAAAGAATTTTTACCAAGTATTTTACCTTGATAGTAGTATGACACATGCTCATACTCTATGTTTTTTTTAAGACCAAAACATTTTATCCTAGACCCAAAACCAAAATCCAAAATTGTCCAGGTCTGTGAATTCTGATTTTTCAGAAATTCACAGTGACCGGTCGACCGGCAGTCGACCGGCACTCGACCGACATGCACAATTGTGCATGTGCGTATCAGTCGACCGGAGGTCGACCGATACTCGACCGACCCCAACCTGCTGCTCTCTGGAAATTGCCAGTCGACCGACCCGGTCGACCGGTGAGCCCCAACGGTCGGATTTTTGACCGTTGGCGGTCGACCGACCCGGTCGACCGGTAGTCTGTCAAAAATTCTGACAGACTCAACAGCTATTTTTTCTGACTTTTTGACTTTTGGGATTTGTCTCCAACGAATCTCTTGAGCAGTTTTTGACCCCTATAAATAGGTGGTCACTTCATATGATATGACTAATGATTTTAGAGCTATCAAGTGCAATTTTACAAAAGTTTCAAAGATTTCCAAAGTTTTCAAAAGAAAAGATTTTTCTCTCCAAAGCCTAAATTTCCATCACCTTTCTTGGAGCCTATTCCTCTACTTCCCTCTAGTTTTGCACTACACAATCCCATACTCTAAGTCTATTATTTGGTTCTAGGATTGTGCTTGGTGAGCTCTTTTGTAAAGTGGTCAAGTGTGATCACTCCCATTGTAATTGAGTGAAGTTGTAGAGGCATCGGCCTCAAGGCGAGCTAGTGTGCTCAAGGTGGTGAAGTGTCATCACGGGAGACGGACAAGTGTTGTCCTTGTATTGTTGATCCGGTGGGATCCTCAATAGTGGAAATCCTTCAAGTGTGAAGGCGGGGACGTAGAGCGTGGCTCGAACCTCGGAAACATATCGGCGTGTTTGCGTTTGCTCAAATTTCTCTAACTCTATCTCTTTTATTACTTGCAATTTTACATTGTCTTTTACTTGCAAGAAATATTGTATTGTGATAATTGTTTAGAGTTAATTTTTTAAAATTCCGCATAATTGCCATTATCATATAGCCATCACCTATTCACCCCCCCTCTAGGTGATTTCAATAAGAGATTGAGCTAAGGGGGAAGTTGTTAGAATTTAACTCTTGCCAAATCGATGTCAAAAGTTAGGGATTGAGAGGTTCCTCGAAGAACAGTGGCTTGGCATAATTAGGGCTATTGCTTAGGTACGGATACCTCCCACTGGTCTTGCCCCTACCTGGCCGATTAACTTGTCGTCATATTCTGCAATATACCCCTCGTGGACAGTCTAACCAGTTAGGAGTCATCTAGGTCTAAGGTTTACCCTAACTTAGGCTAGAATTTTATTTATTTGTTTGTTTGTTTTCTTGTTTTTGTTTTTGTTTTTGTTTTTGACATCTTAGTGATATGGATTATAATCACAATTATTCCTATGCAAATAGTGATCCATACTTCACCCCGACCTCTTTTGTCTAGGATATTACCAACTCAGCATATCATAACTTTAACCAACCAAGTATGTCAGACTGGTCTTATCTGAATCAATATATGCCCCAGTTCTAATATTATGAACAGAACTGGAACAATCATCATAACTCTTCACAAAGTTAGTTGTGATACAACTCTCCAAGTCACATGGTTAACCACCTAACCAACATCCTGCTTCATATACTCTTTTTCCCAAACAACCAATAGAAGAACCAATTGACTGGGAAAAGAGAATGGAAGTCTTAGAAGAGCTTGAGCAGTGAATTCAAAATCTAGAAGACTCGAAATCCCATCAAATCCAAGCTTACTCCATTTTTCAAGTCCCACAATAAGAAGAACACACCGACATAGAAACAAGTATGGAATTCATGATTCAATTCCAAAATGATTCTTTCAATATCATAGAAGTAAGGCATAGTTGATTAGAAAATATGCGTAGGAATGAGAATACTCTCCCTACCCAATCTTTGACTATTCCCAGTACTTCTAGTCATATTGATGAAAATCAAGAATCATGGTATCTTGAAGAATTTGACTAGGATTTAATTTCGCCACAAAATCTTGAACTTGATGATCGGAGAAAAACCGCGCACAAAAGTGTATGTTTTGAAATCGATATTTAAAATTTGTGTGCTTAGGCTTCCTCGATACTTCCGTTATAGCATAGAGGCTAAATGGGTCAAATCCATAGGGATGGAAAGCGATAGAAGTTTTATCAGAATGTTCATGTGTGTGTTAAAAGTTCTTGAATGTTTTAAAGAATGAAAAGAAAAGAAAACAAAGAATAAAAAGAGAAGTGCGGTGAAACAAAGAAGTGGAAACGTGGAAGAAATGATTTTCTGGTTTTTTATATATTTTTAAAAAAAGTAAAAAGGAAAAAACCCATGACTACTAACTACTAATGGCTCTACTAATCATGCTAACCTTTTAGTGATAGTTGTCTCACATGTATCATTGGCCATCACTAGTCCTTGGTTCAAGCGCGTTTCAAAGCATGACCCATATGTCAACTCATCACATCTAAAGTCAACACAACAAGTGCAAGCTACACTTAAACCATCAAAATAAATAAGAGCAATCATGAAATAAAGTAATGTTATCTTGTTAGAGAGTTAGGATGTTAGAGTGTTAGAATCCACCATCATGAGCCATCAATGGCTCTTGCAAGAGCAAGTCTATTAGATTCATGTGGATTATTGATTGAGATTTTCCCTGCGCACAAAATATGGAATATTAGATTTAGAACAAGATGTGCAAGGTGCTCAATTCTAATCTGCGGTAGCAGTGGCTATGCGGGTCGTGATCCTCAGGGAGGGACTAGCGATGAAAGCGTTTAAGTAAGTTATCTCTTTTTTATTTATTTTGTTATTTACAATGGTATTTACAATGAAGTGGAAGAAAAGAATTTGGAAAGATGGTGATTTAATCTACAAAAATAAAAGAAAACTATAACACATACATACCTCTTCAACCTGCTTACCTTTGATCTGTTGCAACGACTTAACTTGTCTTGGAAGGCGTTCAAGTATGGCGTATAGGATCGTCCACCTTCGCGATCTACACTACGAAAAGAAAAGACAAACTAAAGAGAAGGCTTGTTCATCTCCATAGGCCATCAAGGGCACTTCTTCGGTTAGGCAGTCTCGAAGCAATCGGATCTCACGGTTTGCAAGTCATCAGAGAAAGAAACAATGACATAAAACAAAATAGAAGAACAACGATAGAACAAAATAGAGACACAAGAATAAAATAAAAAGAACAAAGACAAACCTCGAGTCGATTCAATTAACAATAGAGGAAAAGTAAAACTTATACCGCTGTCACCTCAGTACAAGTATGAACTCCTTCCTCCATGAAAGCATCATCTCCTCTCAGTTACAAAAATTACAAAAGAAAACGAAATAAAAACCTAACCTAGATTACAAGTTAGCCTAAAACCCTAGATTTTTGCTCTCTATTTTCTGTCCGCCCTTTCTGTTGCGTCTGCAGGGGTATTTATAGGTGCAGAAGGAGGTAAAGTCCCAACATAACTCTCCCACGAAAACTGGTCCCCGGATAAGACTGGATTGCCGCGGAAACGCGGCTTGGGCCGCGTTTCCGCGGCCACGTCATCTCTGTTGGCCACGCGCTTTCGCGCATGGCCTCCTCTGGTCCGTCCATCTGGGCGTTTCCTTCTGGAAGCTGCATTCTGACTCTTTATTTGTGGATTTCGGGATAACTTGGGAAGCAAGTTACCTAGATCTCAAATCTCCCAATATCTTTTTAAACGATTTTCCTTATCTTTGCACTCTCTTCTTTGGCTTTTATCCTCATCCTGCAAGTGTTTAGGGTTGAATAGAAGTCTATCCTTCCCTCTTCTTTGTATTTAAAACTATTGCCCTTGTGTAATTGCAATTTTGACATTTAATAATTGCAACTTTTGCATTGGGCTTAAATATGGGCTTTTGGGCTTCTTTGAGGCTTTATTTCTTTATTTTTATTTCTCAAGGCCTGCACACAATAAATCATAAAATATTAGTAAATGTGCATAATTATATGAATAAATATGAAAATGTGAAGGTAAATGTAATGATAAAAATGCACTTTTCACTACCAATCACACCCCCACACTTATCTTTTTACTCGTCCTCGAGTAAAAATCAAAAAGAAAAAGAAAAACTAAACTAGCTAACTCACTTTCATAGGAATTATGGTTGCACTTAGCACGTGCAATAAGCCGTTAAACCCCTAGGTTACCTTAGAGGACGAGTGTTGTCTCGTGAGGGTTTTCAGCGGATTACACCCACAAAATCCATAAAAAGGAAATATTTGAAATACTTTTGAAAAGACTAAGTAATCTATAAGTTTTTAGGGTCCTCATTTTTATTCATTCTTAAACTTAGTCTTTATAGAGTAAATTGTTATCCATTTTAAGCAAGGATCAAAATTGGATTTGTGTATAGTCTTTTTCGTTACCAAAAATCATATGCATCCTTATGGATTTTTACTAGGAATTCCTTAACTTGGACTCTCATGCCTCTTTATTATATATATATATATATATATATATATATATATATATATATATATATATATATATATATATTTCTCTCTGTTTTTTTTAATATGTATAACTCATCTAATTTTCTTTCGTGTAAGTATCAAGGCTTCTTGAGGTCCTCATACCTAACTAATTGACTATTAGATGTGTTAATACATACATAATATTTCTCAGTTTTCTTAGGCTTTCTAATCCACCCATGTAGCGAACTTAAAGTCGGTGGCTCCCAAACCGGTCGGCTTTAGGGCACCAGGTGAGAAAACACCCCGCGGACTCAAATTCGAGTGAATTAGGCCACAAAACTAAGGACTTTATTTTATTTAGAATTCACCTTTAGGCGTGAATACTTATGCTTCATGAGGCACATGTATCCAGCTTAATTGGTGAAATTTTTTTTTTTAAATAAAATTTTTTATGAGGCACAAGGGTCTTTGTCTTAGAATCCTAGATATGCATTAGGTATGCACATTTCATTAAGGTAAAAATTAAGACTAACTACTTATTCAATTTATCCTCCTATACCTAAAAATTCAACAATTTATTTATTTTGACCAAGTTTTTAGAAATTCTAATCATGATTTTCCTAATTCTTAAGACTAACTTAGATTTCTTTCAAAAGATAAGTCAAAATATTGTCTTTTTTTTTAATTTTTTGTTTTTTTAGTTTCTAACTATGTTAGTATGTTAGTAAGGCCTACCCCCACACTTATCTCATGCATTGTCCTCAATGTATGAATGAATGCATATATGCATGAAAAAGAAGAAGGGAAGGCAGAAGTTACCTTAAGGTGGTAGTTCCGGTGGTGATCTAATTGGGCCAAGCGTTGCTACCCAATCAAGATAAAGTAGTATTTGGAGGAACCTACCAGAAATTTCCCTTGTATAACCCACTAAAATGTATGTATGATCATTTTTTAGCAATTTCACCCCATCAAATTTCCATAATTCATAATTATATTCAGAGTCAATTGTGTCAATCGCCTTGTCCCAAAATGGAGTGTGAAAAGATGGAATGATTGACTTGGACGTTGTAAGTATGGGAACGAATACCGACTCAGGAAAGAAACTTAAATCAAGTAAGGGTTCAGGAGTCGGGCTAGGTTCAGGAAGTGGGTCCAAATCAATAAGCTGAAACTCAAGTACACAATTAGTTTCCCAAAATGGAATGTGACTCAATGTTGGTGATTCAAGTTCAGGAATGATAGGTGTGGGAATCAAAACTGACTCTAAAAGATTACCTAAGTCGGGTAACAAAACAGGAGTCAATAATGATTCGGGAATTTGAACTTGATCACAGATTTGAGAATCTAGGTCACATATCTCATTGAGCTCAATATCATAAAAATGAGAACATGCCAATTTATCCATGGGACTTTCAAAATTGCAAAATTGGTCAAGTTCAATATGATCATCAAAAATGGGTGATTCAATTTCATGATGAATTGGTACAGGATCCAATGTTGACTCGGGAAAAGTAAAATCAGGTGGAGATACCGGAGTCATTATTGAATCAGGAAGTAAAATTGAATCACCAAGTGGAAGATCATGATCATATTCATGCTCAAGTTCTATTTCAGGAAAGGAAAAACTTGCCAAACTATCAAAAATTGGAGTTTCGACAAGTTCAAATGATGGTACTGAATTAGAATCTTGTTGTCCAAAGCAACTTGGTTCGTCGGCTCTAAGAGAGTGGTTAGCTATATCAGAATTGGCCGAACGGTGAGAACGTAAAGATTGAACCATCATATCTAATTCATTATCACGGGCTAATCTAGCCTGAGTCATGGTTTTAAACATCTTTTCATAGTCAATTGGTGCATCATTTTGTGATTGGATTTGAAAAGAGGAAGTGTAATCGTGATGAAGTTGTGAGTCGGTGGACTCACGCATCATGTCTAAGAATGATGGTGATTGTTGCTTGGACTCCTGCATACTCATCATTTCCCGGATAGATGGTTTTCTATTCTGAATGGGTGGATCTGAGTATGAATCTTTGGAATATTGTGGACAAGGTGGATATGGAGGACAAGTTGGTTGAAAATTGGACTCGAGGGAAGCGAAACCCCATGAACTCTGTGAAGAGTCGAAAGTGGTATGAAAATTATGGTCATAAGATGGGGAGTATGGGTTATATTCATTCAGATAAGACCATTCTGGCACACTAGGTTGGTCAAAATTATGATATGCCGGGTTGGTAATATTCGAAAAAGAAGATGGTGTGTAATATGAATTAAAGTTGGAAAAATTATTATATGCCATATCATACAAACACAATCAAAGAAAAACAAAACAAACAAACAAGCAAACAAAAAAGAAAAATTTCTAACCTAAGTTAGGGTAGACCTATGACCTAGACGACTCCTAACTGGTTTGACTGTCCACGGGAGGTAGGGTGTAGACTTTGACCACAAGTTAATCAGCCAGGTCAGGGCAAGAGTGGTGGGAGGTTTTCCGTCAAAGACGTTCCTTAATTAAATAACCACCAATCTTCGGGCGGCCCTCAATCCCCTTCCTAGACACTGATTTGGCAGGAGTCAAATTCCAACACTGTTCCCCCTTAGGATAATCTCCTAATTGAGTCCGAGATGTCCCTAGGGCCAACGTCTACTAATTTTTAGTTAGGCTTGGGTTAGTGAGTGCTTGGAATATGATTTTTGGGCGAAGGAAGGGTGATTAAATCCCCACCTTATCTTGTTATGGGTTAGTGCCCTTAAGATAAGTTTGTGCAAGTGTACAAGATATGTAAATAAGATCACTCAAAGCAATGAAAATCAACCAAGAGATGAGTCCTATTCTACATGCAATGCGAACGTACCTTGCTCCAGCACTCTTCAACAGTAAAAATAAATGAATTGAAAAGACACGTGCCTAAAATGCAAACGTCTAATCAATTTTTTATCTTTTTCAACAAGTATTTTACTGTTGATTAATTAGCAGTATACAGGTTATCACAGAACAAATATAACAGAGCTGACAAATCAAATTTCAGATTGCAGCAACTTGCAGAAAATTCAGTAAGTAGTTCTCTACTACTGCCGCGGATCCGCGGCTATTGCCGCGTTTGCGCGGCAAGGTAGTAGGCTCTGCTGCTCTGCCTTCGAGGGCAGAGGAACAGAGTTGCTATATGTCCTTACTGCTGTTTCCTTTTCTCCAAACCTGCAAACAGAAAGAATAAAAGAATTAGTTAATAAATTTTTTTTAGAGAAAAACTTACCGTCCCTCCCTGGCAACGGCGTCAAAATTTTGATTGAGATTTTTCTTGCACACAAAATATGGAATATTAGATTTAGAACAAGATGTGCAAGGTGCTCAATTCTAATCCGCGGTAGCAGTGGCTATGCGGGTCGTGATCCTCAGGGAGGGACTAGCGATGGAAGCGTTTAAGTAAGTTATCTCTTATTTATTTATTTTGTTATTTACAATGGTATTTACAATGAAGTGGAAGAAAAGAATTGGAAAGATGGTGATTTAATCTACAAAAATAAAAGAAAATTATAACACATACATACCTCTTCAACCTGCTTACTTTGATCTGTTGCAACAACTTACCTTGTCTTGGAAGGCGTTCAAGTATGGCGTATAGGATCGTCCACCTTTGCGATCTACACTACGAAAAGAAAAGACAAACTAAAGAGAAGGCTTGTTCATCTCCATAGGCCATCAAGGGCACTTCTTCGGTTAGGCAGTCTCGAAGCAATCGGATCTCACGGTTTGTAAGTCATCAGAGAAAGAAACAATGACATAAAACAAAAATAGAAGAACAACGATAGAACAAAAATAGAGACACAAGAAGAAAATAAAAAGAACAAAGACAAACCTCGAGTCGATTCAATTAACAATAGAGGAAAAGTAAAACTTACACCGCTGTCACCTCAGTACAAGTATGAACTCCTTCCTCCATGAAAGCATCATCTCCTCTCAGTTACAAAAATTACAAAAGAAAACGAAAATAAAAACCTAACCTAGATTATAAGTTAGCCTAAAACCCTAGATTTTTGCTCTCTATTTTCTGTCCGCCCTTTCTGTTGCGTCTGCAGCTGTATTTATACGTGCAGAAGGAGGTAGAGTCCCAACACAACTCTCCCACGAAAACTGGTCCCCAGATAAGACTGGATTGTCGCGAAAACGCGGCTTGGGCCGCGTTTCCGCGGCCACGTCATCTCTGCTGGCCACGCGCTTTCGCGCGTGGCCTCCTCTGGTCCGTCCATCTGGGCGTTTCCTTCTGGAAGCTGCATCCTGACTCTTTATTTGTGGATTTCAGGATAACTTGGGAAGCAAGTTACCTAGATCTCAAATCTCCCAATATCTTTTTAAACGAATTTTCTTATCTTTGCACTCTCTTCTTTGGCTTTTATCCTCATCCTGCAAGTGTTTAGGGTTGAATAGAAGTCTATCCTTCCCTCTTCTTTGTATTTGTAACTATTGCCCTTGTGTAATTGCAATTTTGATATTTAATAATTGCAACTTTTGCATTGGGCTTAAATATGGGCTTTTGGGCTTCTTTTGAGGCTTTATTTCTTTATTTTTATTTCTCAAGGCCTGCACACAATAAATCATAAAATATTAGTAAATGTGCAGAATTATATGAATAAATATGAAAATGTGATGGTAAATTTAATGATAAAAATACACTTTTCACTACCAATCAATTATCAAGTAAGAAGTTAGCAAGTTAGTGCTTAGTAGTTAGTTACCATAAGAGAAAATTAGCTAAACATGTAAAAGGAATTAGAGAGAAGAAAAGAAAAAGAGGTAGAAGAAGATATAAAAGAAATGAAAAATACAAAGAGGAAGAAGAAGAACTAAACTAAACTATCTTAAACTGCAACATGGAAAGAAACAACCCTACTCTCTTCATTTCACCCTGAAGAACCCCCAAGGGGAGTATTTATAGGCACCAGGGAAAAGGGGGACAGGGGGACAAACCCTGGCCAAAGCGCTGGAGCAGCGCGCGCAGCGTCGCCTGCTACGCGCTGTCGCGTCGGTTTCCTATCAGTTAGATGTCCCGGTTTCTAGTTTTGGTCTCCTAGTTTTGACGAAACAGCTCTCCGAAGTCAATGGCTATATTTGTAGGCTTTTAATCACCAATTAAATGATGATTTTCTTCTTCTTCATTTTATGCCATGAACTTAGAAACACATAAGAGAGGTATTATAAGTAAAATTTAATACTAAATAAACGTGAAGATGTTGCATAAAATATACAGTTTTAGAGACTAATCACAACCCCGCACTTATCTTTTGCTTGTCCTGAGCAAAATAAAAACTAAGAATATTATTACACCACTTTCGCAAGTGACGCGATTGCACTGAGCATGTGCAATAAGCCATTAAATCTCTAGGTTTCCTCTAGAGGAAGAGTTCTGTCTCCTGAGGATTTTCAGCGGATTGCACCCACAAAATTCACAAAGAAAGAAATCAAATGTTAGTATTTTGAAAACGCATCTTTGAAATAGAGAAAAGTGTTAAATATTTTTGTGAAAATTTAAGTGATTCAATGTCATAGGTTAATCAGAAATTAATTTTCCTTAAACTAGGTCGAAATGTAAAATCTTGTTATAAATTGAATGTAAGAATTTAAAATTGAATCGATTCTTTGATCTTTCATAAAACTCTTAGAAAAATATGCACTTTGTGAAAAGTGAAGATTTTTGGGTTATCGACTCTAACTTTCATGCCATTTATTTATTTATTTTATTATTATTTTTTTCTTCCCTTAATTTTTTTAGGCTTTCTAGCTTACCTGGGTAGTGAGCCTTTAGCCGGTGACTCCCAAACTAGATAGTTTTAGGGTATCAGATGACAAAATATCCCTCAGACTTAAGGACTCGAGTAAACAAGGCCACAAAACTAATGGGAATTATTTTATTTTTTTGTTCATCGTTTTAGACCTGAATAATCATACTACCAGAGGCATAACTACTTAACTTCAATAAGTGATTTTATTATCATTTTTTAATATATTTTTATAGCATTTTTTATGACATTTTCAGTCTTTGATTCAATCCTAAAAATTAAGTGTGAAGTGCATAAATCTAAGGCAAAAAATTCGAGATCAAATTATCTTTTTAGTCTTACTTCCTTATCCTAAAATTTAAACAAGATTTATTATTTTGATTTGGTTTAAAAATTCATAATTATAAGTCTTCCTGATTCCTAAGATAATCTTAATTTTCTTAAAAATACATCAAAACTAATTCTCATATTTCAAAAAGTTTTATAAAAAGAAAAGAAAAGAGTTTTTATACAAAAGAAAATTTAAAAAGTTTCTAAAAAGAAATGTAAAAGAAAGATAATATAAAACTAACTATGTTCATGCATTGTCCTCATTGCATCGTGAATGTGTATATACATGAAACAAATGGAAAGAGAATATACATGAAACAGATGGAAAGAGAAGAGAAATTATCTCATGATGGTGGCTCCGGTGGTGGTCTGATTGGGCCAAGCGTTGCTGTCCAATCAAGATAATGTGGTGGCTCACGGAATCCACCTTTATTGTCCTTTTTCATCTACATATTTACAATCCCCAATTTTAATAGAATCATGTAAGATCCTATCATGAAATTTATTTCCTTTACATGACCAATCTTGGAAGATCATCACTAAGTCATGCCGGTCAATACCTCAGTCCAACAATAGAATGTGGTTTTGTTGAATGGATGATTTGGGATTTGAAATGAAAAGTTTGGGAACCAATACTAACTCAGGAAAATCAATATTGGGTTTGAGAGTCAGTTTAGGTTTAAGAGCTAAGTCCAAATCAAAGAATTTAACTTCACATTCCATTCCTATCAATGAAGTGTGACAATCCAAAAGAAGCGGTTCAATCTCAAAATTCATGGATACAGGAATTAATGTTGGCTTGGGCAATGGGTACAACTTGGGTAAGGATGCTGAAGTTAATATAGATTCAAAAATTGAAATTGAATCACAAAGTTATGGGTCAGGTTCACATTCATATTCAAGTTCAATTTCATTGAAATGAAAACTTGCCAATTTGTCAATGGGATGATATTGGTCAAGTTCAAGATTTTGTGGTGAAATTGAATCTTGGTCACATTCTTCAAGATTCCATGATTTTTAGTTTTCATCAACATGATTAGAAGTACTAGGAATAGTCAAAGATTGGGTAAGGAGAGTTTCCTTATTCCTTCACATGTTTTATAATCGACAAAGTCTACCTTCTATCATATTAAAAGGATCGCTTT
Source organism: Agave tequilana (assembly GCA_038442645.1). NCBI lineage: Eukaryota > Viridiplantae > Streptophyta > Magnoliopsida > Asparagales > Asparagaceae > Agave > Agave tequilana. Next base: position 188,049 of record JAVJIF010003135.1, on the reverse strand, counting down.
GGAACTAAATCATGAATTCCGTACTCTTTTCTAAGTCGGTATGTTCTTGCTGTGGGACATAGAAAATGGAGTAAGGATCTTGGATTTGAAAACTTTAATGGGATTTCGAGTCCTCTAGATTTTGAATTCGTTGCTCGAGTTCCTCAAAGGCTTCCATCCTCTTTTCCCGGTAAATTGGTTCTTCTAATGGTTGTTCGGGGGAAGGAGTATATGTAGCTGGATGTTGGTAAAGTGGTTGACCATAATACTCGGGGGAATTGTATCCCCACAGACTCTGTGAAGAGTGGTGATGATTATTCTAGACTTGTTCATAGTATTAGGACTGGGGCATATATTGAGTCGGATAATCGCAATTCGGCATATAATGTTGGTTCATGTTGTACATATTCGGGTCGGAGTTATCTGAGTCAATGAGGTCAAGGTGAAATATGGATTCATATTAGGATTGAAAAAATTATTGTTGTTAAAATCCATTTCACAATTTACAAAAGAGAAACAAACAAACAAACAAATGAAAAAAGAAAAAGAAAAAGAAAACAAGCCTATGCTAGGGTTGACTTAGACCTAGACGACTCCTAACTGGTTAGACTGCCCACGGGGGGTATATTGTCTGAATCTGACCACGAGTTAATCGCCCAGGTAGGAGCAAGACTAGTGGGAGGTATCCGTGCTAGAGCAACGGGCCTAATTATGCCAAACCACTGTTCTTCGAGATTTCGCCTCTCAATCTCTAACCTTAGACACCAATTTGACAAGAGTCAACTTCTAACAACTTCTCCTTTAGGTTAATCTCTTAAATAAGTCTGAGATGTCCTAGGGGCCAACATATAGCAAATTTTAATTAGGCTTGTGTTGTGTGAGCAGGGAGGTGATTTTTGGGCTAAGGGAGGGTAATGACTTTCCCACCTTATGTTATTGGGTTTTGCCCTTAAGTTCAATTCATGCAAGTGTGCAATATAGATAAGAATGAACATACAAATCGAGTAAATCACCCATGTATTTGTCCTAGCTATACTCTATACAATATGTACACCTCCATTAAGATCACAACAACAAAAAAATAAAATACAGTATATTGGAATGAAAATTGACATGTGCCTATATGCAAATGTCTAAACCGTTTTATAACATCCAATTACCGTATTTTAGTTCTTAGAATTATTACAGTGCACAAGTAATATAAACAAAAACTAGCAGCAGAATATAAGGATATACAAGAATTTACCCAACCACACAAAAGCAAGTGTGGACTTTTGCAATGCTAAAACTTTAACCTTCACACCAAAAACAGAATAGAAAAGTTAACAAAAATGTGAAATCAAACCGTTCCCATCCCCGACAATGGCGCCAAAATTTGATCGAGGGAAAACTGCGCACTAAAAGTGAATATTTTGAAATCGATATTTAAAGTGTATGTGTGATTAAGTTTCCTCGATAATTCTGTTATAGCATAGAGGCTAAACTGGTCGAATTTACAGGGATGGGAAGCGATAAAAGCTTTACCAGAATGTTCACGTATGTGTTAAAAGTTCTACAATGTTTTAAAGAATGAAAAGAAATGAAAAAAAGAATGAAAAGAGAAGTACGATGAAACACAAAGAAGTGGGAGACATAGAAGAAATGGTTTTATGATTTTTTATATATTTCTAAAACAAAGTAAAAAGGAAAGAAAACTCATGGCTACTAACTACTAATGGCTACACTAACCATGCTAACCTCTTAGTGATAGTTACCTCATATGTATCATTGGCCATGACTAGTCCTTAGTTCAAAAGCGTTTCAAAGCATGACCCATATGTCAACTCATCACATCTAAAGTCAACACAACAAGTGCAAGCTACACTTAAACCATCAAAACTAAACAAGAGCAAGCATAGAATAAAGTAATGTTATCTTGTTAAAGAGTTAGGATGTTAGAGTGTTAGAATCCATCATCATGAGCCATCAATGGCTCTTGCAAGAGCAAGGCCAAGTATAGGCTATTAGATTCATATAGATTATTAAGTAAGAAGTTAGAAAGTTAGTTGTTAGTAGTTACTTGTCATGAGAGAAAATTAGCTAAACATGTAAAAAGAATTAGAGAGAAGAAAACAAAGAGAGGTAAAGAGAGAACCTTTCATAACTTGTCACCTTCTATTACAAGCATTCTTACTTTCCAACCATGTACCACTCTCTCTCCTATTACAAGATCTAAAAGAAATAGAAAATACAAAGAGGAGGAAGAAGAAGAACTAAACTAAACTATTCTAAACTACAACATAGAAAGAACTACCCTACTCTCTAGATTTTACCTTGAAGAACCCCCAAGGGGGTATTTATAGGCACAAGGGGAAAGGGGGCCAGAGGGACAAACCCTGGCCCAAAGCGCTGGCGCGGCGCGCACAGCGCCAAAATGCGGCCAGAGCCGTGTTTTCACAGCTGTACTGGCGTGGCGCGCACAGCGCTGCCTGCTGCGCGCTGTCGCATCGGTTCCCTGTCAGTTGAATGTCCTGATTTCTGATTTTGGGCCCCTGGTTTTGACGAAACAGCTCTCCAAAGTCAATGGCTATATTTATAGGTTTTCAATCACCAATTAAATGGTGATTTTGGGTCTTTTTCTTCATTTCATGTCATGGACCTAGAAACACACAATAGAGGTATTATTAGCAAAATTTAATATTAAATAAACGTGAAGATGTGGTATAAAATATGCAGTTTTAGAGACTAATCACTTGACCAATATCAACACATTAACAAATTGATAAGTTTTTATGTTAATAAAATTGAACTTGAACATGAATGTGTCCCCGATTCACAACTTTGTGATTCAATTCTAATTTTTAAATCTATGTTGCCTCTAGTATCTTTACCAAAGTTGGACCCATTTCCTGAGCCAACATTGATCTTGTATCCACGGATTTTAAAATTAACCACCTCCATTAGATAGTTACATTTCATTGATAGGAGAAGAATATGAAACTAAAATCTTTGATTTGGACTCAACTCTTGAACCAAAACTGACTCTCGAACCCAAAATTAATTTTTTTAAGTTAGTAATGGTTTTCGAACCTATTACTCTTGAACTCAAGTCAACCATTCCACCAAGTAACATTCTTTTGTTGGACATGGGTATAGACCATAATGCCTTCCTCCGTAATGATTTTTCAAGATTGGTCATGTAAAGAGAATAATTTTCATGATAAGATTTTACATGATCTATTCATAGTGGGAATTGTAAACATGTACATAGGAAAAAGGTCAATAAAGGTCAGCTCCGTGAACCACTATATTATCTTGATTGGATAGCAACGCTTGACCCAGTCTGACTACCACTAGAACCACCACCTTGAGATAACATTTCTCTTTCCTTCATTCTTTTTCATGCATTTATGCATTCATTCATACATTAAGGACAATGCATGAGATAGGTGTGGGGGAGGGTTCTAACATAACATAAATTATTTTTATAAAAAAATTAATATTTTCTTTAATTTTAAAAATTTTTTGAAAAGAGAAACAATATTTTGACCTATTTTTTTTAAGAAATTAAGTTAATTTTAAGGAATAGGAGAATCATAATTAGGATTTCTTATACTTGATCAAAATAAGATTATTTATTGATTTCTAGGATTAGGAAAAATATTTGAAAAAGTAATTTAGTCTTGATTTTTATCTTGACGAAATATGCATACTTTATACACTTACACACTTGGGGTTCAAAAATAAAGATTCTTATGCTTTATTAAAAAAAGAAAAAGAAAAAGAAAAAATAAATATATATCAAAAAAAATCCTCCGATTGCAGGTATTTGTGCTTCATAAAGCATAAGTATTCACACCTAAAAGTGGTTCATATAATAAATAAAATCCTTAATTTGTGGCCTTATTTGCTTGAGTCCTTATGTTTTTGGGGTGTTTCTTACCCGGTGCCCTAAGACCGTTCGGTTTAGGAGTCATCGATTAAAGGCTCGTTACATAGGCAGATGATTGTTATACATATTTGCATATTTTACCACTTCCATACCATGCATATTGTAAATAAAAATGTGATTTTTAATCCTTTTCTCTCTAGTTTTACAGGTCCACATTTAAAAGAGAAAAGGCCCAAAATCTCTTTAATTAGCAATAATTAAAGGGAATTAATTCAAAGCCCAAAAGAGAGCCCAAGTTTGAATCCAGAATCAGGAGAGATCCACGCGCCAACTCAAACTTCCAGAAGGTCCACGTGGCTAACAACCTACGAGATACGCGCAACAGAAATCTTGGCCTCAACGGCCAAGATTCTGCCGCAGATTCTGGGTAACTGCCGCAGATCTGCGGCAGTTGTGAAGTTGTTGAAGCCCGGATTTCTCTCCAACAACCTGGGCTCTAGATCCTTCTCTCTGAGGCCTATAAATACAGCACCAGGGTCTGCACGAAAAAGAACAGAGGAGAAAAAGAGAGATTAGGGTAAAAGCTTGTATTTTGTGAGAGAGTGTTGGTATTCTCTTAGGTTTTAGTTCTCCCTCTTCTTCCTCCTAGAGATTTTGTTAAAGAGAGAATAGAGAGTGTTTTTGAGAGCTTGTAGGCAAGGAGGTGACATCACTTGTAAGTAAGGATTAATCAAAGCTTCATTCTTCTCTTTACAATCTCTAGTACTTTGCTTTACTTTGCTTTACTTTCTTGCTTTACTTCTATTGCATTTCTACTTTCATCATGAATTGTTGTTTAGTTTCTTTTTTAATGGATAGCTAAATCTCTCTTACATGGCTAGCTAACAACTCTCATTGCTAACTTCTAACTCTTTGGGTGATTGCTAAATTCTATACTTGCATTGTTAAAGTCTCTTTTGCTTTCCAAGGAAGTAGAGTTGCTTTCACTTGGTAAATGCTTGTTCATACTCCATATGATTCATGTGTGCCTCATTTAGAGCCTTGTCTAGAACAAGTGCCTTGATGGAACATGGAGATGGATCACCAAACATATGCTATTTGTAGAACAACTTCTTTACTTCAAGCTAATTTGTTGTTATGCCTTGAATGACTAATGAATGTTGTATCTTCTTCCTTAGCATCCCTTGAGTACCACTCCTTGTAGTCCACCATAGAAAATCTATCTCGGGAGCCAATGAATCAAGATGAGGCTACAAGCTAAGACCGAGAAGAACACTCATCTTCAAAACGGGAAAAATACTTGACCAAACAAGCAAGTCATCTCTATTGCCAATGAATCAACATGAGGCAATCATGCATCACCCTTGATCTTAGTAAGTTAGCAAAGTAGTAAAGTTAGCTAGCCATGGCTTTTATCATCTAAAGTTTTCTAAACATTTTCTTTACTAGCTTTCTCTCTTAGCAATACACCTTTCCAAAGTTCTTTTGATTTCCTTTCCATCATGAATAAATCCACCAATTCTTTCATTTTCTTTTCCATGCTTTTTGCATTTGTTTAAAAACAAAGAAGAATCTTCGTTTTTCTTTCTTCACTACGAACCGTAAAGCTTCCATCGTGAGCTCTCCTCGAGGATCGACCCGTATAAGCTCTTTGCGACTACGGAGATTGGAAAGGATACATTAATCATTTGAAATACATTTGTGGAGTGATCAAGCACTAAGGTTGACTCTAAACCTTCCCTCTTTTACATAATATCTGTGCAAATACTTCACACTATCTTTTCCTAATCAAATTTTGGCGCCGTTGCCGGGGAGAGCAACGGTTTTTGATTTCAAGTGAAGAACTAAACGAATCTTCTTCTCTGTTGCAGGTTACAGGTGAAGAAAACAGGAAAATTTGCATTGCAATAACATATAAGTGGCTCTGGGCTTCTGCTCTTGAAAGAAGAAACCAGAAGCCCTCTGAATTGCCGCAATTTCACGGCATTTGCCGCAGATTTGTGGCAAGGAAGAGTGAACTACTGACAAGTTTTCTGCAGGGTTGCTTGCTCTGCAAAATATAGTTGCTGCAATACTTAAATTCTTGTATGCTTCACCTTATATCTGCTAATAATCAATAGTAAAAAATTTGTTGCAAAGTTAAAATTTGACTAGACATTTGCATTCTAGGCATGTGTCTTTTCAATTCATTTACTTTTACTGTTGAAGAGTGCTGGAGGCAAGGTACGTGCGCATTGCATATTGAATAGGACTCACTCCTTGTTTGATTTTAAATTGCTTTGAGTGAACCTTGTCTTCTTATAACTGTACACTTGCACCAAACTGATTTTAAGGGCATCACCCATAAATAAGATAAGGTGGGAGATTTCATCACCCTTTCCTTAGCCCGAAAATCATTTTTCCAAGCACTCACAATCCCAAGCTTCTAATAAAAACTGATAGACGCTGGCCCTAGGGACATCCGGACTCACTTAGGAGATTATCCTAAGGGGGAAAAGTGTTAGAAAGTGACTTTTGTAAAATCAGTGTCTAGGAAAGGGATTGAGGGCCGAAAGCCCGAAGGTTGCTGGTTACTTAATTAAGGAACGTCTCTGACGGAAAACCTCCCACCAACCTTGCCCTTTCCTGACTGATTCGCTTATAGTCAAAGTCTACACTAAACCTCCTGTGGACGATCTAATCAGTTAGGAGTCGTCTAGGTCCAGGGAACCTAGATAGCTTGGATTGATTTTCTTTTTCTTGTTTGTTATTTTTTACTTTCTTTCGCTTGTGTGGTCGGTGCACGTTGATTGTGTATGCAAGAGTGGTATCGGGATCCGAATTCTGCTAGGCTTGTGAGAATTTCTACACTAGCACATACACCATCACTTGACACAATCCCAATCATGATCAACAACATTTCGTTGCAAGACAAGTTCTACCCGATTCGCACCTCACTTCCTTCATGCATTCTTCTTCCAAATACCAATGGAAATTAACTTTGAGTTAAAGCCGCAGTTCATAAACACTCTTCCATGATTCCATGGCTTAGAATCTGAGGATGCGTACTTCTTCATCCGAGAGTTTGAAGAAGTATGCCTTATGATGAGAATTTCCCAGTTAACAGAGGACGCTGTGAGACTTAGATTCATTCCCTTCGCACTTAAGGATATTGCTAAGAAGTGGCTGTACAATCTTCCTGTCAGCTCAATTTCTTCATGGGATGATTTCGTTAAGTTCTTTCTTAAAAAGTTTTATCCTATCCATAAGACAGCCCTCATGAGGAAAAATATAATGCAATTTAAGCAAGAAGCCAATGAACCATTCTGGAAGTACTTTGAGCGCTTCAAAGACCTAATAGCCCTGTGTCCCCATCACGGTATAGAAAAATGGCGCTAGTGCCAGATTATCTATGATGGGCTCGATTATCAAACGAAGACACTCCTTGAAACCATGTGTCAGGGAGAATTTCTAAAAAAGGATGAAGATCAGGGTTGGGATCTCTTTGAAGCCCTAGCGGAAAAAACAGTCTAGTGGGAATCATGTCCTGAGAAACCCACACCCACAACTTCCAGAACCGGTTTACACTCCTTAGAATCCTCGATAGCTGCAGAAGCTAAAATAACACAACTAATGAGGAGGATAGAACTACTTGAGTCTAGGGAATCTTCTGCTGTTAACCAGGTCAACCCATCACCGGTGGCCAGTCCATCACCTGTGGTCAATCTGGGTTGTACCTACTGCCATGATCTTAATCATCTGTTTGAGGAGTGTCCAGTATATCAAACTCAAATGTTTCAGGAGAGTACGAATGCCGCATACACAAGACCTACTTACAATCCTTACTCCAAAACATACAATCCGGGATGGCGAAACCATCCAAACTTTTCTTGGAGTCAGTCTGGTCCTGAGCAGACGAGGCAACCATTTCCACAACAATACCCTGCTCAGTCTCATCCATTGACTTACCACCAGAACCCACCAAGATTCCAGTCATATCAAAATCCAGTACCGTACCCAGCAAACTTTCAGCCCCAGTATCAGCATCATCCACCACCAAATCCTTCAGACAAGAGACTTTCTGATTTGGAGAAAATGATAGAGACCTTATCTAAAACCCAAGCTTCAATGATGAACAATCAACAACAGGATATGAATAAATTGCAAATCCAGATAGGGCAGTTGGCTAACTCTCTGAATGAACGACAAAAAGGAATGCTACCTAGCCAACCTGTGCCCAATCCAAAAACTCACTTTCCCCTGCACGAAGTTGAAGACTTGGGCCCCAGCCAATGCCAAGCTATTCAAATTCTTAGATCTGGAAAGCATGTAGATAACAAGGTTTCAAATCATCCCACCAAATCTGTGTCAAAGCCACCACCGTTTGCTCCAATCCAACCTATTCAAGACAATCCTTCTTCAAGCACACAACCATCCACTTCCCAGTCCAAAGGAAAAGAAAAGATTGATGAGCAAACATACAAGCCTGTTGTACCATTCCCAAATAGGCTTAAAAATCAAAAGATGAATGCTCATATGGAGAAGATAAGAGAGATATTCAACCAAGTCCAAATCAATGTCCCTCTCCTTGATGCCATACAACAAGTCCCATCCTACGCCAAATTTCTAAAAGAAATGTGCACCAAAAAGAGAAAAGCAAATGTCCCTAAAAAAGTCTTCCTGGCTTCCAATATTAGTGAACTGCTTAATGGTCCGATCCCTGTAAAATACAAAGATCCAGGGAGCCCAACCATTTCTTGCATCATAGGACAGACCACAATAAATAGGGCTTTGCTTGACTTGGGCGCGAGCATCAATCTTCTCCCCTTTTCTGTGTATCAGCAATTAGGGTTGGGCAACCTTCGTCCGACCCAAATGACGATACAATTAGCTGACCGCTCTGTAAAGATTCCCAAGGCGGAGATTACAGATGTTTTGATACGGGTCGGGGAATTCATTTACCCCGTAGACTTCGTCGTTCTTGAGACACAACCCGTACAAAATCACAGAGCACAGACACCTGTCATTCTCGGACGTCCTTTCTTAGCCACCGCAAACGCAATCATCAACTGTAGAAATGGCTCGATGCGTCTAACCTTTGGAGATATGACAAAAGAGGTGAATGTTTTCCATCTGGGAAAGCAACCTAGGGATTTGGACAATGATTCTTTCGAAGTGAACTTGATAGAAGGTTTAACAAGTGAACATGATGAGGAGGTTGAGTATGAGTCTGAAAAGGAATTTGAGTTGGAGTCTGATGACTTCAACCTTGATCAGATTGTTGAGTCGACTGTGGAATGGGCCACTAATACCACCCCTATTCTTCCCTTACACCAAGAACAACCAGTTATAGATCCGATCCCTTCTTCTGAGCTTAAGGTTCTTTCTGACCATCTCAAGTACAAGTACTTGGATGAGAAAGAAGCCTTTCTTGTAATCATTGCATCCCATCTAACTGAACAACAAGAAGAGGATTTTCTTACTGTGTTAAGGGAAAATAGAGAGGCCATTGGTTGGACCATGGATGACATCAAGGGGATTAGTCCTTCCATAGTTCAACACCAGATTCATTTGACGGAAGATGCCAAGCCAAAACGAGACCCTCAGCGCAGACTAAACCCAATCATGCAGGAAGCTGTTAGAACCGAGATCTTGAAGCTATTAGATAATGCGATTATCTATCCCATATCCGATAGTCAGTGGGTAAGTCCAGTTCACGCTGTGCCCAAGAAAGCAGGATTTACTGTGGTAGAAAATGAGAAGAAAGAATTGATACAAACACGTCTTCCAACGAAGATTCGAGTTTGTATCGATTACAGAAAGTTGAACACTGCCACACGTAAAGACCATTTTCCTCTTCCGTTCATTGACCAAATGCTCGAGAGATTAGCGGGACATGAGTACTACTGTTTCCTGGATGGATATTCAGGATATAATCAAATCCCGATCGCTCCCGAGGATCAAGATAAAACCACCTTCACCTATCCTTTTGGAACATTTGCATATAGAAGGATGCCCTTCGGTCTTTGCAATGCTCCTGCAACGTTTCAACGTTGCATGTTGAGCCTTTTTTCAGACATGGTGGAGAAATTTCTGGAGATTTTTATGGATGATTTTTCCATTTACGGGGATTCCTTTGAACAATGCTTGTACCATTTGAAACTGGTTCTACAACGCTGTATGGAGAAAAACTTGACACTTAACTGGGAAAAGTGTCACTTTATGGTCAAGCAAGGAATTGTTCTAGGGCACGAAGTTTCACACAAGGGAATTGAGGTTAACAAGTCTAAAGTGGAAGTCATAACTAAGCTCCCAGAGCCCACATGCTTAAAAGACATTAGATCATTTTTAGGGCACGCCGGCTTCTATAGACGATTTATTCAAGGGTTTAGCAATATTGCAAGACCTTTGACAAATCTCTTAGGAAAGGATGTACCCTTTATATTTGATGAAGAATGTCAAAAATCTTGGAGAGAGCTTAAGTGTAGACTTGTCTCAGCACCGATCATTTCTGCACCAGATTGGACCAAACCTTTTGAGATTATGTGTGATGCCTCAGACTTTGCCATTGGCGCTGTTTTAGGACAGCGTATTGATAATAGGCCACACGTAATCTATTATGCTAGCAGAACGCTGAATGAAGCCCAACTCAATTACACAACTACTGAAAAGGAATTTTTAGCGGTTGTCTTTGCGTTGGAAAAATTTCGCCAATATCTGCTAGGGTCCAAGACGATTATTTTCACCGATCACTCCGCCCTAAAGTTTTTAATGCAAAAGAAGGATGCTAAGGCAAGACTTATATGATGGATACTTCTTTTGCAAGAGTTTGATTTAGAGATTAAGGACAAAAAGGGCGTTGAAAATGTGATAGCTGATCACTTGTCGAGAATCCCAAATGCACCAACGGAGAAAATACCAATAAATGATGATTTTCCTGACGAGCACATCCACACAATGAATGGAGAGCCCTGGTATGCTGACATAGCAAATTACCTTGCTACCGGGCAAATACCTTCTAATTGGTCAGGTCAGGTCAAACACCATTTCATGCATCAAATGCGGTTCTTCTTCTGGGATGAACCGTATTTATTCAAATATTGTCCTGACCAGATCATACGAAGGTGTCTTCCTGAGGAGGAACATCAGAGTGTCTTGACATTTTGTCACAAACTAGCTTGCGGTGGACATTTTGGTCCACGAAAAACTGCTGAGAAAGTACTTCAGAGTGGATTTTACTGGCCCACTCTCTTTAAGGATGCATATACCTTTTGCAAGCTATGTGATAGGTGTCAAATGACGGGTCGAATCACACAGAAAGACATGATGCCCCTTACACCCATCTTGGAAGTCGAAATTTTTGACTTATGGGGCATCAACTTTATGGGACCCTTTCCTCTGTCCTATGGTAACCAATACATTTTGGTAGCCGTAGATTATGTTTCCAAATGGGCTGAAGCAATTCCAACAAGGACAAATGACAACCAAGTTGTCATCAAGTTTTTACGAGACTACATCATTTCTCGCTTCGGAGCCCCCCGTGCGATAATAAGTGATAATGAGAGTCATTTTTGCAATAGGGCTTTGAAGCCCTGATGCGTAAATACTCTATTACTTAAAATTATCCACGGCATACCATCCTCAGACCAACGGGAAGTAGAAGTCACGAATAGACAGATAAAACTCATCTTGGAGAAAACGTTGGCAGAACCGTATTGGTCCATCAAACTCACTGATGCCTTATGGGCTTACAGGACTGCTTACAAGACTGTCCTCGGTATGTCTCCATATCGAGTTGTATTTGGAAAACCTTGTCACTTGCCTGTGGAGTTAGAACACCGAGCTATGTGGGCTTTAAAGCAGCTGAACTTAGATTTAGATAAAGCCGGTGCTTTGAGGAAGTTGCAGATATCCGAGCTAGAAGAACTAAGAAATGAGGCATATGACAATGCTCGGATAACAAAACACAGAACCAAGCTCTTTCATGATAATTCCATTCACCGGAAAATTTTTGTCTCAGGACAAAAGGTTCTGTTGTACAACTCAAGACTCCATCTATTTCCTGGTAAATTGAGAACCAGGTGGTCAGGACCATACATAGTGAATAAAGTCTTCTCACACGGTGCTATAGAGATTCTTGATCTTAATAATGGCAACACATTTACTGTAAATGGTCAACGTTTAAAGCCATTCTTTACCACCGATGTCGTGTCACAAGAAGTTCATGAATTGGGTCTTTTTGACCCAGTTTATCTGTGACCATTCCATCTGTACAGTTTCCCGAGAATTTCCCTGCATATCATTTTAGGATCACTTTTGTAAATAAAATTTTGTAAATACAAATAAAAAAATGAGGGACTTTTGTGCTTAAAAGAGTTTCAAATTCCTAGGATTCTACCTTCCCTAGGATCCCATTCATTTTCAAACTCCTTTTCCTAGGGTTGTAAATACACTTTTGACCTAGGGTTAATATTGGAAATCTCATTTTCTCTCCCTTCTATAAATACTCTCTTCACCTACCCCTCCTCCCTAAAAACGCAAAGTTCCCCTCAGATCTGAAATCCTCCTTCAATCACAGACCTCTGAAAATTTTCCCTTCCTCAGAAACCCTTTTTCTGCAGCAATTCCACAACCTTTGCCGCAGATTTGCGGCCGTCCTGCTATATTTGGAGCGCAGAAAATTTCTGACCGATCGAAATTTTTCTCTGGTGGCAGATCCAGTACCCTTTCTTCTAGAATAATTCCTGGTGCCCTCTGCACACCTGCTTTTGCATTTTCCCCCCACGAACTCCGGGGGTGGTTTGCTCTTTGATCCTTTGCTTTAATTTCATTATTATACATGGCCCTGAATCTGTTTGTGGAAAGGTATTTTTCAAAAATTCTGAATGATAATGGGGGGTATGGGCACATCTTTGTTGATAGATTACGTACATGGAATTGGTATTCTCTAGTTTACCATAACAGTGAAAATGATGCATACTATTGCCCTGAACTAGTCAATACATTTTATAATGCACTCGATCATGCATCTATTAATTATGCGACACACCAATTCGTAGTTCATATGCCATTAGGTGACATCCTTGTCACAATCCCTCTCATTGCTGAAATTACTGATGTCCCAATTCACGCCCACCATAGATACCCCTTGCCACTGATAGACTACATGACCATCATGGGGGTTCGCTGCACAGAGCAGGATCGTGGGCTCAAAGCTAATACGACCTTTAGAAATGTGCATTGCGTTGGACGCTGGATCCAACGCAACATTTTAGGGCTTGAACATCAATCATCCTTTAACAGACCCGTGTTGCAAATCATCCATGATTTAATGACTCGGAACCACACGGTTGTTTAAATAGGGCCATCTTTTATGCTATTCTTGACAATTCCTCCCGCACTCAGGGAGCCAAGCATTCCCATCCAATCTTGATTACACGTCTATGTAGGACCTTCCTACCAGACGATGTCTTTAATTCTTTTGACCGAGTGTTTATTACTGCAGAGAGACCCACCAGTTCATATAATGGTTGCTTGCACGCAGTCTGGACACCTAGTGCCCAGCCCGAGGATATACCTGTGGAGTCCTCTTCGGAGGAAAGCTTAGAGGAAATAGATGAGCCACAATTTTGGAGGCAGGATCCCCAATGGACTCTCGTGCCTTCATGTCCACCATCTGCGGGGCATGAAGAAGATCTTTAGGGGGCAGGTTCGTCTTAGGAAGAAGGTAGAGGAGCAATCCTCTCGGTTAGACAGTATGGAGGCAGCATTGAGACGATCACAGTCAGCTGGACCTAGCACCACTGCTGGTCCAAAGCGACGGAGGGAGTAGCTTTATCCTTTACCTATTTCATGCATCATTTCATCTTGCATACATTGGGGACAATGCATGAGATAGGTATGGGGGGTAGATACGAACCTAGGATTTTTCATTTTCTTTTTAGGATTTTTTTTTCTTTTAGGATTTTTACTTTCTTTTTAGGTTTTTTATTTTCTTTTAGATTTGACTTTTCTTTGTAGATTTTCTTTTAGGTTTTTTATTTTCTTTTAGATTTTACTTTTCTTTGTAGATTTTCTTTAGATTTTACTTTTAGAAAAATAAAAAAATAATAAAAATATAAAAAAAGGAGGAAATTCTTGATCCATGTGTAAAGAACCAAACTTAACTTTAGGGATTAAGGAAACTCTAAATTAAGATTTCTAATTACAAGTTGAAAAGAGGAGTTTTGTTAGATTTTTAGGTTAAGTAATAAATGATTAGAAAAATTACTAGATTTTAATTCTTTCTTTAGGATATATATTAAACATATTGAAGGATTAATCAAAGACTTTGTGACTTTATTTACATATATATATAATAATAAAAAAAATAAATATATAGAAAAAAAATGTATATAAATAAATAATAAATACTTAGCCACTAATTAAGCTGGTTAGCTGTGCCTCAAGAAGCATGGCCAGTCACGCCTAAAGGTGGTTAAGTCCTTAAATTTCTTCGTGGCCTTTTTTACTCGAGTCATCGAACCCTAGGGATGTTTTCTCATCTGGTGCCCTAAGACCGTCTGGTTTGGGAGTCATCGGTAAGAGACTCGCTACAAGGGTAAACTAGAAAGCCTAAGGATGCTAAGGAAATGTAAATAAATAAATATTATAAAAAAAATGTTATATATATAGTAAATAAATGAACTTAGTCTAAGAAAGATCCTTCATATTTATAGATGTATATACCCTAGGATTGATGCAAAATCCGGTTTTGATCTTTTCCCTAAAAACTTAACCTAAATTGAAAACAAAACTCCAAATAGATGCTTATAAAAGGAATGACAAGTTTAGGGTAACCTGAAACCTATAACTTAAGTGAGAATCTTTAAAACATGGATCAAAATTTTCACTAACCCTTTTATTTTTCTTTATGGATTTTGTGGGTGCAATCCGCTGAAAACCCTCAGGAGACAACACTCCTCCTCTAGGGTAACCTAGAGATTTAACGGCTTGTTGCACGTGCTCAGTGCAATCGTGTCACCTACGAAAGTGGTGTAATAATCTAGTTAGGATTTTCTTTTTCTTTCTTTTTTGCTCGAGGACGAGCAAAAGCTAGGTATAGGGGTGTGATTGTTATACATATTTGCATATTTTACCACTTCCATACCATGCATATTGTAAATAAAAATGTGATTTTTAATCCTTTTCTCTCTATTTTTGCAGGTCCACATTTTAAAAGAGAAAAGGCCCAAAATCTCTTTAATTAGCAATAATTAAAGGGAATTAATTCAAAGCCCAAAAGAGAGCCCAAGTTTGAATCCAGAATCAGGAGAGATCCACGCGCCAACTCAAACTTCCAGAAGGTCCACGTGGCTAACAACCTACGAGATACGCGCAACAGAAATCTTGGCCTCAACGGCCAAGATTCTGCCGCAGATTCTGGGTAACTGCCGCAGATCTGCGGCAGTTGTGAAGTTGTTGAAGCCCGGATTTCTCTCCAACAACCTGGGCTCTAGATCCTTCTCTCTGAGGCCTATAAATACAGCACCAGGGTCTGCACAAAAAAGAACAGAGGAGAAAGAGAGAGATTAGGGTAAAAGCTTGTATTTTGTGAGAGAGTGTTGGTATTCTCTTAGGTTTTAGTTCTCCCTCTTCTTCCTCCTAGAGATTTTGTTAAAGAGAGAAAAGAGAGTGTTTTTGAGAGCTTGTAGGCAAGGAGGTGACATCACTTGTAAGCAAGGATTAATCAAAGCTTCATTCTTCTCTTTACAATCTCTAGTACTTTGCTTTACTTTGCTTTACTTTCTTTCTTTACTTCTATTGCATTTCTACTTTCATCATGAATTGTTGTTTAGTTTCTTTTGTAATGGATAGCTAAATCTCTCTTACATGGCTAGCTAACAACTCTCATTGCTAACTTTTAACTCTTTGGGTGATTGCTAAATTCTATACTTGCATTGTTAAAGTCTCTTTTGCTTTCCAAGGAAGTAGAGTTGCTTTCACTTGGTAAATGCTTGTTCATACTCCATATGATTCATGTGTGCCTCATTTAGATCCTTGTCTAGAACAAGTGCCTTGATGGAACATGGAGATGGATCACCAAACATATGCTATTTGTAGAACAACTTCTTTACTTCAAGCTAATTTGTTGTTATGCCTTGAATGACTAATGAATGTTGTATCTTCTTCCTTAGCATCCCTTGAGTACCACTCCTTGTAGTCCACCATAGAAAATCTATCTCGGGAGCTAATGAATCAAGATGAGGCTACAAGCTAAGACCGAGAAGAACACTCATCTTCAAAACGGGAAAAATACTTGACCAAACAAGCAAGTCATCTCTATTGCCAATGAATCAACATGAGGCAATCATGCATCACCCTTGAGCTTAGTAAGTTAGCAAAGTAGTAAAGTTAGCTAGCCATGACTTTTATCATCTAAAGTTTTCTAAACATTTTCTTTCTTTCTCTCTTAGCAATACACTTTTCCAAAGTTCTTTTGATTTCCTTTCCATCATGAACAAATCCACCAATTCTTTCATTTTCTTTTCCATGCTTTTTGCATTTGTTTAAAAACAAAGAAGAATCTTCGTTTTTCTTTCTTCACTACGAACCGTAAAGCTTCCATCGTGAGCTCTCCTCGAGGATCGACCCGTATAAGCTCTTTGCTACTACGGAGATTGGAAAGGATACATTAATCATTTGAAATACATTTGTGGAGTGATCAAGCGCTAAGGTTGACTCTAAACCTTCCCTCTTTTACATAATATCTGTGCAAATACTTCACACTATCTTTTCTAATCAGCAGATTAGAAAGCCTAATAAAACTATGGAATAATACCACCAAATATATATATACATATATATACACACACACATATATATATATACATATATATACACATGTATATATATATAAGGCACAAGAGTTAGAGTTAAAGAGCCCCTGGTCAAAATTTCACGGTCACGAAGGTGCATATGACTTAGGATAAAGTAGTAGACTAGATGTGAAATACAGTTTGACTTCTTACCTTGATTGATAACGAGTTCTTGAATAAAGACAAAGTTTAGGAATGAAAAATTTAATTTTCCTATAACTTGTAGATTACTTGAACTCTTACAATAATATTTCAAATATTTTATCTCTTTTTTAAAAAAATTTCGAAAATACTTGTTTCTTTTTCTTTATGGATTTTATAGGTGTAATCCACTAAAAATCCTCACGAGATAAAACTCATCCTTTAGGGGATAACCTAGAGGTTTAACGGCTTGTTGCATATGCTAAGTGCACCCGTGATTCCTACGAAAGTGAGTTAGACCAGGTTAGCTTTGTTTCACTTTTATTTGTTTTGCTCGAGGACGAGCAAAAGATAGGTGTGGGGATGTGATCAGTCACATATATTGCATATTAATCGTTTTATTCTTATATTTATTGTTTAATAAACTCTTCATTAATTATCTTTTTTGTCTAATTATTTGCAGGGCCTTTACTAAAAGAGGTGAAAGGGAAAACGAGCCCAAAAGCCCAATAAAATGCAAATTAAATCAAAATCAAGGATTAGGGTAAATATCCAGCTAAAGATTAGAGCAAATCGGAGAGATAATATCAAATAAAATCTGGTTAAAATTGAATTTTTATGAATCCATTTGGTTATCTCAAAGATTAAGGAGGATATCGTCAAATTCAGAGCTCAAACGGAGAAACTAAGAGGACAATACATACAAACAGAAAATCCAACACAGCCTCCCCCTGGATCGGGTCATCTAACCATAAAAATACTATGGATCTGCTGCATTTCTTGCAGATCTGTCACAATATTTAATATCTGGAGGATCGTTTGCTTCCCCTATCTTCAAACGCTCTCCCCCTTCCTATTTTTGCTATAATACCTGCAAATTTTGAGGTCAAAGAGAACGATCCAGTAAAGATTATAGGTTCGGCTGTACTTTAGTTTATAACTTAGGTTTTTACTTTTTATTTATGTAATTTTTATTTTTTTATGTAACTGAGACTAGAGAAGAGTTTCATGGAGGAATGAGATAGAAGTTTGTATTGAGGGTGACACGGTGTAAGTTGTTCTTCTTCTTTTTTTATTTTTACTTTATTGAATCAAAGTTACGTTTTAATGTTCTTCTTCTTCTCTTACTCTTCTTCTATTGGTTTTTTATGATAATCCAAATAAAACTTATAGCATCGAACCTGCCTTGCCATTGCAAGTGCCTTTGATGACTTACGGTGATGGATAGCCATTTCTATTTATTTTCTACTTGCATTTACATTCATAGTTTAAGTCTGCGAATGAGGAAGATCCTATTTTCTATGCTTTTCTCACCTTAAAGACGAGGTAAGTCTTTGCCAAGGATTCAAGGTAAGTCATCAACCGAAAGAGGTAAGTACTTTTAGGGTTTTTCTTCTTTTCTTTTAGTCTTTATTTATATTACCACCAATCACAACTCTCAACTCTTTACTATTTTTATTACTTTGTTAAACTCATTTTTTATTTTCTCCACCTTCTCAATGTGCCACTTTCTTCTTAACTTAACAATAGATTTTATTTTCCTTTTTTTTACAAGAACAAAGAAAACTTTTAACCTTTTAGAGTAAACTAAAGAGAACTTACAACAGGCTTCTATCACAAACCCCTCTTTGTGGATCACGACCCGCATAGCCACTTGCTATCGCTGTAGCATTGAGTACATTGCACTTTATTCTTAAATTCTGAAATTCTGTATTTTTCTGTGCAGGTTTCACCTCAATCAAAAAAATTTTTGTCTTGTGCATGTTGGTTGGTGATTTTAATGAGTTATATACATAATTATCAAGACAGTTGTTCTATTGTATACTTATTCTTATTTATCGATATATGTATGCCTCTTAATTTCAAATGGTATTAAATTTTCACTGGTTTCATACATATATATGATTGATTATATATGTTTTAAAAATATTCATACTTGTTTCTATAGCACAATTGATTTATGCTAAGCACGTATTCATATTAAATTGGTATCATAAATTGATATTCATTTTATTTGGTATCTTGGTTGGTTTTGCTTTCTATTGATATCGCTTTTCAAAGCTTATGTTTTGGTTTTGTGATTGTTCCAAAAAAGGGATAACTTTCTTGATTTAAGTTTTTATTGGTATCTTATTCCCTACTATTTGAGAAAAATATTTTAATAGCTCACATTTTCAATTAATATCAATTATCACTATCAGTATCTACTATTTAAAATTGTTTAGAATTTTAAAATTGGTATCATGGGCTTTCACTTTCTATTAAATTGGTATCATGTTTAAAATTATTTTGCAATTGGTATTTAGATTCTCAAAATTGATATCCCTTTTTGGTAAATGACAAAAATGGGCAGAATAATTTTTAGTTATTTATTTGAGATTAATTGTTTAAGATCTTTATGCAATTACCTCTTATATCTACTCTCATGTCATATGCAATGTTTAAATCATTGGTATCTTTCAATTATTATCCTTTCAGTTGGTTTAAAAAATTAAAATTTTAAATATTCTCAAAATTTATTTTTGATATGTATTGCTTATATGTAAGGGAACTCAACTTAACGTGTTCTCTATGTGTAATATGTTGAGTATAATGGATAAAAAATAGATTCACCTCTCTTCTCTATATCCTACATGTGTAGAGGGTGCTTAACATTTCTATCTATACATTTTATATTATGCTTATATGGGTTTAGGGTTTTAGTCATCCCTTCTCCATATAATGCATGCATGCAGGGGGATTAACTTGATGTCTCTCCTCTATATAGATTTATATCGCAGATACATTTATCATGTTTTCTTTACTCCTTTGTTGATGAATTGACAAAAAAAAGGGAGAGAAATTTTGAGTTTATATATGCATGTGTATGTTTTTTCATAAATGTGTTTTTATATTCATGATTTGTTTAGTATCTATGATCTTATATTGAATATTGTTTTCCATTGATTTTGGAAAGGAGAAAACTTACAAAAAAGGGTCGAGGAGCTAAATTATAAGTAATTCTTTTGCAATAAAAAGATTACAAGTAGATCTCCTCTGAGATTCTGGAGAAGTGTGCCGATAGGAGTCTGGTTAGCGTGCGACCACTTTGTCCCTTTGACGATGCGATCGATGGGATTCCCTTCTCGCCTGGTTCGGGAATCGGAGAACAGGAGGTTGATAGAACCCTCTTGTTACTTCTCAAACTGCCTCAACTTGGGAATTTCTTCTCGCCTGGTTCCGAAGATTCCTTGAGAGGAAGATCTTAGGTATCAGCACCCAGATTAGAGAAGCAGTTCTCTAAATTCTCTAAATTCTTGGAAGCAAGAGAATAGTCTCTGTTAAGTCGTCTCTCTCTGTGTGTGCGTGTTTTCATATGCCTCTGGTGGGCTATTTATAGGGAGAGCAGGGGTATAATTCTCCCTTGAAAATCTAAAAACAGATTGAGTTAATCTGTTTAAATCTGGAAAGTAGCTTTGCTGCGAGGCTAGAATCAGCTTCTGCGAAGCTAGAAATAGCAGGTAGCATCAATCTTCTGATCTGTTTTGATTCTTTCCAAATATTTGAAGGATCTCCCCTGATCTTCTTACTTGTTTTAGGAGAGTCAAGAGATTATGTTAAACAACTGCCAAATTTGATCACAGATTTGATCTTGATTAGATTTGATCCTGAATAGATTTGATCTCATCTGGATATTTAATTGGTCAAAGGTGACCATAAAAGACCCGCAGCGGAGCTGCCGCGTCGAGCTCGCAGCGGAGCTGGAAGGAGCATCTGGTGAAGTCAGAAGAAAGTTCTTCAGTGGAGCAGGTTAAACATTTATGGTGAAGCTCCCGAACGTCCTTCTGCGCAGTTACGTGTGGCTTCAAGCGAAGCTAACTCTCTGCGGAGTTAACTGAGCACTTCAGGCGAAGCTGTAAGTTATCTCACTGATAGAGCTTTGAACGGTTTCAAGCGAATTTGGACAAACTTAGCCTCTCAGGTGAGGCTATCCCCTCGGGCTCATGTGATGCTAAGTGTTAAGCTATCCTAGCATCTTAGACCAGCTTAGGTCTCTTCAAAGACAATCTGGGCTCACTGTCTGCTTCACTGGATCAGCAGAGTCTAAGTCCCTGATTTGTCCCTCAGAGATGGGTAGAGAACTGGTCGTCAGCTTGTCTGTCGCTTGTCTTTTGTAAATGTCAACAAGTTTAGACATTATTCAGGCCAGTCAGGAATCTTGTCTTTTTTAGAGTATCAACAAGACCCCCTTCAAAGTTTTCGAAAGTCTTTAATGGAATGGTTCAGACTTCGAAATACTTTGAATTGCTTTGATTGATAGTATGTGAAGTACGAACATCGCCATGGTGGTTGAGTTCAGCTTCGCTTTCAATCCTGCTTCCGGATTGGAATAAGTTCGCCGAGGAATCATGTAGATTCGCGATTCTGGGTAGCTTCTGATTGCTAAAAGAAAGAACAATCAAAGAGTTTAATAATTTACTGTGTAGCTTGTGGCTAACGGGTCGTGTCCACGAGGAGGAATGCGATGGAAGCTCTTCGGTGAATCGTTCAAAAACAAGGAATTGCGTTCGTTTTTTAATGAAAAAGAGGATGGAAAGAAAAAGATGATTAAAAGAGAAATTGCAACTTTTATAAAAGGTTTTGGAGAAGGTGATTTAGGAAACTTGAGAATTATTTTGTTGTTTTATAATAAGAAAGCAAATCTGGGCTCACTATCTCACTACTCAATTGTTCATTCTTCTCTTAAAATGTTAAGTGCCTCAAGTGATCATTTGCAAAACTTAAAGTTTATTTTTAGAAAGTTTGAAGCAAAGCACATAAGATGGTTAGAAGAGTTTAGTCTTTTCTTCAAGAAATCGTTAGAATTGAATATTAAATCATCAAGCGCGAAGAAGCATGAATGAAGTAAAAACAATTCAAGAGAAGTTCATGAAAGAAGTGAGAGTTTAACAATCCAAACCCATCCTCATGTGCGTTCAAGAACACTTTCAAAAAGAAAGGCTTTTAAGTAAGGCATTCATATGAGTCATCGGGTCTTTTTCTTTTAAGAAGAGAAAGAGAGAGTTACGATAGCGAGCCGAGAAAACCGTTTAGTTACTCATAGAAAATAACGAAGGAAGCATGGAAATAATGCAAACCATACCGTACTGCAAGTGGAAGAAAACGCGGCTCGACTCTTGTATTGATTTCACTTCAATCTTCATGTACAAGCACTCAGTTCCTCTCTCTTACAAGTTTTGATACTGGACTACAAAGTAAAAATAAGATTACAACTTTTGTGCTAGCTAACAAAGAGCCTAAATCCTAAGAAAATAAACACAAATTCTAATCCTAGTCTTCGCTGCATTTTTCCTTGCTGAAACCAGTATTTATAGCCAAAAACCAAACGAGGAGCATCCCGGGAAGATTGGGGGAGCAAACGCTCCCCCAACTGCCACAAGATAGCCGCAAAAACGCGGCTTGGGCCGCGTTTTCGTGGCTCTGGTGTGGCCAGATGGCCACACCCAGTTGGGTGGAATTGCTACTTTGGTTGGTATCCCGTATCATCTTCTGGTTTTCTTGTTTCTGCTCCAAACGTTGACGAAACAGCTTTTGATTGTGTGGTTTCAATCGCTCGATTCAGGAGGATTCTTCTCAACCTCTTGATATGCCAAGATTTAGCCCTGATTTCTTCATTTTGAATTTATTCAGAATTAATTCAAATTTGGTGGGCTTTTGGGCTTGTTTCTCTTTTCTTTCTTTAAGCACTTGGGCCTACATTTAGCAAAGAAAAAGAAAACTTATTAATAGGATTTATTAGCTAAAAAGCATGGTAAGGTGACAATGTAAATGCAATATATGTGACTAATCACACCCCCACACTTATCTTTTGCTCGCCCTCAAGCAAAACATCAGACTAATTCTAATTAATTATTAGACCACTTTCGCAGGTCACTCGATTGCATTGAGTATGTGCAATAAGCCGTTAAACCTTTAGGTTACCCCTAGAGGATGAGTTTTGTCTCGTAAGGGTTTTCAGTGGATTGCACCCACAAAATCCAAAAAGAAAGGAAAAAAAAGGTTAGTATTTTCGAAAAGCTTTTTTTTTGGAAGAAAATATTTGAAGTATATATTTGTGAGAGTTTAAGTAATCTATAAGTTATAGGAATATCAAAATTTTCATTCCTAAACTTAGTCTCTATTCAACAACATGTCATTAATCAAAGTAAGGAGTCAAATTATTTTTCTCATCTAGTCTATTAATTTACCCTGAGTCGTATGCACCATCGTGACTGTGAAGTTTGACTAAGGGTTCTTTAACATTAACTCCTATGCCTTATTTATTTTTGGTGGAATTTATTCCTCAATTTCATTAGGCTTTCTAATCTGCCCATGTAACGAGCCTTCAGTCGGTGACACCCAAACCGGACAGTTTTAGGGCACCAGGTGAGAAAACACCCCTAAAGATTAAACACTCGAGCAGATAAGGCCACGAAACCAAGGTTTTTATTTATAAGATGTACCCCTTTTAGGCGTGAATACTTATGCTTCATGAGGCATAAATACCCAGCTTAATCAGAGGATTTATATACACATTTTTTTTCAAACTCATCTAATTATCTTTTGCATAAATACTAAGGCTTGCTTAGGCCAAAGCACCTAGCTAATCAATAATTAGACTTGTTTTTTTTCTTTTTCATAAAATATTTTTTTATAAGGCATAAGAGTCTCCGTTTTTAAACCCTAAGTGTGCAAGTGTATTTAGTGTGCATATGTCATCAAGGTAAATATCAAGACTAAATTACTTTCACAATTTTCTTTCTGACCCTAAAAATCAAACAAGTTATCTTATTTTGACCAAGTGTAAGAAATCCTAATTATGATTCTCCTATTCCTTAAAATTGACTTAATTTCTTACAAAAAATATATCAAAATATTGTTCTACCCCTTTCAAAAAAGTTTTTTTTTTTTTTTATATATATTTTTTTCTCTTTTTTTTTATATCAGTCATGTTAGAACCCTCCCCCACACTTATCTCATGCATTGTCCCCAATGTATGAAAGAAATGTATGATTGCATGAAATGAAATGTAAAAGAGGTGCATATATTATACAGAAATATATACAACATCAAGTTTCACCCACACCTAGAGCTTTTTCGGTTTTATCCCTCTAGCTCTCTTCCTATCATTCCAATGGGTCCTCTTTATAGGGCACAGTGGGGAGGCCAAGTGTTTTGTCATTTTAACTTCCTGCCTCCCCAGTCTCACCTTCTTTAGGTGTTTCTTCCTCATATTGCCACAATCATTATTCAAAAATTTACCACCACCACCCTTCTCAATTGGAACTTCCTCATTATGAATGCCTAGAAATTCTAACTCAGTTCCATAGATCTCCTCAAAGCTTAAATCAACACTTTCACCTGGAGGTGTATAATTAACCAAATGATCCCTAGTTGGTTCATCCAAACACATGAGTTCTTCTTCGAAAAGGTTTTCAAAGAGTATGTCAATCGGAGGTTCTTGAACTATATTCTCATGCGATACATTATTGGTTGGCTCATCGAAAGTGAAGATATTCAAATCAAATTTCGCCTTTTCAAAGGGTACTTTAACATTAGGATCTCCGACATGTGCCTTCTCATCAAGATAATCGCCTTCAATGAATAATTCACTAAGAAACAGCGACACATCTTCTATATCTTCACTTTCTTCATCACAATTATTTTAAACAAAATTTACCTCAAATGATTGATCCCTTATCTTACGAGGTTATTTTTCAAGGTTGAAGACATTGACTCTCTAGTCATGTCTCCAAAAGTTAACCTCATAGACCCATTCCTACAATTAATGATGGCATTGGCAGTAGCAAGGAATGGTCGCCCTAGGATAACAGGAGTTTGAGCCCTATGATTAGAGTTAGACACAGGTTGTGTCTCAAGAACTATGAAATCAACAGGGTAAATAAACTCCCCAACCCGGATAAGGACATCATTAATCTCCCCTTTTGGAACTTTCACTGAACGGTCAGCCAGTTGGATAGTGACTCGAGTTGGACTAAGATCGCCCAACCCGAGTTATTGATAAACTGAGAATGGAAGCAAGTTGATACTTGCTCCCAAGTCAAGAAGTGCACGACTAATCTCGGCTTGTCCTATTGTGCAGGCAATGGTTGGACTACCTGGATCCTTGTACTTGACAGGGATCGGACCCGATAGTAGCTCACTAATGTTAGTGGCTAAGAAGACCTTTTTAGGTACCTTAGTCTTTCTCTTCTTGGTGCACATGTCCTTAAGAAACTTAGCATAAGATGGGACTTGTTTGATGGCATCAAGAAGTGGCACATTTATCTTCACTTGATTAAAGATCTCAATTATCTTATCCATGTGTGGATTTTGCTTATTTTTCAGCCTAATAGGAAATGGTGCTATAGGCTGGTGCACATGACTGGTTGACTTATCTTTTTCAGATTCATCAAATTTAGGAGGGGTGGGATGAGATGAGGTGGATGCTGAAGTGTGATTGTGCTGACTAGGATTAGGTGGTGTTGACACTTTGTTATAAACTTTCTTTCCCGACCTCAATGTATGAACATTATTACATTGATTCAAAGACTGATCCTCAACCAAATGAGCTTGATGTGAATTCCTAGGATTAATAATTGGTTGACTGGGCAAGTTACCCTTTTACCTCTCATGCTGTAGGTTGGCTAACTGGCTCGTTTGACCCTCTAGCCTCTGTATTGTTTGCATGAGGGAATCTTGGTTCTTCATGTACCTTTCCATGTTTCTCTCAAAATCAGTCATTCTCCTTTCGAGTTGAGGATTCTGGAAGGAAAATGGTGGAGCTTGGTTGGGAAAACTTTGTTGATAATTTGAAAAATTGTTGGGAGAATTGTGAGGGTGATTGGAAAAGTTGGGTTGATGATTGGAAGAATTGGAATGATGGAAGTGGCTTGCATGGTTTGACCGTGGGTGGTCATTATTTTTATGGCTCCATGAGAAATTGGGGTGATTTCTCCAGCCAGGATTGTACGTTGGAGCGTAAGGATCATTGTTCGGCCTTGAGAAATCCGCATTCATCTGTTCAGGAAAATATTGGTGAGCTTGAAATACAAGACACTCCTCAAACACATGATTCATGGCCTGATAGTAAGTACAACCCGGAGTTGGAAATTGGTTTGGGCTGACTTGATTGACTGGACTTGGTTGCTTAGTTTCTAGAGCTTCCAGTCTTCTCGCTAGGTTAGCTAACTTAGTCTCCTTAGCTATGGATGATTCAATCGAATGGAGACCCATTTGAAGAGATAGAGTTTGGATTTCTAGAGCTTTCACTAGTAGGTTCCCATTGGATGGTCTTTTCAGCTAGATTCTCGTATAAATCCCACCCTTCATGCTCATCCTTCTGCAGGAATCCCCCTTGGCACATGCTTTCTAAGAGGGTCTTGGTCGAGTAGTCTAAAACGTCATAAAGAATTTGGCATTGTCGCCATTTCTCTATTCCATGATGAGGACATTGGACAAGGAGGTCTTTGAAGCGTTCAAAGTACCTCCAAAAACGGTTCACTAGGTTCTTACTTGAACTGCATGATATTTTTCCTAACGAGAGCGGTCTTGTGGATTGGATAGAATTTCTTCAAGAAGACCTTGATGAAACCATCCCAAGATGTGATAGAGCCGGCCGCTAAGCTGTAGAGCCATTTCTTGGCTAGGTCCTTAAGAGCAAATGGGACAAATCTCAACCTAATAGCATCATCTGCAAGCTGTGAGATTTTCATCATTAAGCATACTTCCTCAAATTCTCTTATGAAGAAATAAGTATCTTCGAACTCTAAGCCATGGAATTTAGGGAGTGTATTGATGAACTGTGGCTTAAGCTCAAAGTTGTGTTCACCAACCGATGGAAGTTGGATGCAGGATGGAAGTGATGTTCTAATGGGATAAACCTATCTTGCAAAGATGTCGGTCGATCCATAACGGAATCTAGTCTTGTTTCGAACTTGGGTGGTGATGTGTTTCTAGTTAACCTAGATGAATTAGGGTCTCTTGACCACACTTGCATACACAAACACAATCACAAACAAGTTCACCAATAGTCAAGAAAAGAAAACAACTAAGCCTAGTCTAAGGTAACCTTGACCTAGAAACTCCTAACTGGTTGATTGTCCACTGGAGGTATAATGTAGACTTTGACCACAAGCTAATCAGCCAGGTCAGGGCAAGATTGGTGGGAGGTTATCCGTCAAAGACGTTCCTTAATTAAGTAACCACCAATCTTTGGGCTTTCGGCCCTTAATCCCTTTCCTAGACACTGATTCGGCAGGAGTCAAGTTCCAACACTTTTTCCCCTTAGGATAATCTCCTAATGAGTTCGACATGTCCCTAGGGCCAACGTCTATCAGATTTTACTTAGGCTTAGGTTGTGCGTGCTTGGAGATGATTTGTGGGCTAAGGAAGGGTAATGACTTCCCCACCTTATCTTTACTTGGATTTTGCCCTTAGAATTTATTTGTGCAAAGTGTGTAAGATATAGAAAGGTAGCATTCAAAAGCAAATATCACCAAAGAATGTTTCATAAATTATATGCTATGCATACGTACCTTGTCTCCAGCTTTCTTCAACAGTAAAGTAAATGAATTGAAAAGACTCGTGCCTAAAATGCAAACGTCTAATCAATTTTTTAAACTTTTCAATAAGTGTTTTACTGTTGGCTTAAAACAAGGATGGTGGATAGTAGAAATAGCACAAATATAACATACAAAAACTTAAATTTTTGCGAGCAATATGACCTGCAAAAAAAAAGATTTTAGTAGTCCAATGAATTTTTCAGTTTTGCAACGCAATTTCTTGAAATTCTGTTCCCTACTTTCGAGAGTATAGGCACAGAATTTGCAAGTCTTCTCTTGCAAAACTTGAATGCTAGATCTGAATCTTCAAGTCCCTGAAACAACACACAAAACTTGTTAGAAAACAAATACACCGTTCCCTCCCCGGCAACGGCGCCAAAAATTGATTGTTAAAAGAAAGAACAATCAAAGAATTTAAAAATTTACTGTGTAGCTTGTGGCTAACGGGTCGTGCCCACGAGGAGGAATGCGATGGAAGCTTTTCGGTGAATAGTTCAAAAATAAGGAATTGTGTTCGTTTTTTAATGGAAAAGAGGATGGAAAGAAAGAGATGATTAAAAGAGAAATTGCAACTTTTTAGAAAAGTTTTTGGAGAAGGTGATTTAGGAAACTTGAGAATTGTTTTGTTGTTTTATAATAAGAAAGCAAATCTGGGCTCACTATCTCACTACTCAATTGTTCATTCTTCTCTTAAAATGTTAAGTGCCTCAAGTGATCATTTGCAAAACTTAAAGTTTATTTTTAGAAAGTTTGAAGCAAAGCACATAAGATGGTTAGAAGAGTTTAGTCTTTTCTTCAAGAAATCGTTAGAATTGAATATTAAATCATCAAGCACGAAGAAGAAAGAATGAAGTAAAAATAATTCAAGAGATGTTCATGAAAGAAGTGAGAGTTTAACAATCCAAACCCATCCTCATGTGCCTTCAAGAACACTTTCAAAAAGAAAGGCTTTTAAGTAAGGCATTCATATGGGTCATCGGGTCTTTTTCTTTTAAGAAGAGAAAGAGAGAGTTACGATAGCGAGCCCAGAAAACCGTTTAGTTACTCATAGAAAACAACGAAGAAAGCATGAAAATAATGCAAACCATACCGTACTGTAAGTGGAAGAAAACGCGGCTCGACTCTTGTATTGATGTCACTTCAATCTTCATGTACAAGCACTCAGTTCCTCTCTCTTACAAGTTTTGATACTGGACTACAAAGTAAAAAATAAGATTACAACTTTTGTGCTAGCTAACAAAGAGCCTAAATCCTAAGAAAATAAACACAAATTCTAATCCTAGTCTTCGCTGCGTTTTTCCTTGCTGAAACCAGTATTTATAGCCAAAAACCAAACGAGGAGGATCCCAGGAAGATTGGGGGAGCAAACGCTCCCCCAACTGCCACAAGATAGCGCAGAAACGCGGCTTGGGCCGCGTTTTCGTGGCTCTGGTGTGGCCAGATGGCCACACCCAGTTGGGTGGAATTGCTACTTTGGTGGGTATCCTGTATCATCTTCTGGTTTTCTTGTTTCTGCTCTAAACGTTGACGAAATAGCCTTTGATTGTGTGGCTTCAACCGCTCGATTCAGGGAGGATTCTTCTCAACCTCTTGATATGCCAAGATTTAGCCCTGATTTCTTCATTTCAAATTTATTCTGAATTAATTCAGAATTTGGTGGGCTTTTGGGCTTGTTTATCTTTTCTTTCTTTAAGCACTTGGGCCTACAGTTAGCAAAGAAAAAGAAAACTTATTAATAGGATTTATTAGCTAAAAAGCATGGTAAGGTGACAATGTAAATGTAACATATGTGACTAATCAGCTTCGCGTCTGGGTGGCTTCGTGTTCAAGCCTCCTGGAGTAGATTCGCTTCAAATTGGTCTTGGAACGTCGTTCCTTTCCCGAGACCAACTGCTTTTTGGCTAATTTTGAGAAGGGTTGCTCCTTTTTCGAGGTTAGAATAACTCTCATGCATTAACGAGGAAGATCATTGCTTCTGCGCGTATTTTCGAGGGAGACTATTCCCTTTCTCAAGGCTCAGTACTTTAAATGCCTTAAATTCGCTCGTGCTTCCAAGCTTGAAGTAACGGCGGTATGATCAGGCCATGAGGCCTATAAATAGGACACTTGAAGTCCTCTTTAAGGAAACAGTCCTTTCATGACATCTCCTGGTTGTCGGGAGAAAGATACTCAGATCTCTGAACTGGTGAGCTTTGGTCATCCAGAGATTTTTACCAACTTTAGGGAGCTTACTTCCCTTAATTTTAGCTTTATCAGCTACTTCAGGGATTGATTTCCCTTATTCTTCATTTTGTATCTGACTGATTTGCAGAGCAGGGCTTCAGCTCTATTTTCCAGCTTCCCGGCGAAGCTATCATTTTCACTTGATCAAAGAAAGATCATTCCATGCTTGCCTATTAAGTTCGTCACATAGGCAAGAATTGGGACTTAGTCTCTTCAAGGTTAAGCCTGTCTTGCCATATAAGTGAGGTCAAGACTGCGTCCTTCTGGATCAGTCTGGCTTAGCCATATAGGCGAGGTTAGGACTTAGCCCTTTTTGATGTTTCTCCAGCCTAACTGCTTTAGGCGGAGCTAAGACTTGGCTTATGCTGAGCTAGCCCATCACCACTACGCAAGCAAGGCTATCCTCTGTTTAACTGAAATCAATCCTTAAATTGCAACTGAATCGGATATAAATTGCTTCGCCCTAAAGAATTTATCTTAGCATTTCACTTTTGCAGCTTTTTCTTTGATTTACTGCTAACTTGTTCCAGTTTGCATTGCAGTGAACTGTGCTGGCCAGTCTTTCATCTTGATGAAAGAGACCAGAGACTTCCCTCTTGATTTTCAAGTTAAAATTTTAACCATAAGTAGGAGGAACAAACTGGGGCAGCTGATGCGTGTTCCCAGAAGAGGTTAGCAGTCGCTTATCAGAGGTGATCCACTTCGAGAAGGGGCTAGTAGTCGCTTATCTGAGATGATCCACTTCGGGCAAGCGGACGTTACCTGCAAGGTCTCAGATCCTTCCTTTGCCAATTTTCATCAAAGAAGATCTGGCTTCTTGATGATAAAATTTGCCATTATGCGAAGGATTACGACCTTGTGCAGGAGGAAGGCCTTTCGTGTCCAGTTGGTTTAGCTTATCACCTTAGAAGTAGATAGGACAACTTGTATACCTTTGGAGCAATGATTCTGTTGCATGAAAGACAATCTTGATGTAGTGTCAATGTATCTTTCCTTTTGAATCAAATAAAATGTTTATTTTCTGCTTTTTATTTGCTTTGTTTCCCTCCTTTTTGATCCAAGAACACCTGGAGTGGACTATCATTGGCAAGTCTTTTCCTTAGGAGGAAATGAGAACTCTCAGCCGAGCTAACTTTCGGTGAAGCTGAAGACAGATTTCCAAATAAATCAGGAGCCAGTTTTTGGCGAAGCTAGCACGAAATTTTTGCGAAGGTAGAGATGTGCTTTCGGCGGAGCTAAGGCACATTTCTTAGCGAAGTTATTCAAGCGTCGTGCTAAGTCGACACTGGACTCACGGCGGAGTTAGCCCTTAGTGGGGCTGAAGTAACGTTTCTTGGGAAGGCGCTTTAGGCGCTGTTTCAAATTAATTTGAAACGACTACCTACGCTCCTTTCGAGGAGGCGACATTTAGGCAATCATCAGCCTATAAAAGCCTGATCGGGCTGAAAGAGAAGGCACCACTTCTCTTTGAATTTTCAGAGAGCGGTAAATCTCTTCTTTTTCTTTCTCCTACGTTTGAAATTTTAAGAACTTCTTCAGTTCTCCAATGGCTCCCAAAAGAGGAGTAGGAAAAGAGGTAACAACCTCTACGACTGAGGGTCCTTCTCCTCCTCCGGTCATCAAACAACCTATCGCGGGTAGGGATCTTTCCGTTTTGTTCAGAGATTTTCATCTCTTCTTGAAGCCAATCTTTCGACTATCTCATAATGAATCTAGAACGATCCATTGTGATCCAGTGAGCTCAGGGAGTTCAAGTCCCTTAATTTCCCTTGATTTCTCTACTGGGAGTCTAAGACCCGAAGGGTCTCTTCTTCAAGCTTCCGGGTGAAGCTATCCCTTAGGCAGTTCACATCCTGTTGGATGATAGGATGCAAAGTTAGCTTTAGAAGCGCGTTTAGAAAAGGACCTTAATGCCCTTGAAATAGTTTTTTAAGCAGCAGTATTCTTCTGGCGAAGTTAGCTCTTGGGGCTTTGTCGCGTTCTGTTAT
This sequence comes from Agave tequilana, assembly GCA_038442645.1. Taxonomy (NCBI): domain Eukaryota; kingdom Viridiplantae; phylum Streptophyta; class Magnoliopsida; order Asparagales; family Asparagaceae; genus Agave; species Agave tequilana. Next base: position 156,428 of record JAVJIF010003135.1, on the reverse strand, counting down.
CCGAGGTCAAGCTTCCAGAGCGAAGCTACTACTTAGATATTTTTTCTGCATCCTGCCTTCATGTGGAGTGCGGAGTTAAGCTGCAACTATGAAGCTGAGCTTCGGGGCGATGCTATTGTTAGGCCAACTTCGCTCGGAGAGCGAAGCTATGCCTTAACAAAAATTACGTTCTTATTTTAGCTCTCCATCAGTCGATGAACTAATCATAGTTTCTCCTTGTTTTGTAGTGCACTATACTCCTAGTCCTCTGAACAGTCTCTTTGGCACAGCCAGGGGGTTGGACGGTAATGTCAGCCTGCAGTTTCAAGGGTAGGCTTCACTATTCAGCGAGCGGAGCTTTCCTGCTTGGGATGCACTTATTCATGCTGGGGATCAGCGCACCATGAAGAGCATCTTAACCACTGCTCCCCTTAAAGATTCTGATCGAAGAATCTATCAGAAGCCCGGTTTCATGTTTGAAGATGCAGTACTAGACAACGATCACCAGTTGCTAGCCAGAGAGGGGCAGTGGATTTTCAAATTGGATGGTGAGAAGTACTATCTCCCATTGAGCAAGCGGCATTTTCCCTTGTCCTTCTTTCAATATGTGACGAGGGCTCAGAAGATGCAGTGGCAAGTGACTCGGACTACTGATTCCATTCACGTAGGGAAGTTGAAAACCCCGTCCCCTGGTTATATGAGGCGGGTCCTCCTCGCTGTATATTGGGTCTTCACCCTGGGAACGTACTTTCGGACATCTCGGTAGGAGAAAATCCCGTGGTGGCTCAGACTTTTGGAATCAGTTCTTTAAGGTTTGTGGCAATTATCTGGCCACTGATTTCAGGACCACGGGGTGGATTCATCCTCCCAAGGCATGGTGGAGGGACTTGACTTTATATATCCTTGCCCATTTTGAAGAAGATCTAGAGAGGCTGAGACTTTACGAGGCTGTTAGGGCGAACTATTATAGCATTCAGATGAGCGTAGCGAAGTTCTACGCCATCTTTGAGTTGTACTGCCCGGCTACAGGGACCTTCTTCACCCCTGTTGGCGAATTGGGTATGGCTCTACACGAGATGTGGGAAGTTTCTGCTCTGCTTTTGGAGTCTCTCCCATATGAAGAATATTTCCCGTGCGAGGCAGAATTGGCACTTCTGGAGAAGCAGAAGCCTGCCTTGTTTGAGACTTACTGGGAGTTGATGTGCCACCTTTACATTTGTTCCAGCGTGCATGGGAGACATAAGGGAGCTTCGTACAATTTGAAGAGCTGAAAAATTATTTGTTCCCTGATCTGGAAGGTACTCCCGAAGAAGCTCATTGTGGAGTTGCAAATGAAGACATCTTTCGCCGGATGCAAGAGCACTCCCAAGGGAATTTGATTTTGGAAGAAGACGATGGACCCTACGAGAAAGATGATATTCTTCGGAGTTTCCACCACCAGACTCATCGACCGACATCCCAGAAGGCACTTCTAGCTGGGTTTTTAACGGTTTGGTTGAAGGGATGCGTGGTGTCATCTTCGTCTAGCGATGTCATTCATCCGACTATCTTATTGCCTACTGTTCGTCTAGTCCATGGTCGTTCTCTTGGACTTCTTCCAGCCATGGTGTGATGTATTCAAAGAGGCCTTCATGCATTAACGGAGGCTTTCTGTAGGCCACCAACAATGAAGCAGGAAAAGCGGACTATCTTGCCTCGCGACGGGCCAAACCCCAGAATTGGTTTGCCCTATACTTATTTGATGGCATGGTTCGCCCTTCACTGCCCCTCCATTATCCAAGCCGGTGAGGAGCCCCCAGAAGGTGTTCGAATGGCGTTTCTCCATCGATTTGAGGGGTGTTCGTGGTCACGGACTTATGTGGCTGTGGTCCGCAAACTGCTGTGTCGCCATGATGGCTACGGCCTCTTCCGATGCTTTCCCTACATTCGTGAAGCAGGCTATGGTGAAGAATTCAAGGATGTAGGGGAAGGGCAGACGTCATTGAGTCAGGAAGTCTTCGAATGGCTGGTTCGCATCTGGCCATCACACTTGTTGTATAGAAGCGGGGACACCTGTTACCTGGAGCCCTATGTTCCGAGTCAGTTTGTCCGTCAGTTTGGATATGACCAACTGTATGTAGGCAATCCAAACAGCAGTCTGGCCTTTATAGGGAGCCTCATCGATGGAGCTCGTGCCTGGCGGTTCTTCATTGCTGGCGGTACTGAGGCGCGACTATGCATGCCACTAAGGACTCCGAACCTTCTGACGACCCTGGGATTCTGCCAGTGGTATAGAACCTCGAACTCCACATCCACTGGATTTTCTATTAATTCATTTGGTGTGAAGTTATCTCTCAGCGGCTGAAGCAGAAGGTCACTAAGAAGAGCAAAGGTAAGAGGGTCCGCGTTCCAGGCCTCAGGGAATTCATTACTGTTGATGATAGCGAAACCTCGGATGCAGGAAGTCCTCAGTTTGAAGCGGATATAGGTGCTGAGGCTCTAGCCGCTGCTTCTGGTGGGGTAGGCACGACCCCCATGGAACATGTTGATGTGGAAGAAGTGGAGGAAGAAGATCCTGATGTCCACTTCAAGCGAAAGCGGGAAGGTGGATCTCGTAGGAAGAGGGTAGCGAAGAAGCCTCGTCGCTACGCTCCTATAGTTATTGCAGAGGGTGAATCATCTGCAGTGCCTCCTCCTCCTGCTCCATTAGTCATTAGGTTGTCGGCTTCTAGGCAAACTACAGGTAAAGCTGCTCTGGACCCGGGTATGATCAACTCTGTTCTTATAATATAATCTTATGTATTCCAGACATCTCATTATGATTCAGGAACTGAGGCGGTGAGAAGCCCGAGAGCGAGGCTACCGGAGAACAGGGGGAGCATTATGATCCCCTGTTCACTTATAGGGAAGGCGATGAGCTGGCTATTTTGCCGTCACGGAAGAGTCTTGAGGTGATGCGGCTGATGTAGGTCCTTCGGGTGCTGGGACTTCAAAAGGAAGCCCTATGGCCTCCAGCTCTTTTGGGTGGACCACCGAGGGTTCGGCGAGCGAAGGCAGGCTGGCCGTTCATGTTGACTCTGCTAAAGACTTTCCTATGAATCCTGAGAGGACTAAAGCCGTTGTCGAAGGATTTCAGAGAGAGACTGCGGTCACGACAGTTGAGGCGATATCATCATTTTGTAGTGTTTTGACCTTTTGACTCCTGCTATTTATTATGCCTTGCTTAAACAAAGTCTTGCTGCAGGTGTTCCACCTCTGGGTGCATCGACTTCAAGAGAGCCAACCCGTCTTTCTGAGGGAACCAGGGGTGAAATAAGTACTTCGACTGTAGCGGATGCTGCCGAGTTGGATGCTTTGTATCACGGGTTGCCCTCTTATCAGCTTGAACCAGCCGGAGGAAATGAAATTGAGGGAGCGATAGTCATGGAACCAACCTCACTTCCAACTATATCGGTGAGTGAGATACCATTGGTTTTGCCAGTGCCGCCTATCCTGCCAAGCGCGGAGCTGAAGGTGATTACCAGTCCTACTTCTCCAACATTAGTGATTGAGCCAGCTCTTCCGAAAATAGTCACTAGTCCTACCTCGGTTGTGGCTGGTGTACTGGTCTCAATGAGGACTCCTCCGAGATCACCAATGACCCCTTATGTTGCTACAGCCAGTGCTTCTATTATTTCCTCCATAGTTACGCCAATGAAGGCAGTGGAAGCTCTGTCTTTAGGGGCTGCTCGTTTGCCGGGAGTAATTGAGGCCGAGAATGAATTCGTGGCTAAGTTAGTCAACAACTTTTATAACAGCTTGAAGCGATCCATTGCTTTGGTCTTGAAGGGCTCGACTACCTTATTCTCTGCTTTAAAGGTGGTCCTCTCCCGAAGCATCGACAGTATATGGGACTTTGGAGGTGATGACCAGGCCGCCACATTGGAGCTTCTGGTGGACAGACTCACGGGGGATATAGACGAATGACGCCGACTTAGCCATTCAGATCTGGAGTCTTCAGTTAACGAACAGCTTGCGCATCTTATTGTTCAAATGCATGAAGCTCATCTCGCTGCTCAAGGAGCTGCTAAGGCAATTTCTTCTGATTTGAAATCCTTGGAGACAAGGCAAGTGGAGCTTGGGGATGCCATAGACGCTTCTAGCAGTGCTCTTCTTGACGCTGAGGATAAGATTGAAAAGGCCAAGGAAATAATCAGGAAGGCTAATCTCCTTTTGTCCAAGGCTGAACCAGTGCGTCTTGAAGAGACTGCCCGGCTTGAGTAGCTTAAGGCCCAGAATGATGAAATCTTGCGACAGGAGCTAGCACAGAGGGCAACCTTGGTTAAAATTGAAGCTCGCTTGGCCCAGACAGCGAGCTTTAATGAGGCCCAGTTGAGGTCGCAGGCGCTTATCAGGGCTGCTGAAGAGAGAAGACTAGGCTGGCCACTCTTGAAGAATAGATCAAGTCCTATGAAGCGCCGTTGTAGCTTGTAATCTGTGTATTTATGTATCCCTCTTTTGAAATCAATAAAAAGTGATTTTATTTGACTCCCCTGTTATATTTCCAACTTGTTCTATCTTCTAAATTCTTGATTTCAAGTTGTATTGTATCCCTTTAATTAGCGGTAATAAGTCGAGAGAGTTAGTCACACATTTGAGGAAATAGTCCTTACTGGACTAAAAGATGAGGCTTGGCTATCTGTCGGTTCAGAGGTCGCAATGATGTAACTGATTGAGAAGCCACCAAGCTCAAAATTTTGTCATATAATAACAAAGAATAGTCCTTACCGGACTGAAAGATGAGACTTGGCTATCTGCCGGTTCAGAGGTCGCAATGACATAACCGATTGAGAAGCCACCAAGCTCAAAATTTTGTCATATGATGACAAAGAAATAGTCCTTGTCGGGTTGAAAGATGAGATTAGGCTATCGTCAGCTCAGAAGTCGCAATGATATAATCGATTGAGAAGCCACCAAGCTCAAAATTTTGTCATATGATGACAAAGAAATAGTCCTTGCTGGACTGTAAGATGAGACTTGGCTATCTGTTGGTTCAGAGGTCGCAATGACATAACCGATTGAGAAGACACCAAGCTCAAAATTTTGTCACATGATGACAAAGAAATAGTCCTTGTCGGACTGAAAGATGAGACTTGGCTATCTGTCAGTTCAGAGGTCACAATGACATAACTGATTGTGAAGCCACCAAGCTCGAAATTTTGTCATATGATGATAAAGAAATAGTCCTTGTCGGACTAAAAGATGAGACTTGGCTATCTGTCAGTTCAGAGGTCTGATCCGTCACATATATTGCATATGCATTGTCACCTTACCATACTTTTTAGCTAATAATCCTATTAATAAAGTCTTCTTCTTCTTTATTAAATGTAGGCCCAATTGCTAAAAGAAAAGAAAGAGAAACAAGCTCAAAAGCCCACCAATTCTGATTTAATTTAGAATAATTTTGAAATCAAGAAATCAGGGCAAAACCTTGGCATATCAAAGAGGTTGAAAACCGGTTGAAAAGAATCCTCCCAAATTAAGCGGTTGAAGCCAACAATCAAAGGCTGTTTCGTCAAATCCTGGAGCAAAAATGAGAAAACCAGCAGAAGATATGGACAAATCATCAAACCAGAGAGCTCCACCAATTGGGTGTGGCCACATGGCCACACCAGGGCCGTGGAAACGCGGCCCTAGCTGAACGCGGCACTGTTAAAGAGGTTGGGGGAGCGTTTGCTCCCCCAATCTTCTTATGACTCCCCCTCTGGTTTTTCCCTATAAATACCAGTTTCAACAGGGCAAAAGAAAGGAAGACTAGGATTAGAATTTTTGTTATTTCTTTAAGGATTTAGGCTCTTTGTTAGATAGTGTAAAAGTTATATTTTGTTTTGCAATTTGTAGTTCAGTACAAACACTTGTGAGAGAGAGGAATTGAGTGCTTGTAACTTGAAGATTGAAGTGACATCAATACAAGAGTCGAGCTCCATTTTCTTCTACTCATTTTATGGTATGTTTTATTTTAATTACTTGCATTGTTTCTTGTTTCCCATGAGTAGCTAAATCGATTTTCTAGGCTCACTATTGTACCTCTCTCTAATTTTTCTTCTTTTCTGATTTTCATGAAAAAGACCCAATGAATCATTTACATGCCTAACTTAAAGCCTTTCTTTGTGAAAGTGTTCTTGAAGGCACATGAGGATGGGTTTGGATATTTAAACTCCTACTTCTTTTAATAACATTTCTTGAACTGTTTTTATTTCATACTTGCTTCTTCGCGCTTGATGATTTAACATTCGATTCAAAACGATTTCTTAAAGAAAAGAGTGAACTCTTCCAACCATCTTATGTGCTTTACTTTAAACTTTCTAAAGTTAACCTTAAGTTTTGCTTATGATCAAGTTAAGGCACTTAGAATTTCAATAGAAGAATAAACGATTGAGTAGTGAGATAGTGAGCCCAGATTTTCTTCCTTATTATAATCAATCAAATAATTTTCGAGCTTTTTAAATCACCTTCTCCAAAGCCTTCTCTAAAGTTGCAATTTCTCTTTTAATCATCTCCTTCTTTCCATTCTCTTTTCAATTAAAATAAACGAGCACAATTCTTTGTTATTAAACGAAACACCGAAAAGCTTTCATTACATTCCTCCTCGTGGACACGACCTGTTAGCCACAAGCTACACGGTAATTTCTTAATTCTTTGATTGTTCTTACATTTTAGCAATCAAATTAATGGCGCCGTTGCCGGGGAGGGAACGGTGCATTTGTTTTTTAACAAGTTTGGTGTGTTGTTTCAGGGACTTGAAGATTTAGATCTAGCATTCAAGTTTTGCAAGAGAAGACTAGAAAATTCTGTGCCCCTACTCTCGAAAGTAGGAAACAGAATTTCAAGAAATTGCGTTGCAAAAGTTAAAAATTTCATTAAACTACTAAAATTTTTTTTTGCAGGACATATTGCTCGCAAAATAATTAAGTTTTTGTACTTTATATTCTTGCTATTTCTGCTATCCACCATCCCTGTTTTAATCTAACAGTAATTTGAGTGATTGTTAATTGCTTAAAAAACATTTAGACTTACATTCTAGGCATTTGTCTAATTATGTTTATTTTACAATTACTGTTAAAGAGAGCTGGAGACAAGGTACGTATGCATAGCATATAGTTTAGGAAACATTCTTAGGTGATATTTGCTTTGAATGCTACTTTTCTATATCTTGCACACTTTGCACAATTAACTCTAAGGGCAAAACCCAATTCAAGATAAGGTGGGTAAGTCATTACCCTTCCTTAGCCCACAAACCATCTCCAAGCACGCACAACCTAAGCCTAAATAAAATCTGATAGACGTTGGCTTTAGGGACATCTCGAACTCACTAGGAGATTATCCTAAGGGAGAAGGTGTTGGAATTTGATTCCTGCCAAATCAGTGTCTAGGAAGGGGATTGAGGGCCGAAAGCCCGAAGGTTTGTGGTTAATTAATTAAGGAACGTCTTTGACGGATAACCTCCTACCAATCTTGCCCTGACCTGGCAGATTAGCTTGTGGTCAAAGTCTACATTATACCTCCTGTGGATAATCAACCAGTTAGGAGTTATCTAGGTCGAGGTTATCTTAGATTAGGCCTGGTTGATTACTCTTGTTGACGGTTGATAAACTTGTTTGTGATTGTGATTGTGTTTGTGTATGCAAGTGTGGTCGAGAGACCCTAATTCATCTAGGTTGACTAGAAAAACATCACCACCCAAGTTTGAATCAAGACCAGATCCGGTAATGGCTCAATCAACATCATTGCAGGATAGGTTCTATCCCATTAGAACCTCACTTCCATCTTTCATTCTACTTCCATCGGTTGGTGAATACAATTTTTAGCTCAAGCCCCAATTCATCAGCACACTCCCCAAGTTTCATGGCTTAGAGTCCGAAGATGCTTACTTCTTCATAAGAGAATTTGAGGAAGTATGTCTAATGATGAAAATCCCACACCTTGTAGGCGATGCTATTAGGTTGAGATTTGTCCCTTTTGCTCTTAAGGACCTAGCAAAGAAATGGCTTTACAGCTTAGCTGCCGGTTCTATCACATCTTGGGATGATTTCATCAAGGTCTTCTTGAAAAAATTCTATCCAATTCATAAGACCGCTCTCATTAGGAAGACAATCATGCAATTCAAGCAAGAACCGAGTGAACCGTTCTGTAGGTACTTTGAACGCTTTAAAGATCTCCTTGTCCAATGTCCGCATCATGGAATAGAGAAATGGCGACAATGCCAAATTCTTTATGACGGTTTAGACTATTCCACCAAAACCCTCTTAGAAAGTATGTACCAAGGGGGTTCTTGCAGAAGGATGAAAATGAAGGATGAGATTTGTATGAAAACCTAGCTGAAAAGACCATCCAATGGGAACTTACTAGTGAAACATCTAGGAATCCTAACTCCATCTCTTCAAAAGGAGGTCTCCATTCTATCGAATCATCCATCGCTAATGAGACTAAGTTAGCTAACCTAGCAAGAAGACTGGAAGCTCTAGAAACGAAGGAACCAAGTCCAGTCAATCAAGTCAGCCCAAACCAATTTTCAAGTTCGGGCTGCACTTACTGTTAAGCCATGAATCATGTGTTTGAAGTGCCCTGTGTTTCAGGCTCAGCAACAATACCATGAACCGATAATGCGGTCTTTTCAAGGCCGAACAATAATCCTTACGCACCAACGTACAATCCTGGCTGGAGAAATCACCCTAATTTCTCATGGAGCCAAAATAACAATGACCATTCACGATCAAATCATGCTAGCCACTTCCATCATGCCAATAATTCCTCCAATCATCAACCCAACTTTTCCAATTTCTATAATAATTCTCCCAACCATCAACCAACTTTTCAAACTATCAACAAAACTTTCCCGACCAAGCTCCACAATCCTCCTTCCATAATCCTCAACTAGAAAGGAGAATGACTGGCTTTGAAAGAAACATGGAAAGATACATGAAAAACTAAGATTCTCTCATGCAAACTATACAGAGGTTAGAGGTTCAAATGAGCCAACAAGCCACTCCACAGAATGAGAGACAGAAGGGTACCCTGCCTAGTCAGCCAATAACCAATCCTAGGAATTCTCAACAAGCTCATTTGGTTAAGGATCAATCATTAAATTAATGTAATGTTGTTCATACATTGAGGTCAAGAAAGAGAGTTGATAATCAAGTGTCAACGCCAACCAATCCCATTCAGCACAACCACAATCAAGCATCCACCTCATCTAATCCAAATCCTTCCAAATCTGACGAATCTGAAAAAGATAAGTCAACCAGTCAGGTGCACCAGCCTATAGTACCATTTCCTAATAGGCTGAAAAACAACAAGCAAAATCCACACATGGACAAGATAATTGAGATATTTAATCAAGTGAAGATAAATGTGTCACTTTTTGATGCTATCCAACAAGTCCCTTCCTATGCTAAGTTTCTTAAGGACATGTGCACCAAGAAGAGAAAGACTAATGTACCAAAAAAGGTCTTCTTAGCCACAAACATTAGTGAGCCATTATCGGGTCCGATCCCTGTCAAGTACAAGGATCCAGGTAGTCCCACCATTGCCTGCACAATAGGACAAGCCGAGATTAGTCGTGCACTTCTTGACTTGGGGGCAAGTATCAACTTGCTTCCATTCTCAGTTTATCAACAACTCGGGTTGGGTGATCTTAGTCCAACTCGAGTCACTATCCAACTGGCTGACAGTTCAGTAAAAGTTCCAAAATGCGAGATTATGATGTCCTGATCTGGGTAGGGGAGTTTATTTACCCTGTCGATTTCATAGTTCTGAAGACACAACCTGTGTCCAACTCTAATCATAGGGCTCAAACTCCTGTTATCCTAGGGCGACCATTCCTTGCCACTGCCAATGCCATCATCAATTGTAGGAATGGGTCCATGAGGTTAACCTTTGGGGACATGACTAGAGAAGTCAATGTCTTCAATCTAGGAAAACAACCCCGCGATCATGAGGACCAAACATTTGAAGTCAACCTAATTGAGAACTTAACAAGTGAACATAGGGAAGAATTGGAACTAGAAACTGAGTGTGACTTCGGGCTAGAGTCTGACGACTTTAATCTTGAGTTGTAGATTCTGATGTGAATTGGGCCTCGAACCCTATTTCACCAATAATGGAGCCAACAAATTTGACTAGTCCTTCCAACCAGCCTTCCTCTTCCTTAGAATTAAAAGCCTTACCTGCGCATCTCAAGTACATCTATCTAGGCGAACAAGAGACCTTTCCTGTCATCATTGCCTCTCATTTAAATGACGGGGAAGAAGAAGATCTTAAAGCAATTCTAAGAAAACATAGGGAAGCCATTGGTTGGACTATGATTGACATAAAGGGATTAAGTCCGACCATCGTTCAACATCGCATTCATCTCAATGAAGATGCCACACCTAAAAGAGACCCACAGCGTAGGTTAAACCCTATAATGCAAGAGGTTGTTCATGCTGAAATTGTAAAACTCTTAGATAATGGGATAATTTATCCCATTTCGAATAGCCAATGGGTCAGTCCTGTCCATGCGGTTCCAAAGAAATTCGGTTTCACTATAGTGGAAAACGAGAATAAAGAGTTGGTCCAAACTCGACTTCCCACGAATATCCGAGTTTGCATTGACTATAGGAAGCTTAATGCTGCAACTCGTAAGGACCATTTTCCACTTTTTTCATTGATCAAATGCTTGAACGTTTGGCGGGTCACGATATTACTGTTTCTTAGACGGTTACTCGGGGTATAACCAGATCCCTATTGCTCCTGAGGACCAAGAAAAGACTACGTTCACATGTCCATTTGGGACATTTGCTTATCGTCGAATGCCTTTCGACTTATGCAATGCCCCAGCAATGTTTCAACGTTGCATGTTGAGCCTTTTCTCTGATATGGTAGAACGATTCTTAGAGATCTTTATGGATGATTTCTGTTGGCCCAAGAGGTTACACTCTCTATTTGTTTAGAGTTTTGATGATAACAAAACACTTAGGAGCTATATGGTACTAATAAGTTGTTTAAGATGAAGTTTCAGGTTTGAACCATTTATGATGGCCATTGCTTAGCTCTTGGAAGATTTTCTAGGTTCATGGACAAATAAGGCAAATGGCACAAGAAGGAATGTTCATAGAAGAGAAGGCTCTAGCAAAACATTGCATGGCTCAAGACTTCAGTTTGGCTCAAGATACTTCATTAGATTTGCTTTTAGTTTTATAGTTTTGTTAAAGGATAGTGGATAGGTTGAAGCTCATGTTCCTATACACAAGTTTTTGCGCACATGGTTTTTTCAAAAATTTCTCCTATAAATTTATAAAAAATATTTTAAAATAAAGTTTATTACTTACAAACTCCATTTTATGTATTATACCTAGTTATGACAAAAACTATTTTTAAAACTATCCCAAACTATTCAAAATCTTTTTCAAAATTTCAAGTTTTGACCTGAGCCGGTCGACCGACTCTATGTCAGGTCAGATCGGTCGACCGACCGGTCGATCGGGAATCTGACCGTTGGGTGCGTACATGTGTGCACGTTTCCCGGTCAACCGGGTGGTCGACCGGACCCAATTGCGGTCGACCGACCTTCGGCCGACTACAAGACAGCAACTCTCTGTTTGTTGCGGTCGACCGGGCGGTCGACCGTGGGCCGCAACGGCTCTTTTTATTTGAAACCCGGTCGACCGGCCGGTCGACCGAGAGTGTGTTTTCTGCCATAACGGCTAGTTTCAAAACACATTTTAAATTTGTCTTTTCTGTCTCTAAACGAATTTAAAGGCTATTTTAAGGGTCAAATATTTCCTAATTACTATTATATGAATTTACCCTTTAATCCTTAGCTCTATCCTATAAATAGGGTGATTAGGGTTGTGGGATTAACAACAAGCATTTGCAAAATACTCAAGTTTTAAAAAGGCTTTCAAAAGAGTTTGGTTCTTGGTTTTTGTGCTGAAAAATCTCTCTCATCTCTGAAGTTTTAGTTTCAAAACTCTCTCAAATTCTTTTTCTTTTTCCACTTACAATACTTGAGCTTCATCCTACACATTGTTCTACAGGGTTCTTGTAAGGGAAAGAGGATTTTTCAAAACAGAGTTTGTGGTCTTTTGATCACCAAGAGATACTTGTATTCAAGATTGTGGAGTTGGGTACTTCGGTGTGATTATAACTCTTTGTGAAGTTATAGTGGTTAGAAATCCTTCTGGGAAGGCGGGGACGTAGAGCTGGGTGCTCGAACCTCCGAAAAATTCTTGGTGTTTGCGTTTGGTTTACTTGCTTCTTGCTTTAATTCCTTGCTTTATATTCATTGCTTCTTATCCATTGCTTCATTTACTTGCTCTACATATTCATTGCAACATTGTACTTGCTCTTCATATTTATTGCTATATACACTTGTTTCATATTCATATTGTCGATCAAATACTCTTACAACAAGATTGCAATACGCACCTCAAACTCTTATCTAGAGGAATCACGAGGAAGGAGTTCAGAGCCCTTCACGGGGTATTCGGCTTTTAGTCTTGTTTTGGGTGATCGTTGCATCATAACATTTTTTATTGTGCATTGATTAGCATTATCACTGATAGGTAGTAAAAAAATGCATAATTATCATCACATTTACTATCACATTTTCATATTTATTCATATAATCATGCACTATTAACTAATATTTTATTATTTATTGTGTGCAGGTCTTGAGTAATAAAAATAAAGGAATAAAGCCTTAAAAGAAGCCCAAAAGCCCATGTTCAAGCCCAATGCAAAAGTTGCAATTATCAAATGTCAAAATTGCAATTACTAAGGGCAATAGTTGCAAATACTAAAATAAGAGGGAAGGATAGACTTCTATTCAACCCTAAATGCTTGCAGGATGAGGATAAAAGCCAAAGAAGAGAGTGCAAAGATAACAAATTCGTTGTTAAAAGATATTGAAAGATTTGGATTTAGGGTAACTTGCTTTCCAAGTTATCCCGAAATCTCAAAATAAAGAGTCAGGATACAACTTCCAAACGGATAAACCCAGATGGACGGAGCAGAGGAGGCCACGCGCGAAAGCGCGTGGCCAGCAGACACCACTTGGCTGCGGAAACGCGGCCCAAGCTGCGGAAACGCGGCCCAAGCCGCGTTTTCGCGGCAATCCAGATAAGAATGGCCAACTATTTTCGTGGAGGAATCGTACTGGGACTCTACTTCCTTCTGCACCTATAAAAACCCCTGCAGAGCAACAGATCTCAGAAGTCCAGCGAACTACATAGCTAAATCTACGGTTTTTAGGCTAGTTGTAGTTTAGGTTTTTATTTTTCTTTTTTGTAATTTTTATTTTTTATGTAACTGAGAGTAGAGAATGCTTTCATGGAGGAAGGAGTTCATGCTTGTACTGAGGTGACATCGGTGTAAGTCAAACTTTTCTTCCATTGTTAATAAAATCTATTCAAGGTTTGTTTTTGTTTTTGTTTATTTTTGTTCTTGTTTTATTTTATTGTTTCTCTCTGATGTCTTGCAAACCATGAGATCTGATCGCTTCGAGACTGCTTAGCCGAAGAAGTGCCCTTGATAGCCTATGGTGATGAACAAGTCTTCTCTTGCTAGTATAGTTTGTTTTCTTTTCATAGTGTAGATCGAGAAGGGGGAAGATCCTATACGCCATGCTTGAATGCCTTCAAAGACAAGGTAAGTCGTTGCAACAGATCAAAGGTAAACAGGGCAGAAGAGGTAGGTTTGTGTTTTAGTTATAGTTTTCTTTCTTTGTAATTTTAGTTTAGATCACCAACTCCACATCTTTCTAATTTCTTTCACACTTCTCATTGTAAATACCACACTTCTTATTGTAAATACCATTGTAAATAACAAAATAAATAAAAAAGAGATAACTTACTAAACAAGCTTCCATCGCTAGTCCCTCCCTGAGGATCACGACCCGCATAGCCATTGCTACAGCGGATTAGAATTGAGCACCTTGCACATCTTTACTTCTAAATCTAATATTCTATATTTTGTGTGCAGGAAAAACTCAATCAAAATTTTGGCGCCGTTGCCGGGGAGGGACGGTAAGTATTTCTCTTAAAAAAAAAATTTAACTAATTCTTTTATTCTTTCTGTTTGCAGGTTCGGAGAATAGGAAAAATAACAGCAGTAAGGACATATAGCAACTCTGTGCCTCGAAGGCAGAGCAGCAGAGCCTAGTACAGTGCCGCGCAAACGCGGCAATAGCCGCGTTTCCGCGGCCTTAGTAGTGAACTACTCATTAAGGTTTCTGCAAGTTGCTGAAAATTGAAAGATTTGTTTACTGCTCTGTTAAATATTCTCTGTAATCACCCTGCATACTGCTAATTAATAAACAGTAACCTATTTGTTGAAAAATAAAAAATAATTTAGACTTTTGCATATAGGCACGTGTCTATTTAACTTTTTTAATTTTTGTTGAAGAGTGCTGGAGACAAGGTACGTTCGCATTGCATATAGACTAGGAAGCACCGTTGGCTAATTTTCTGCTTTGAGTGAATATTTGTCTACTGCTTTACACGTGCACTAAAATGACTTAAGGGCTTGTCCTATAAATAAGATAAGGTGGGGATTTCATCACCCTTCCTTGAGCCACAAACAATCTCCTCACTCACTAACCCAAGCCTAACTAAAAATTAGTAGACGTTGGCCCTAGGGACATCTCAGACTCAATTAGGAGATTATCCTAAGGGGGAACGGTATTAGAATTTGACTCCTACCAAATCAGTGTCTAGGAAGGGGATTGAGGGCCGAAACCCCGAAGATTGGTGGTTATTTAATTAAGGAACGTCTTTGACGGAAAACCTCCCACCAATCTTGCCCTGACCTGGCTGATTAACTTGTGGTCAAAGTCTGCACTTTACCTCCCGTGGACAGTCTAACCAGTTAGGAGTCGTCTAGGTCATAGGTCTACCCTAACTTAGGTTAGAATTTTTTTTTGTTTGCTTATTTGTTTGTTTTCTTTTTTTTCTTTCTTTTCTTTGTTTGTGTTTGTGTGGTATGGCATATAATAATAATTTTTCCAATTTTAATCCATATTACACACCGACCTTTTTTTCGGATATTACCAACCCGGCATATCATAACTTTGACCAACCTTGTGTGCCAGAATGGTCTTATCCGAATGAATATAACCCATGCCCCCCATCTTACGACCATAATTTTCACAATAATTTCAACTCTTCACAGAGTTCATGGGGTTTCGCTTCCCCCGAGTCCAATTTTCAACCAACTTGTCCTCCGTATCCACCTTGTCCACAATATTCCCAAGATTCATTCAGATCCACCCATTCAAAATAGAAAATCATCTATTTTGGAAATGATGAGTATGCATGAGTCCAAGCAACAATTACCATCAATCTTAGACATGATGATGCGTGAGTCTAAGCAACAATCACAAAATCTGACCGACTCACAACTTCATCACGATTGTCCCAACAACACTTCCTCTTTTCAAGTCCAATCACAAAATGATGCACCAATCGACTAACAAAAGATGCTTGAAGCAATGACTCAGGCTAGATTAGCTCGTGATCATGAAAAAGATATGATGGTTCAATCTTTACGTTCTCACCGTTCGGCTATTTCTGATATCGCTGACCACTCTCTTAGAGCCGAAGAGTCACGTTGCTTTGGACAATAAGATTCTAATTCAGTACCATCATTTGAACTTGCCGAAACTCCAATTTTTGATAGTTTGGCAAGTTATTCCTCTCCTGAAATAGAACTTGAGCATGAATATGATCCTGATCCCCAACTTGGTGATTCAATTTTACTTCCTGATTCAATAATGACTCCGGTGTCTTCACCTGATTTTATTTTTCCCGAGTCAACATTGGATCCTGTGCCAATTCATCATGAAATTGAATCACCCATTTTTGATGATCATATTGAACTTGACCAATTTTATAATTTTGAAAGTCCCATGGATAAATTGGCAAGTTCTCATTTTTATGATATTGAACTCAATGAGATATGTGACCTAGATTCTCAAATCTGTGATCAAGTTCAAATTCCCGAATCATTATTGACTCCTGTTTTGTTACCCAACTTAGGTAATATTTTAGAGTCAGTTTTGATTCCCACACCAATCATTCCTGAACTTGAATCACCAATATTGAGTTACATTCCATTGTGGGAAAATGATTGTGGACTTGAGTTTCAACTTCTTGACTTGGACACACTTCTTGAACCGAGCTCAACTCCTGAGCCCTTACTTGATTTAAGTTTCTTTCCTGAGTCGGTATTCGTTCCCATACTTTTGACGTCCAAGTCAATCATTCCATCTTTTTACACTCCATTTTGGGACAAGGCGGTTGACACAATTGACTCTAAAAATAATTTTGAAATTTGAAAATTTAATGGGGTGAAATTGTTAAAAAATGATCACACATACATTTTAATGGGTTATACAAGAGAAATTTCTGGTGGGTTCCTCCGAATACCATATTATCTTGATTGGGTAGCAACGCTTGGCCCAATTAGACCGCTACCGGAACCACCACCTTGAGGTAATATTTGCCTTCCCTTTCTTCTTTTTCATGCATACATGCATACATTCATATATTGAGGACAATGCATGAGATAAGTGTGGGGAGAGGTTTTACTAACATACTAACATAGGTAGAAACTAACAATTTGCTAAAAAAAAAAAAACGGACAATATTTTGACTTATCTTTTGAAAGAAATCTAAGTTAGTCTTAAGAATTAGGAAAATCATGATTAGGATTTCTAAAAACTTGGTCAAAATAAATAAATTGTTGAATTTTTAGGTATAGGAGGAGAAATTGAATAAGTAATTAGTCTTGATTTTTACCTTAATGAAATGTGCATACCTAATACATTTACATATCTAGGATTCTAAGACAAAGACTCTTGTGCCCTATAAAAAATAAAAAAAAATTGAAAAAAAGAAAGGGAAATTCACTGATTAAGCTGGATACATGTGCC
The DNA here is from genome assembly GCA_038442645.1 of Agave tequilana. Taxonomy (NCBI): domain Eukaryota; kingdom Viridiplantae; phylum Streptophyta; class Magnoliopsida; order Asparagales; family Asparagaceae; genus Agave; species Agave tequilana. The sequence continues at coordinate 139,519 of JAVJIF010003135.1, read as the reverse complement.
TCAAGAAGCATAAGTATTCACGCCTAAAGGTGATTTTATAAATAAAGGCCTTAGTTTTGTGGCCTAATTCACTCGAATCCTTAAGTCCGTGGGGTGTTTTCTCGCCCGGTGCCCTAAAACCGACCGGTTTTGGAGCCACCGACTTTAAGTTCGCTACATGGGTGGATTAGAAAGCCTAAGAAAACTAAGAAAAATTACTCATATATGTATTAACACATCTAATAGTCAATTAGTTAGGCATGAGAGCCTCAAGAAGCCTTCATGCTTACACGAAAGAAAATTAGATGAGTTATACATATTTTAAAAAAAATAAAAAAATATAATAATAATAATAAAGAGGCATGAGAGTTCAAGTTAAGGAATTCCTAGTAAAAATTCACAAGGATGCATATGACTTAGGGTAACGAAAAAGACTATACAAATATTCAATTTTGACCCTTACCCAAAAGGAAAACAATTTACTATATAAAGACTAAGTTTAAGAATGAATAAAAATGAGGATCCTAAAAACTTATAGATTACTTAGTCTCTTCAAACATATTTCAAATATTTTTCTTTTTATGGATTTTGTGGGTGTAATCCGCTGAAAACCCTCATGAGACAACACTCGTCCTTTAGGGTAACCTAGGGGTTTAACGGCTTGTTGCACATGCTAAGTGCAACCGTGATTCCTACGAAAGTGAGTTAGCTAGTTTAGTTTTTCTTTTTCTTTTTGATTTTTACTCGAGGACGAGCAAAAAGATAAGTGTGGGGGTGTGATAGGTAGTAAAAAAATGCATAATTATCATCACATTTTCATATTTATTCATATAATCATGCACTATTAACTAATATTTTATTATTTATTGTGTGCAGGTCTTGAGTAATAAAAATAAAGGAATAAAGCCTTAAAAGAAGCCCAAAAGCCCATGTTCAAGCCCAATGCAAAAGTTGCAATTATCAAATGTCAAAATTGCAATTACTAAGGGCAATAGTTGCAAATACTAAAAGAAGAGGGAAGGATAGACTTCTATTCAACCCTAAATGCTTGCAGGATGAGGATAAAAGCCAAAGAAGAGAGTGCAAAGATAACAAATTCATTGTTAAAAGATATTGGAAGATTTAGATTTAGGGTAACTTGCTTCCCAAGTTATCCCGAAATCTCAAAATAAAGAGTCAGGATACAACTTCCAAACGGATAAACCCAGATGGACGGACCAGAGGAGGCCACGCGCGAAAGCGCGTGGCCAGCAGACACCACTTGGCCGCGAAAACGCGGCCCAAGCCGCGTTTTCGCGGCAATCCAGATAAGACTGGCCAACTGTTTTCGTGGAGGAATCGTACTGGGACTCTACTTCCTTCTGCACCTATAAAAATCCCTGCAGAGCAACAGATCTCAGAAGTCCAGCGAACTACAGAGCTAAATCTAGGGTTTTTAGGCTAGTTGTAGTTTAGGTTTTTATTTTTCTTTTTTGTAATTTTTATTTTTTATGTAACTGAGAGTAAAGGATGCTTTCATGGAGGAAGGAGTTCATGCTTGTACTGAGGTGACATCGGTATAAGTCAAACTTTTCTTCCATTGTTAATAAAATCTATTCAAGGTTTGTTTTTGTTTTTGTTTTATTTTTGTTCTTGTTTTATTTTATTGTTTCTCTCTGATGTCTTGCAAACCATGCGATCTGATCGCTTCGAGACTGCTTAGCCGAAGAAGTGCCCTTGATGGCCAATGGTGATGAACAAGCCTTCTCTTGCTAGTATAGTTTGTCTTTTCTTTTCATAGTGTAGATCGAGAAGGGGAAGATCCTATATGCCATGCTTGAATGCCTTCAAAGACAAGGTAAGTCATTGCAACAGATCAAAGGTAAACAGGGCAAAAGAGGTAGGTATGTGTTTTAGTTATAGTTTTCTTTCTTTGTAATTTTAGTTTAGATCACCAACTCCACATCTTTCTAATTTCTTTCACACTTCTCATTGTAAATACCACACTTCTTATTGTAAATACCATTGTAAATAACAAAATAAATAAAAAAGAGATAACTTACTAAACAAGCTTCCATCGCTAGTCCCTCCCTGAGGATCACGACCCGCATAGCCATTGCTACAGCGGATTAGAATTGAGCACCTTGCACATCTTTACTTCTAAATCTAATATTCTATATTTTGTGTGCAGAAAAAACTCAATCAATCACCTATTCACCCCCCTCTAGGTGATTTCAATTGGTATTAGAGGTTGGACTCTAGGTTTTGGCTTAACATCCTTAGAGAGATCCTAAAAATTTGCTAATCACCATTTGCATTCTTTCATTCATACACTAGTAAACATGGCCGACAACATTAAGACCCCTCCTAAATTTGATGGACTCAATTTCCCCATTTGGAAGGTTAGGATGACTATTTTTTTACAATCCTTAGGTAGCTTAGTAGCTAAATCCTTGACCAAACCCTATGTTAGACCCGATAGTGAGGAGAGCACTTGGTCTGACTTTACCTTCAAAGAATATGAGGCTAATTCTAAGGCCAAAAATTCCCTTCTCACCGCCTTGAATGAGGATGATCTTACACGGGTTATACATTGCCAATCTGCCTATGAGATTTGGCAACACTTGTTGGTCACACATGAGTTCACAAGTCAAGAGAGCCAAAATAGATCTCTTGAGGTCCCAATATGAAGGTTTTAAAATTCTTGAAGATGAGTCTATTGATTCTATGATTACCAAGTTTACCAAGATTACTAATGCCCTTTCTTCTCTAGGTGATGATATAAGCAACGATCAAAAGGTGCGCAAAGTGATACGAGCTCTTCCTTCATCATGGGAGATCAAGGCAACCACCTTAAAGGAGTTGAATGATAAAGATGAAATGGATCTCATAAGTCTTATTGGAAACCTTAAGACTCATGAGATGGAGAAGAAGGCAAAAGAAGAAGCGGTACCTCAAAAGAAGAAATCCATAGCCTTCAAGTCTTCCTCTACTATCAACGACGATGAAGAAGATGAAGAAGATGATGAGGAGCTATCTCTCCTAGTAAGAAATGTGAAGAGGTTGTACCACAAGAACAAACTCAACTTTAGAAGGAAATTGGAAGGGAAGGAGGAGAGAATAATCATATGCTACAATTGCCGCAAACCCAGGCACATCATGGCCGATTGTCCCGAGTTCAAGAAAAAGGTGACTTCCTCCTTGAAGCAAAAGAGGCCGGTTGAAAAGAAAGCATACAAAGCCATTTGGGATTCAGAAAGCGAGTCCGAAGATGAGGTGGACACGGCAAATATGTGTTTCATGGCAAACACACCCAAGGTAACCTCTCAACCTCTTGATGAAGAGGATGAATTAAGTAGAGAAATGCTTGTACATGCTTTTGTTGAACTTTCTGAAAGCTATGATGATAAAAAGGTAGAATGTTCAAAATTGGAAAAGGAAATCGATGTTCTTAAAAATCAACTTGCTATTGTTTCACAAGAAAAGGATGAAATTTCTTCTAACCTTGTTTCAACTAGAAGAGAATTTGATGCTTATAAAGTTGCTTGTAAAGCTAAATTTTCAAAAGTTGATGAAAATGAACTTTCTTTGTTAAAAACTAGAATTATTGATTTTGAAAAGTTTTAAAAGATTGTGCTTTTAATACTAAGAAATTAGAGGATATGTTTTCAAAGAAGCACACACCACATATTAAGAATGATAAAACAACCCATGCTAAAAATGCTCATCATGTCAACACTTCACACAACACTTCTCATGTTAAATCTACTCATGCTCACAAGTCACATGCTAGTAAGCCACATGATTGTGATCCAATTTTGCATATTTTACCATATCAGTCCCATGCATTTTTGCAAATAAAAATATGATTTCTACTCATCTTCTCTATATTTTTGCAGGTCCACACTCAAATGGAGAAAAGGCCCAAAATCTCTTTAATTAGCAATAATTAAAGAGATTAATTCAAGAAGCCCAAAAGAGCCCAAATTTGAATCCAGAATCCAGAGAGATCCGCGAGCCAACTCAAGATTCTAGAAGGCCACGTGGATAACAACCTCGTAACCAACCTGTACCAGAAATCTGTTGCCCAACAGATTCTGTTTTGCCGCAAAAAGGTTGTGGATCTGCGGCAGTTTTAAGTTGGTTGGATCCCAGATTTTGCGCCAACAACCAGGGCTCTGGATCCTTCTTCTGAGGCCTATAAATACTTCACTTGGACCTGCGAGCAAAGACTGAATGGAGAAGAGAGGAGAAATTAGTAGATGCTTGTAATTTTTGTAGGTTTTTCTCTAGGTTTTAGTTCTTTAGACCCTCTTCTTCTTCCCTAGAAATTTTGAGAGTTTGTAAGAGAGAGAAAGCTTGTGTACATCAAGGAGTGACAACTTGTGAAGCAAGGATTCATCCATTCTCTTCTCTCTACTCTTGCATTTTCTAGTTTACTTGCTTTCTTTATTTCTTACTTTACTTTCTTGCAATTTAATTCATGCTTTGCTTTTATTTTGTAATGGCTTGTAGCTAACTTTTCTACATGTACTAGCTAACAACTTACCTTGCTAACTACTAACTCATGGGTGATTGTTATCTTTAATCTTGCAAGTTGGATGGTCTTCTCTTCTCCGATGGGTTAAACCCCCCGTCATCCAAGTGGGAAAGTAATTAGATCAACACGCAAGACAAATCCATGCCGATGAATCAACATGAGGCACGCATTCACTATCACGGAGTTTAGTAAGTTTTAGCAAGGTAGAAAGGTTAGCTAGTCATGGTTTTCTTCCATTCAAGTTTTTTAAAGTTTTCTTTTCTTTTTAGTTGTTAGTCCAAATCCAATCTTGATTTTGATTTCTTTTACATTTTCCATCATGAACATATCCATCCATTCTTTCATTTCTTCTTCATTGTTTTATTCTTTATTTTTTTTAAGCATAGAAGAATTCTCGTTTTACATCTTCACTACCTATCGTAAAGCTTCCATCGCGAGCTCTCCCTGAGAATCGACTCGGTATAGCCCTATGCTATAACGGAGATAAGAAAGGGTATATTAATCATCTTTCATACATTTGTGGAGTGATCTAAGCACTTGAGGTTGTTTCTAAACCTTATCTCCTTAATTGAATACATATATTTGTGCTCATTTATACTCCATGATACGACACCTTTCTCGTCTAATCAAAATGGCGCCGTTGCCGGGGAGAGCAACGTTTTAGGTTTAAAGTGAAGAACTAAACGAATCTTCTTCTCTGTTGCAGGTTACAGGTTGAAGAAAATAGGAACTTTGCATTGCAGTGATATATAAGTGGACCTGGGCCTCTGCTCACGAAAGCAGAAACCAGGATCCCTCCAAATTGCCGCAAAATCCTGGCTTTTGCCGCAAATTTGCGGCAATAAGGAGTGCACTACTAATCATTTTTCTGCAGGGTCTCTGATTCTGCAAAATACTTCTGCTGCATTACTTAATTTCCTATATTATTCACCCTATACCTGCTTAATAAAGTCAACAGTAAAAAATTGGTTGTAATCGTTAAAAGTAGATTAGACATTTGCATTTCTAGGCACGTGTCTTTTCAATTCATTTACTTTTACTGTTGAAGAGTGCTGGATGCAAGGTACGTAAGCATTGCATGTAGACTAGGAATCATCTCTTGCTTGATTTTCATGCTTTGAGTGAATTCTTGTTATCTATCTTGTACACTTGCACAATTCAATTTTAAGGGCATAACCGATAAATAAGATAAGGTGGGGAGTTCATTACCCTTTCCTTAGCCCGAAAACCACAATCCGAGCACTCACTAACCCAAGCCTAATTTAATAAAAAAAGTAGACGTTGGCCCTAGGGACATCTCGGACTCACTTAGGAGATTATCCTAAGGGGGAAAAGTGTTGGAATTTAACTCTTGCAAAATCAGTGTCTAGGAAAGGGATTGAGGGCCGAAAGCCCGAAGGTTGCTGGTTACTTAATTAAGGAACGTCTCTGACGGAAAACCTCCCAACAACCTTGACCTTTCCTGGCTGATTAGCTTGTGGTCAAAGTCTACACTAAACCTCCCGTGGACGGTCTAATCAGTTTGGAGTCGTCTAGGTCATAGGTCTACCCTAACTTAGGTTAGAATTTTTTCTTTTTTGTTTGTTTATTTTGTTTCTTTTTGATTGTGATTTTTTTGTGTGAAATGGCATTCAATAATAATAATTCTTTCCATCCTAATAATAATCCATATTTCACACCGACTTTATATTCAGATAATTCCAACCCGGTGTTTTACAATATGCACCAACCACATACGCCGGGTTGGCCTTATCCGAATCAATATGACCCATACCCCCCATCTAATAACTATAATTTTCAAAATAATTTCAACTCTTCACCAAGTAATTGGGGATTCACGTACCCCGAGTCAAATTCTCAAACTCCTTGTCCACCATATCCACCAAGTCCACAATATCCACAACATCCATTTCCCGATTTTGCTTCTCATACTCCTTTTTCTGAACCACCAATTGAAGAAAAATCTGAGTTACTAAGGAGTTTAGAAGCCAATTTACAGAGAGTCGAGCAAAAACTTCAAGAACCATTTGCCTCTCCAATTCCACCATATTTTCAAGAGTCTTACTCAGTTCCACCTTTTCATAATGAATAACCATTTACCTTGGAAACGAGTAAAGAACTCTTGTGTGAGTCCAAGCTTCAATCTACACACATTTGTGACTCACATTATTCACAAACTTTCCAAAGTCAAGATTCTTATACTCCCATTCTAGAGCAGCCATCTGTAGAAATATCACGTTTAAAAAAGAGTATAGACATCTTGCAAGAGTCTTTGTTACAATATCAAACAACACGTGCCGAGTCTTTCAATAAGGTGGATGAACAATTGAGTCAATTGGTTAACATCTATAGGAATGAGGAAACTCTATCTTATCAACCTTTGACCAATTCAATTATGCCAAACTCTATTGATATGACCCAAGACTCTTGTCATTTTGGAAATCCAGATTCAATTTCAGCACACTCATCTGAACTTGTCCATCCCATTGACATTTTGGCAAGTTTTCCTTTTCCTGAAATTGAACTTGAGTGTGAATATGATCCTGAACTTCCACTTGATGATTCAATTCTACTTCCTGATTCAATTATGACTCCAGTGTCTTCACATGATTTCACTTCATTTCCCGAGTCAGTATTGGATCCAATGCCTGTCCATTGTGAAATTGAATCACCAATCATTTATGATGATCATATTGAACTTGACCAATTCCATACTTTTGAAAGTCCCATTGATAAATTGGCAAGTTCACATTTTTGTGGAATTGAACTACATGAGGAATGTGATCTTGAACCCCAACTTCGTGATTCAATCCTTTTTCCTGATTCAATAATGACTCCGGTATCTTTACCTGACTGCAATCTTTTCCCGGAGTCGACATTGGATCCTTTCCCAATTCATAATGAAGTTGAATCACCCATCTTAGAGGATCATGTTGAACTTGACCAATTCTATACTTTTGAAAATTCCATTGACAAATTGGCAAGTTTTCCATTTTTTGAACTCCATGAGGAATGTGACCTTGATTCTCATAATCTCTTTACTTCTGAAACTGATTGTACAATTCTAGCAGAAGATGTTGACCTTAGTTTTGAAGAATTGTATGGCGACGAGCTTGAATTTCTTAATATTGGAAGTAAAGAGATATCACCTATAGTAGGTCACATTCCATCATTGGAAAATGATTGTGGACTTGAGCTTCATTTTCTTGACTTGGACCAAATTCCTGAACTCACTTCGACTCTTGAACCTTTACTTGACTTAATTCACCTTCCTGAGTCGGTATTAGTTCCTGTCTTTCCTGAGTCCAAGTCATCCGTTCTATCATTTTATACTCCATTCTGGGACAGGGTAGTTGACAAATTTGACTCAGAAATTTATTATGGAAAATGGAAATTAGATGGGGTCATGTACTTAATAAAAATCTTTCATGGATTCATCTTTTTAATGGGTCATATTCATTATATTTCTGGTGGGTTCCTCAAAACCCAAAGCAAAGTTGATTGGGCCATGTTTCGTGGACCAATCAGACCACCACCGGAACCACCACCTTAAGGTAATTTTTTTTCCTTCCCTTTCCATTTTGTTTCATGCATACATATATCATGATGCATTGAGGACAATGCATGAAATAAGTGTGGGGGAGGGTTTACTAACATAGAATTTTTAGATCTTCTTTCTTTTACACTTCTTTTTAGAAATAAAAATAAATAAAAAAAATAAAAACATTTTGAAATAAGAAACAAAGTTTTGATCTATTTTTAAGAAAATTAAGATGTATCTTAGAAATTAAGAAAGCCTTAATTATGACATCTTAAACCTAGTTGAAATAATAGATCTTGTTTGAAATTATAGGCTAAGTAAGTAAAATTGGGGATATATTCTTATCTTGAATTTTTTGCCTTAGATAAGTATGCACTTCACACTTACACATTTTTGGGATGGAGACAAAGACCAAAAATGCCATAAAAATAAAAAAAGAAAAAAATATATATAAATAAAACATCACCTATTAAGCTGGATAAATGTGCCTCAAGAAGCATGATTATTCACGCCTAACGGTGGTAAAGGAAATAAATAATCCCCTTTAGTTTTGTGGCCTTTTTTACTCGAGACCTTAAACCCGAGGGATGTTTTCTCATCTGGTGCCCTAAGACCGTCTGGTTTGGGAGTCATCGGTTATAGGCTCGTTACAAGGGTAAACTAGAAAGCCTAAACTAAGGGAAGAAAAAAGAGAAAAAGAAAATAAATATATATAAATAAATGGCTTTATGGTTAGAGTTGAAATCCCATAAATCTTCACTGTCACGGTGTGCATACTATCTAGGTTTTATGAAAGATAAAGTATTCAATCCAATTTTGAAGTCTTACCTTAATTGAAAACAAGATCTTGCATAGAGACTAAGTTTAAGAAAGAATGATTATAGGTGGACTTATGACCTAAGATCACTTATATTTTGACAAAAATAGTTCGAAAACATGTCTCTCTTTCAAAATGAATTTTCAAAACACTAACATTTGTCTTCTTTCTTTATGGATTTTGTGGGTGCAATCCGCTGAAAACCCTCAGGAGACAACACTCCTCCTCTAGGGTAACCTAGAGGTTTAATGGCTTGTTGCACACGCTCAGTGCAATCGCGTCACCTGCGAAAGTGGTGTAATAAAATAGGTAGTATAGTTTTTCTTTTCTTTTCTTTATTTTGCTCGGGACGAGCAAAAGAATAAGTGTGGGGGTGTGATTGTGATCCAATTTTGCATATTTTACCATATCATTCTCATGCATTTTTGCAAATAAAAATATGATTTCTACTCATCTTCTCTATATTTTTGCAGGTCCACACTCAAATGGAGAAAAGGCCCAAAATCTCTTTGATTAGCAATAATTAAAGAGATTAATTCAAAAATCCCAAAAGAGCCCAAATTTGAATCCAGAATCCAGAGAGATCCGCGCGCCAACTCAAGATTCTAGAAGGCCACGTGGATAACAACCTCGTAACCAACCTGTACCAGAAATCTGTTGCCCAACAGATTCTGTTTTGCCGCAAAAAGGTTGTGGATCTGCGGCAGTTTTAAGTTGGTTGGATCCCAGATTTTGCGCCAACAACCAGGGCTCTGGATCTTTCTTCTGAGGCCTATAAATACTTCACTTGGACCGGCGAGCAAAGACTGAATGGAGAAGAGAGGAGAAATTAGTAGATGCTTGTAATTTTTGTAGGTTTTTCTCTAGGTTTTAGTTCTTTAGACCCTCTTCTTCTTCCCTAGAAATTTTGTAAAGAGAGAGTTTGTAAGAGAGAGAAATCTTGTGTACATCAAGGAGTGACAACTTGTGAAGCAAGGATTCATCCATTCTCTTCTCTCTACTCTTGCATTTTCTAGTTTACTTGCTTTCTTTATTTCTTGCTTTACTTTCTTGCAATTTAATTCATGCTTTGCTTTTATTTTGTAATGGCTTGTAGCTAACTTTTCTACATGTACTAGCTAACAACTTACCTTGCTAACTACTAACTCATGGGTGATTGTTATCTTTAATCTTGCAAGTTGGATGGTCTTCTCTTCTCCGATGGGTTAAACCCCCCGTCATCCAAGTGGGAAAGTAATTAGATCAACACGCAAGACAAATCCATGCCGATGAATCAACATGAGGCACGCATTCACTATCACGGAGTTTAGTAAGTTTTAGCAAGGTAGTAAGGTTAGCTAGTCATGGTTTTCTTCCATTCAAGTTTTCTAAAGTTTTCTTTTCTTTTTAGTTGTTAGTCCAAATCCAATCTTGATTTTGATTTCTTTTACATTTTCCATCATGAACATATCCATCCATTCTTTCATTTCTTCTTCATTGTTTTATTCTTTATTTTTTTTAAGCATAGAAGAATTCTCGTTTTACATCTTCACTACCTATCGTAAAGCTTCCATCGCGAGCTCTCCCTGAGAATCGACTCGGTATAGCCCTATGCTATAACGGAGATAAGAAAGGGTATATTAATCATCTTTCATACATTTGTGGAGTGATCTAAGCACTTGAGGTTGTTTCTAAACCTTATCTCCTTAATTGAATACATATATTTGTGCTCATTTATACTCCATAATACGACACCTTTCTCGTCTAATCACCACACACTCATTATGCATTTAAATATGAAAGAGTTTATAGATGTACTTATTGTGGTAAAAATGGCCATTTAGCTAAGTTTTGCTATGATCAAATTAATAGAACAAATAATCTTGTGTGGATCCGTGATACTAACTCTTTAGGACCCAAGAAAATGTGGGTACCAAAATCAAGCTCTAAATTATTTGATGTAGGTACACACCAAGGCTCCAAGACGTAAGGAGCGGTGGTATCTTGATAGCGGTTGTTCAAGACATATGACATGGGATATCAACAACTTTACAACCCTCTCAAGGTACGTTGAAGGTGGCACCGTCACCTTCGGAGATGATTCCAAAGGCACTATCATCGGTATAGGTAACATTCAAATTAGTGCATCTCCTATTATAAAAAATGTTGTTCTTGTTGATGGACTTAAACATAACTTGCTTAGTATAAGTCAACTTTGTGATCGTGGTCTTAAAGTTATTTTTGATGATTCCTCCTGCAAAATCTTTGATTGTAAAACCAATGATTGTATTCTCACCCGTTTTCATGATAATAATGTCTATATCATTGACATGCTTAATTTGGATTGTTCTACTAAATGCTTGAATGCTTTTGATGAGACTTCTTGGCTTTGGCATAGAAGATTAGGACATGCATCTTTTGAACATCTTGCTAGGATTAATTCTAAGGAATTGGTGAAGGGTATTCCTTACTTGAAGTTTGAAAAAGACCGCATTTGTGGTGTGTTGACTGAGATTTCCTGCACACAAAATATAATATTTTAGTTTTAAGAATATGATGTGCAAGTTCTCAATTCTAATCCGCGGTAGCAGGGCTATGCGGGTCGTGATCCTCAAGGAGGGACTGCGATGGAAGCGTTTAAGCAAGTTATCTCCTTTTTTTTCTTTTTATTATTAGCAGTGGTATTTACAATGAATAGTATTTACAATGAAGTGAAGAAAAGAATTGTGGAAGATGTGGATCAAAACTAAGAAAGAAAATAAAGAAAACACGTACGAACCTCTTCAGCTTGTTTACCTTTGATCCGTGCAATGATTTACCTTTTCTCGGAAGACTTGCAAGTATGGCGTATAGGAAGTTAATCGCCATAAGCCATCAAGGGATCTTCGTTGGCTAGGCAGTCTCGAAGCAGTTGGGTCTCATTGTTCACAAGGCATTAGAGAACAAATAGAAGAAAGAAAATAGAAACAGAGAAACACAAGAATAAACAAGAGATGGAAAACATAAAATAATAACAAAAACGAATCTTAAATGGATTTCATTAACAATGGAAGATAAGCGGGCTTATACCGCTGTCACCTCAGTACAAGCATGGACTCCATCCTCCATGAAAGTTTCCTCCACTCTCAGTTACAAAATTTACAAAATAAAAACGAAAATAAAATCTAACCTAAAAACTAAACCCTAGCTTTTGGCCCTTGGCTTGCCTCTGGACTACTCTGTACGTTGCACTGCAGGGGGTATGTATAGGTGCAGAAGGTCGAAGAGTCCCGGATAAAGTCGCCCACGAAATCTGGTATCCAGATAACATCAAAGTGCCGCAAAAACTGGGATTTTGCCGTGGAATTGCGGCATTTCTAGGGAATCTGGCCACGCGCTTTGGCGCGTGGCTTCTTCTGGTCCGTCCATCTGGGCGCTTGCTTCTGGAAGTGTGATCCTGGCTCTTTATTCTGGATTTTCGAGATAACTTAGAAATCAAGTTACCTTGATCTCAAATATCCCAAATCTTTTATCCACGAATTTCCTTCTTATCTTTGGCTTTTATGCTCATCCTGCAAGAGTTTAGGGTTTGGTAGAATTCTATCCTTCCCTCATCTTTAATAATTACAACTTTAGCCCTTGTATATTTGCACTTTGACAATCTGCTATTTGCACTTTGACTCTTGGGCTTCAAATATGGGCTTTTGGGCTTCATTAAGCTTTATTTATTATTAAAATAATAATTCGAGGCCTGCACACAATAAATAATAAAATATTAGTAAATGTGCAGAATTATATGAATAATTATGAAAATGTGATGGTAAATGTTATGATAAAAATGCACTTTTGACTACCAATCACACCCCCACACTTATCTTTTTGCTCGTCCTCGAGTAAAAACAAAGAAGAAGAAAAATTAATCTAACCTAACTCACTTTCGTAGGAATCACGGTTGCACTTAGCACGTGCAACAAGCCGTTAAACCTCTAGGTTACCCTAGAGGACGAGTGTTGTCTCGTGAGGGTTTTCAGCGGATTACACCCACAAAATCCATAAAAAGGAAAATATTTGACTTATATTGAAGAGACTAAGTAGTCTATAAGTTTTTAGGATCCTCATTTTTATTCATTCTTAGACTTAGTCTTTATAAAGTAAATTGTTTTCATTTTAGGTAAGGGTCAAAATTGAACTTCTAATATAGTCTTTTTCGTTACCAAAAATCATATGCATCCTTGTAACTTGGCTAGGAATTCCTTAACTTGGACTCTCATGCCTCTTTAATTTTTTTCTCTTCCTCTTTTTTTTTAATATGTATAACTCATCTAATTTTCTTTCGTGTAAGCATCAAGACTTCTTGAGGCCCTCATACCTAACTAATTGACTCTTAGATGTGTTAATACATATCTCATATTCTTACTTTTATTAGGCTTTCTAATCCACCCATGTAGCGAATTTAAAGTCGATGACTCCCAAACCGGTCGGCTTTAGGGCACCAGGTGAGAAAACACCCCGCGGACCCAAATTCGAATGAACTAGGCCACAAAACTAAGGACTTTATTTTTATTTAGAACTCACCTTTAGGCATGAATACTTATGCTTCTTGAGGCACATGTATCCAGCTTAATTAGTGATTTTCTTTTTTCTTTTTTTTTTGTAATATATATATGAGGCACAAAGGTCTTCGTCTTAGAATCCTAGATATGTACTAGAAATGCACATTTCATTAAGGTAAAATTAAGACTAACTACTTATTCAATTTCTTCTCCTATACCTAAAAATTCAACAATTTATTTATTTTGACCAAGTTTTTAGAAATCCTAATCATGATTTTCCTAATCCTTAAAACTAACTTAGATTTCTTTCAAAAAAAAAAGTCAAAGTATTATCCTTTTTATGAGTTTTTTTTAAATTTTTTTTAAAATTTTTTTTTTTGAAATGTTAGAACAAATAAAGAGAAAAATATTTTTTTATTTTATTAATTAATCTTTTCTATGTTAGTAAACCCTCCCCCACACTTATCTCATGTATTGTCCTCAATGTATGAAATGCATGAATGCATGAAACAGAACAAGGGAAGGCGGAAGTTACCTTAGGGTGGTGGTTCCGGAGGTGGTCTAATTGGTCCACGAAATGCGGCCCAATCAAGATAACAGATAATTTGGTGGAACCCACCAGAAACTTTCCTTACATAACCCACTGAAATATATGTATAATCAGTTTTTAGTATTTCCACCCCATCAAATTTCCAATTTTCATAATAAATTTCAGAGTTAATTGTCTCAACCGCCTTGTCCCAAAATGGAGTATGAAAAGATGGAATTATTGACTTGGACATTATTGGTGCGGGAACGAATACCGACTCAGGGAAAAAGCTCAAATCAAGTAAGGGCTCAGGAGTCAGGCTAAGTTCAGGAAGTGGGTCCAAGTCAAGAAATAGAAACTCAAGTCCACAATCTTCTTCCCACAATGAAATGTGACCTAATATGAGTGATATCTCTTTACTTCCAATATTAAAGAATTCTAGCTCATCGCCATACAATTCTTCAAAACTAAGGTCAACATCTTCCGTCAGAATTGTACAATCAGTTTCAGAAGTAAAGAGATTGTGAGAATCTAGGTCAAGTTCAATATGATCATCTAAAATGGGTGATTCAATTTCATAATGAATTGGAATAGGATCCAATGTTGACTCGGGAAAAGTGAAATCAGGTGGAGACACTGGAGTCATTATTGGATCAGGAAATAAAATTAAATCATCGAGTGGAAGATCATGATCATATTCATGCTCAAGTTCTATTTCAGGAAAGGAGAAACTTGCCATATTATCACTAATTGGAGTTTCGGCAAGTTCAAATGATGGCACTGAAATAGAATCTTGTTGTCCAAAACAACTTGGTTCGTCGGCTCTAAGAGAGTGGTCAGCAAAAGCAGAAATGGCCGAACGGTGAGAACATAATGATTGAACCATCAGATCTATGTCACGATCACGGGCTAATCTAGCCTGAGTCATGGCTGCAAGCATCCTTTCATAGTCGATAGGTGCATCATGCTGTGATTGGACTTGAAAAGAGGAAGTGTAATCATGATGGAGTTGTGAGTTGGTGGACTCACGCATCATCATGTCTAAGATTGATGGTGATTTTTGCTTGGACTCATTCATACTCATCATTTCCAAGATAGATGGATTTCTATTCTGAATGGGTGGATCTGAGTATGAATCTTGGGAAGAATGTGGACTAGATGGATATGGAGGACAATTTGGTCGAGAATTAGACTCGGGGGACTCGAAACCCCATAAACTCTGTGACGAGTTGAAATTATTATGGAAATTATAGTCATAAGATGGAGGGTGTGGGCTATATTCATTCGGATAAGACCATTCCGGCACACTAGATTGGTCAAAGTTATGATATGCCGGGTTGGTAATATCCGAATAATAGTTAGGTGTGTAATATGGATTAAAATTGGAATTATTACTATATGCCATATCACACCAACACAAACAAAAAAAAAAAACAAATAAACAAACAAAAAAGAAAAATTCTAACCTAAGTTACGGTAGACCTATGACCTAGACGACTCCTAACTGGTTAGACTGTCCACGGGAGGTAGGGTGCAGACTTTGACCACAAGTTAATCAGCCAGGTCAGGGCAAGAGTGGTGGGAGGTTTTCCGTCAAAGACGTTCCTTAATTAAATAACCACCAATCTTCGGGCTTTCGGCCCTCAATCCCTTTCCTAGACACTGATTTGACAAGAGTCAACTTCTAGCACTGTTCCCCCTTAGGATAATCTCCTAATTGAGTCTGAGATGTCCCTAGGGCCAACGTCTACTAATTTTTAAGTTAGGCTTGGGTTAGTGAGTGCTTGGGATATGATTTTTGGGCTAAGGAAGGGTGATGAAATCCCCACCTTATCTTGTTAATGGGTTATGCCCTTAAGATGAATTAGTGCAAGTGTACAAGATAAGTAGATAAGATTCACTCAAAGCAGAAAATCAACCAAGAGATGAGTCCTATTCTACATGCAATGCGTACGTACCTTGCTCCAGCACTCTTCAACAGTAAAAATAAAGGAATTGAAAAGACACGTGCCTAATATGCAAACGTCTAATCATTTTTATCTTTAACAACAAATAGTTTACTGTTGAATTAATTAGCAGTATACAGGTTTATCACAGAACAAAATCAACAAAGCAGTAAACAGTATTTGCAAATTTCAGCAACCTGCACAAAATTGAGTCAGTAATTCACTGCTACTGCCGCGGATCCGCGGCAATTGCCGCGTTTCTGCGGCAAAGTAGCAGGCTCTGCTGCTCTGCCTTCGAGGGCAGAGGCACAGAGTTGCTATATGTCTAATTCTGCTGCTGTTTTTCTGTTCTCCAAACCTGCAAACAGAAAAGAATTAAAAGAATTAGTTAATAATTAATTTTTTTATTAGAGAAAAACTTACCGTCCCTCCCCGGCAACGGCGCCAATTTGTTTATTGAGATTTCCTGCACATAAAATATAATATTTTAGTTTTAAGAATATGATGTGCAAGTTCTCAATTCTAATCCGCGGTAGCTGGGCTATGCGGGTCGTGATCCTCAAGGAGGGACTGCGATGGAAGCGTTTAAGCAAGTTATCTCCTTTTTTTTTCTTTTTATTATTAGCAGTGGTATTTACAATGAATAGTATTTACAATGAAGTGAAGAAAAGAATTGTGGAAGATGTGGATCAAAACTAAAGAAAGAAAATAAAGAAAACACGTACGAACCTCTTAAGCCTGCTTCTTTGATCCGTGCAATGATTTACCTTTTCTCGGAAGACTTGCAAGTATGGCGTATAGGAAGTTAATCGCCATAAGCCATCAAGGGATCTTCGTTGGCTAGGCAGTCTCGAAGCAGTTGGGTCTCATTGTTCACAAGGCATTAGAGAACAAATAGAAGAAAGAAAATAGAAACAGAGAAACACAAGAATAAACAAGAGATGAAAAACATAAAATAATAACAAAAACGAACCTTAAATGGATTTCATTAACAATGGAAGATAAGCGGGCTTATACCGCTGTCACCTCAGTACAAGCATGGACTCCATCCTCCATGAAAGTTTCCTCCACTCTCAGTTACAAAATTTACAAAATAAAAACGAAAATAAAATCTAACCTAAAAACTAAACCCTAGCTTTTGGCCCTTGGCTTGCCTCTGGACTACTCTGTACATTGCACTGCAGGGGGTATTTATAGGTGCAGAAGGTCGAAGAGTCCCGGATAAAGTCGCCCACGAAATCTGGTATCCAGATAACATCAAAGTGCCGCAAAAACTGGAATTTTGCCGTGGAATTGCGGCATTTCTAGGGAATCTGGCCACGCGCTTTGGCGCGTGGCTTCTTCTGGTCCGTCCATCTGGGCGCTTGCTTCTGGAATTGTGATCCTGGCTCTTTATTCTGGATTTTTGAGATAACTTAGAAATCAAGTTACCTTGATCTCAAATATCCCAAATCTTTTATCCACGAATTTCCTTCTTATCTTTGGCTTTTATGCTCATCCTGCAAGAGTTTAGGATTTGGTAGAATTCTATCCTTCCCTCATCTTTAATAATTGCAACTTTAGCCCTTGTATATTTGCACTTTGACAATCTGCTATTTGCACTTTGACTCTTGGGCTTCAAATATGGGCTTTTAGGCTTCATTAAGCTTTATTTATTATTAAAATAATAATTCGAGGCCTGCACACAATAAATAATAAAATATTAGTAAATGTGTAGAATTATATGAATAATTATGAAAATGTGATGGTAAATGTTATGATAAAAATGCACTTTTGACTACCAATCATGGTGCGTGCCAACTTGGGAAACAAACCAAGTCTTCTTTCAAACCAATCAAGGATATCATGTCAACTAGGCCATTAGAATTAATTCATATGGATCTTTTTGGACCAACTAAAACTAAAAGCTTAAATGGTAGTAGATATGCATTTGTTTTAGTTGATGATTTTTCCCGGTTTATGATTGGTAGTGAAAAGTGCATTTTTATCATTATATTTACCATCACATTTTCATATTTATTCATATAATTCTGCACATTTACTAATATTTTATGATTTATTGTGTGCAGGCCTTGAGTAAATAAAAAATAAAGAATAAAGCCCAAAAAGAAGCCCAAAAGCCCATATTCAAGCCCAATGTAAAAGTTGCAAATATCAATTGCCAAAATTACAAATACTAAGGGCAAAAGTTGCAAATACCAAAAGAAGAGGGAAGGATAGACTTCTATCCAACCCTAAACACTTGCAGGATCAGGATAAAAGACAAAGAAGGATAGCAAATTTCGTTTAAAGGATATGGAAAGATTTGAGATCTAGGGTAACTTGCTTCCCAAGTTATATCTAAATCCCACGATAAAGAGCCAGGATGCATCTTCCAGAAGGAAACGCCCAGATGGACGGACCAGGAGAAGCCACACGCCAAAGCGCGTGGCCAACCGACACACTTAGGCTGCGAAAACGCGGCCCAAGCCGCGTTTCCGCGACAGATTGGATAAGTCTGGGGAACCGCTTTCGTTGAGGAGTTACTCTGGGACTCTACTACTTTTTGCTCCTATAAATACCCCCTGCAGTGCAACTGAGAAGAGCGTCCAGAGCCAGAGGGCCAAATCTAGGGTTTTAGGCTTTCTTCTTTCTTGTAGTTTAGGTTTTCTTTTCTTTTTTTAATTTTTATGTAAGTGAGGGAGAGGGCTATGTTGAGAGTGACACTGATGTATGCTTCTCTTCTCTTCCATTGTATCAGGTAATAAAGGTAACTTTTCTTTTTATGTCATTGCTTTATTTTCCTTTTTGTTTTCTTCTCTTTTCTATTTTTATCTCTGTTGGTTTATGATGAGCATGCAAGTGATTTCCAAAGCACAAGTATAACGAATCTTGGTGGGTGCCAACGATATTTCATGGTGATGTTCTCCTCCTCAAGGTACGTATCACTTCATACTTGCCCAAGCTTGATGATATAATGCGAACAGGGGACTGAGATCGATCCTATGGTTTATGCGTTCAACGCCTCCAAAGCAAGGTAGAAAGTGTTAGGATTTCACGTTTTTCTTCAACCAAACTAAGGTTAGTGTTTATTTCTTTTCTTTTCTTTTCTTTTATTTTTGTAGATTAAATCACCATCTCCCAATTCTTTCTTTCTCATCTCATTATAAATACCACCTCTAATCCTCCATCTTCATAATCTACCGCCTTCTTCCTAACTTAACTTTAACTATTCTTTTTGTTAACTTAAAGAAAATAATTTTTAGAGATAACTTACAAACGCTTCTATCGCTAGTCCCTCCCTGAGGATCATGACCCGCATAGCCACTGCTACTGCGGATTCGAATTGAGCACCTTGCACATCCTTTTCCTAAATCTAAAAATCTTTATTTTGTATGTAGGAAAAACTCAATCAACATTTTGGCGCCGTTGCCGGGGAGGGACGGTAAGTTTTTCTCTAAAAATAAAATTTTTTTAACTAATTCTTTTATTCTTTCTGTTTGCAGGTTTGGAGAATAGGGAAACTGGCTGTAGAAGTGGACATATAGCAACTCTGTGCCTCTACCCTCGAAGGCAGAGCACAAGAGCCTACTTCAGAGCCGCGGAAACGCGGCAATTGCCGCGAAACCGCAGCCTGAGTAGTTCCCTACTGATCCATCTTTTTGCAGGGTGCTGCAAATTGCAATATCTGTCTATTGCTCTGTTAAACTTTGTTCTGTGATAACCCTGCTTACTGCTAATTAATCAATAGTAAAATACTTGTTGTTAAAGATAAAAATTGATTAGACGTTTGCATATTAGGCACGTGTCTTTTCAATTCCTTTATTTTTACTGTTGAAGAGTGCTGGAGCAAGGTACGTTCGCATTGCATGTAGAATAAGACTCATCTCTTGGTTGATGCTTTGAGTGAATCTTATTTACATATTTTACACTTGCACAAATTTATTTTGAGGGCATAACCCGTTAACAAGATAAGGTGAGGATTTCATCACCCTTCCTTAGCCCAAAAATCATATCCCAAGCACTCACTAACCCAAGCCTAACTTAAAATTAGTAGACGTTGGCCTTAGGGACATCTCAGACTCAATTAGGAGATTATCCTAAGGGGAAACAGTGTTTGAATTTGACTCTTGCCAAATCAGTGTCTAGGAAAGGGATTGAGGGCCGAAAGCCCGAAGATTGGTGGTTATTTAATTAAGGAACGTCTTTGACGGAAAATCTCCCACCACTCTTGCCCTGACCTGGCTGATTAACTTGTGGTCAAAGTTTGCACCCTACCTCCCGTGGACAGTCTAACCAGTTAGAAGTCATCTAGGTCATAGGTTTACCCTAACTTAGGTTAGAAATTTTTCTTTTCTGTTTGTTTATTTGTTTGTTTTCTTTTTCTTTTATTTGTTTTGTGTGATATGGCCTATAACAATAATTTTTTCAATTTTAATGAGAATCCATATTATACACCAGCCTCTTTTTAGGATATTACCAACCCGGCATATCATAACTCTAACCAACCTAGTGTGCCAGATTGGTCTTATCCGAATCATTACATGCCCCAACCCCAATACTATGAACAAGATTAGAATAATCATCACTACTCTTCACAGAGTCAATGGGGATTCAACACCCCTGAGCCATATGGTCAACCACCTGTTCAACCATTATCTTCGTACACGTCTTTTCCCACATCACCAATGTTTCAATCCTCCAATGATCCATTCAATGGGTTAGAAGAAAAAGTGGATCGGTTGCAAGACATAATGAATGATCAAATTTCTAGACTTTCAAACATTCTTGAACTTACCAACCAAGTTGATAGGAACTAAGAATCATCCTATCTAGAAGACCTTGATCAAAATTCAATTTCATCACATCAATATGAACTGGACCAATCTCAATCCTTGGACAAATTGGCTAGTTTTAATTTCAATGAGATTGAATTAGATTGTGAATGTGAACCCGATCCCCAACTTTGCGATTCAATTTCCATCTTCGAATCTATGTTGACTCAGTATCCTTACCCAATTTGGACCAACTTTCTGAGCCAACATTTATTCCTGTGCCCATAGATCATGAAATTAAATCACCCATTTTTGAAGATCATCATACTGAACTTGACTAATTTCATACTTTTGAAAGTCCCCTTGACAAATTGGCAAGTTCTAATTTTTATGAGATTGAAACTAATGAGATATGTGACCTAGATTCTCAAATCTATGATCAAGTTCAAATTCCCGAATCATTATTGACTCTTGTTTTGTTACCCGACTTAGGTAATATTTTAGAGTCAGTTTTGATTCCCACACCTATCATTCCTGAACTTGAATCACCAACATTGAGTCACATTCAATTGTGGGAAAATGATTGTGGACTTGAGTTTCAATTTCTTGACTTGGACCCAATTCTTGAACCTAGCCCGACTCCTGAACCCTTACTTGATTTGAGTTTCTTTCCTGAGTCGGTATTAGTTCCTGAACCGATCATTCTTGAGTCCAAGTCAACCATTCTATCAAGTCACATTCTTTTGATTGGCATAGGTATAGACCATGACTCTGTGATGATTTTCCAGGACTGGTCATGTAAAGGAAGTAAGTTTAACGAGAGGATCTTCTATGATCCTATTCATACTGGGGACTGTAAATATGTAAATAGAAAAGAGGTAAATAAAGGTAGGTCCCGTGAACTACCACGTTATCTTGTTTGGGCCGCATTTCGTGGACCAATTAGACCACCACCGGAACCACCACCTTAAGGTAATTTATGCCTTCCCTTCTTCTTTTTCATGCATATATGCATTCATTCATACATTGAGGACAATGCATGAGATAATTGTGGGGGTGGGCTTTACTAACATACTAACATAGTTAGAAACTAACAAAAATTTGCTAATAAAAAAATCTAAAAAAAAAACTTATAAAAAGGACAATATTTTGACTTATCTTTTGAAAGAAATCTAAGTTAGTCTTAAGAATTAGGAAAATCTTGATTAGGATTTCTAAAAACTTGGTCAAAATAAATAAATTGTTGAATTTTTAGGTATAGGAGGAGAAATTGAATAAGTAGTTAGTCTTAATTTTTACCTTAATGAAATGTGCATACCTAATGCATATCTAGGATTCTAAGACAAAGACCCTTGTGCCTCATAAAAAAAAAGTCTAAAAAAAATTCACCAATTAAGCTGGATACATGTGCCTCAAGAAGCATAAGTATTCACGCCTAAAGGTGAGTGATAAATAAAATAAAGCCCTTAGTTTTGTGGCCTAGTTCACTCGAATTTGAGTCCGCGGGGTGTTTTCTCACCTGGTGCCCTAAAGCCGACCGGTTTGGGAGCCACCGACTTTAAGTTCGCTACATGGGTGGATTAGAAAGCCAAAGAAAACTGAGAAATAATATATATGTATTAACACATCTAATAGTCAATTAGTTAGGTATGAGGGCCTCAAGAAGCCTTGATGCTTACACGAAAGAAAATTAGATGAGTTATACATATTAAAAAAAAAGAGAAAAAAATAAAGAGGCATGAAAGTCCAAGTCAAGGAATTCCTAGTAAAAATTCATAAGGATGCATATGATTTTTGGTAACGAAAAAGACTATACACAAAATTCAATTTTGATCCTTACTTAAAATGGATAACAATTTACTTTATAAAGACTATGTTTAAGAATGAATAAAAATGAGGATCCTAAAATCTTATAGATTACTTAGTCTTTGCAAAAGTATTTCAAATATTTTCTTTTTATGGATTTTATGGGTGTAATCCGCTGAAAACCCTCACGAGACAACACTCGTCCTCTAGGGTAACCTAGGGGTTTAACGGCTTGTTGCACATGCTAAGTGCAACCGTGATTCCTACGAAAGTGAGTTAGGTTAGATTAATTTTTCTTTTCTTTTTCTCTTTGATTTTTACTCGAGGACGAGCAAAAAGATAAGTGTGGGGGTGTGATTGGTAGTGAAAAGTGCATTTTTATCATTATATTTACCATCACATTTTCATATTTATTCATATAATTCTGCACATTTACTAATATTTTATGATTTATTGTGTGCAGGCCTGGAGTAAATAAAAAATAAAGAATAAAGCCCAAAAAGAAGCCCAAAAGCCCAATGTAAAAGTTGCAAATATTAATTGCCCAAATTGCAAATACTAAGGGCAAAAGTTGCAATTACCAAAAGAAGAGGGAAGGATAGACTTCTATCCAATCCTAAACACTTGCAGGATGAGGATAAAAGCCAAAGAAGGATAGCAAATTTTGTTTAAAGGATATGGGAAGATTTGAGATCTAGGGTAACTTGCTTCCCAAGTTATATCTAAATCCCACGATAAAGAGCCAGGATGCATCTTCCAGAAGGAAACGCCCAGATGGACAGACCAGGAGAAGCCACGCCAAAGCGCGTGGCCAACCGACACACTTAGGCCGCGGAAACGCGGCCCAAGCCGCGTTTCCGCTGCAGATTGGATAAGTCTGGGGAACCGCTTTCGTTGAGGAGTTGTTCTGGGACTCTACTACTTTCTGCTCCTATAAATACCCCCTGCAGTGCAACCGAGAAGAGCGTCCAGAGCCAGAGGGCCAAATCTAGGGTTTTAGGCTTTCTTCTTTCTTGTAGTTTAGGTTTTCTTTTCTTTTTTTTATTTTTATGTAAGTGAGGGAGAGGGCTATGTTGAGCGTGACACCGATGTATGCTTCTCTTGTCTTCCGTTGTATCAAGTAATAAAGGTAACTTTTCTTTTTATGTCATTGTTTTATTTTCCTTTTTGTTTTCTTCTCTTTTTCTATTTTTATCTCTGTTGGTTTATGATGAGCATGCAAGTGATTTCCAAAGCACAAGTATAACGAATCTTGGTGGGTGCCAACGATATTTCATGGTGATGTTCTCCTCCTCAAGGTACGTATCACTTCATACTTGCCCAAGCTTGATGATATAATGCGAACAGGGGACTGAGATCCATCCTATGGTTTATGCGTTCAACGCCTCCAAAGCAAGGTAGAAAGTGTTAGGATTTCACGTTTTTCTTCAACCAAACTAAGGTTAGTGTTTATTTCTTTTCTTTTCTTTTCTTTTATTTTTGTAGATTAAATCACCATCTCCTAATTCTTTCTTTCTCATCTCATTATATATACCATCTCTAATCCTCCATCTTCATAATCTACCGCCTTCTTCCTAACTTAACTTTAGCTATTCTTTTTGTTAACTTAAAGAAAATAATTTTTAGAGATAACTTACAAACGCTTCAATCGCTAGTCCCTCCCTGAGGATCCCGACCCGCATAGCCACTGCTACCGCGGATTCGAATTGAGCACCTTGCACATCCTTTTCCTAAATCTAAAAATCTTTATTTTTTGTGCAGGAAAAACTCAATCAGTTTACTTGGGTTTTCTTTTTGGAACACAAAGATCAAACTTTTTCACATTTTAAGATTTTTCGAAAACGGGTTGAAAAAGAAAAAGGTTTTTTGATTTTGAAAATAAGAAGTGATAGAGGTGGTGAGTTTGTTAACCAACTCTTCATGACTTATTGTGATGAAAAGGGAATCAAGCATGAAATGTCATGTCCTAGAACTCCACAGCAAAATGGAGTTGTAGAAAGAAAGAATAGAACCCTTCAAGAGATGGCTAGGACTATGATAAGTGAATATGACCTCCCTCAATATCTATAGGCCGAGGCCGTAAACACTGCATGCTACATATCAAATCGTATTTATTTGTGTAAAAATACTTTCAAGACATCTTTTGAAATTTATCATTTAAGAAAACCAAATGTTTCATATTTCAAGATTTTTGGATGCAAGTGTTTTGTTTTGAATACTAAAGATAACTTAAGTAAATTTGATGCTAAGGCTTATGAAGCTATATTTGTTGGATATTCTACTACTAGCAAAGCTTATAGAGTATTCAATAGATCTTCTCTTACTATTGAAGAATTCATGCATGTTAATATTTGAAGAAACTAATGTTGTTGTTGAGAATGTTATAGAGATTGACCCATTAGGTGAGGACATGGAGAAGCTATCCATGAAGGACTCACCCATTCAAGAAGAAAAGCAAGAATCAATTGGTGAAGTTCAAAAGGATAAAGAGGAAAGCTCTCAACCGCTTCCTAAAGATTGGAGATACGCTACAAATCATTCCAAGGAACTCATCTTAGGTGATGTATCTAAAGGGGTAACAACTCGCTCCAAGCTCCATGACTTGTGTGGTAACTTTGCATTCATTTCTCATTTTGAACCCAAAAACATCCTCGAAGCCGAGGATGACTCATATTGGTTGCTAGCCATGCAAGAAGAGCTCAATCAATTTGAGCGCAACCAAGTTTGGCACCTTGTTCCTAGACCCCACAATAGACCAATAATTGGTACTAAGTGGATTTTTAGGAATAAGATGGATGAGTCAGGAAATGTTATTAGGAATAAAGCTAGGTTAGTGACTCAAGGTTACACTCAAGTTGAAGGAATTGACTTTGAGGAGACCTTTGCACCCGTAGCACGGCTTGAAGCCATACGGATAACACTAGCTTTTGCATCTTTTACAAATTTTAAACTTTTTCAAATGGATGTGAAATGTGCATTTTTAAATGGTGTTTTAAATGAAGAAGTTTATGTTGAGCAACCTCCCGGTTTTGTTGATCATGTTCATCCTAATTTTATTTTTAAACTTGATAAAGATTTGTATGGATTGAAGCAAGCTCCAAGAGCTTGGTATGAAAGGCTTTCTAGTTTTCTTATTTCAAATGATTTTGTTAAAGGCAAAGTGGACACAACATTATTTACTAAGCATGTTGATAATGACACTCTAATAGTGCAAATTTATGTTGATGATATAATATTTGGTTCTACTAATGTGTTTCTTTGCAAGGAGTTTGAAAAGTGTATGCAACTTGAATTTGAGATGTCTTCAATGGGTGAACTAAATTTCTTTCTTGGACTCCAAGTCAAGCAAATGCAAGATGGGATATTCATATGTCAAGCCAAGTACGCAAAGGAGCTTATAAAGAAATTTGGACTCGAAGGTTCGAAAGTTTGCAACACTCCCATGGCAACTACAACCAAGCTTGATAAGGATGACCAAGGTAAATGTGTTGATATTAAGTTATATAGAAGCATGATTGGTAGTTTGTTGTATTTAACAGCTAGTAGGCCGGATATCATGTTTAGTGTGTGTCTTTGTACTAGATTCCAATCGTGTCCTAAAGAGTCTCATCTTATTGCGGTAAAACGCATCATTCGTTATATTAAGGGCACAATTGGAATGGGTCTTTGGTATCTGAAAATCGGAGATTTCTCAATGACGAGTTATTCGGATGCCGACTATGCGGGTTGTAGAGTAGATAGAAAGAGTACTAGTGGAACATGTCAATTTCTTGGTAATTGTCTTGTTTCATTGTCCTCTAAGAAACAAAATTTCGTAGCTCTCTCAACCACTGAGGCAGAGTATGTTGCGGCAGGGGCTTGTTGTGCACAAGTCCTTTGGTTGAAACATACTCTCCTTGATTATGATTTGCATTATGACCATATAAAAATATTTTGTGATAATACTAGTACTATTCATATGACTAAGAATGCAAATCAACATAGTAAGACCAAGCACATTGAGATTAGATATCACTTTCTTAGAGATCATTTTGAAAAAGGTGATATAGATATTGATTATGTTTCTTCGGATTTGCAACTTGCCGATATTTTCACTAAACCACTTAATTTTAATAGATTTTCCTTTATATGTGGTGAACTTAATGTTTGTGTTATTGAATAGACTTGTTTTTCTTGTTTCTTTATCCCTTTTTGATGTATGACAAAAAGGGGGAGAAGTATAATATGAGTATGGTTTTGGTTTTTGCAAAGTGTGTTTTTATGAATTTTTGCAAAGTGTGTGTTTTTATGAATTCTTGTATATGAGTTCTAAGTTTAATATGGTTTTGTGTTTTCAAGTGTGTGTTTTATGACTCATGATTTTTAATCTTATGGTTTTTTATTGCAATTCAAATTGCTTTTACTTGTTTAATATAGCATAATTTGAGGGAGAGTTTTCACCTCTCTTTTATCTTGTTTATATAGCCTATTTGTTTTGTCATCATCAAAAAGGGGGAGATTGTTGGCCCAAGAGGTTACACTCTCCATTTGTTTAGAGTTTTGATGATAACAAAACACTTAGGAGCTATATGGTACTAATAAGTTGTTTAAGATGAAGTTTCAAGTTTGAACCATTTATGATGGCCATTGCTTAGCTCTTGGAAGATTTTCTAGGTTCATGGAGCAAATAAGGCAAATGGCACAAGAAGGAATGTTCATAGAAGAGAAGGCTCTAGCAAAGCATTGCATGGCTCAAGACTTCAGTTTGGCTCAAGAGACTTCATTAGATTTGTTTTTAGTTTTATAGTTTTGTTAAAGGATAGTGGATAGGTTGAAGCTCATGTTCCTATACACAAGTTTTTGCGCACATGGTTTTTCCAGAAATTTCTCCTATAAATTTATAAAAAATATTTTTAAATAAAGTTTATTACTTACAAACTCCATTTTATGTATTATACCTAGTTATGACAAAAACTATTTTTAAAACTATCCCAAACTATTCAAAATCTTTTTCAAAATATAAAGTTTTGACCTGAGCCGGTCGACCGACTCTATGTCAGGTCAGATCGGTCGACCGACCGGTTGACCGGGAATCTGACCGTTGGGTGCGTGCATGTGTGCACGTGTCCCGGCCAACCGGACCCAATTGCGGTCGACCGGCCTTCGGCCGACTGCAAGACAGCAACTCTCTGTTTGTTGCGGTCGACCGGGCGGTCGACCGTGGGCCGCAACGGCTCTTTTTATTTGAAACCCGGTCGACCAGCCGGTCGACCGAGAGTGTGTTTTCTGCCATAACGGCTAGTTTCAAAACACGTTTTAAATTTGTCTTTTCTGTCTCTAAACGAATTTAAAGGTTGTTTTAAGGGTCAAATATTTCCTAATTACTATTATATGAGTTTACCCTTTAATCCCTAGCTCTATCCTATAAATAGGGGTGATTAGGGTTGTGGGATTAACAACAAGCATTTGCAAAATACTCAAGTTTTAAAAAGGCTTTCAAAAAAGTTTGGTTCTTGGTTTTTGTGCTGAAAAATCTCTCTCATCTCTGAAGTTTTAGTTTCAAAACTCTCTCAAATTCTTTTTCTTTTTCCACTTACAATACTTGAGCTTCATCCTACACATTGTTCTACAGGGTTTTGTAAGGGAAAGAGGATTTTTTAAAAGAGAGTTTGTGGTCTTTTGATCACCAAGGGATACTTGTATTCAAGATTATGGAGTTGGGTACTCCGGTGTGATTGTAACTCTTTGTGAAGTTATAGTGGATAGAAATCCTTCTGGGAAGGCGGGGACGTAGAGCTGGGTGCTCGAACCTCGAAAAAATTCTCGGTGTTTGCGTTTGGTTTACTTGCTTCTTGCTTTAATTCCTTACTTTATATTCATTGCTTCTTATTCATTGCTTCATTTACTTGCTCTACATATTCATTGCAACATTGTACTTGCTCTTCATATTCATTGCTATATACACTTGTTTCATATTCATATTGTCGATCAAATACTCATACAACAAGATTGCAATACGCACCTCAAACTCTTATCTAGAGGAATCACGAGGAAGGAATTCAGAGCCCTTCACGGGGTATTCGGCTTCTAGTCTTGTTTTGGGTGATCGTTGCATCATAACATTTTTAATTGTGCATTGATTAGCATTATCACCTATTCACCCCCTCTAGGTGTCCATCTACAGAAATTCATTCACTCAATGTCTCCACCATTTAGAACTTGTCCTCCAACGTTGTGCTGAGAAAAATCTGACACTGAACTGGGAGAAATGCCACTTCATGGTAAAACATGGAATTGTTTTGGGTCATGAAATCTCCAAGAAAGAAATTGAAGTGGATAGAGCCAAAATTGAGGTTATTGCTAAGCTTCCCATGCCCAAATGCGTTAAGGACATTAGATCCTTCTTAGGACACTCTGGTTTCTACCGAAGATTTATCAAGGATTTTAGCAAAATTGCTAGGCCCTTGACTAATCTGTTAGCTAAGGATGTGTCCTTCACTTTTGATACTTAATGCATGAATTCTTGGGAGAAGCTTAAGAGAGAGCTTATTTCTGCACCAATCATATCTGCTCCGGATTGGTCTAAGCCATTTGAAATCATGTGCGATGCTTCCGATTTTGCCATAGGCGCTATCCTAGGACAACACATTGATAACAAGCAGCATGTGATTTACTACTCTAGTAGGACTCTCAACGATGCTCAATTGAACTACACTACGACTGAGAAGGAATTCTTGGCAGTAGTGTTTGCCCTTGAGAAATTTCGTCTCTACCTACTAGGGTCCAAAATCACCATTTTCACCAATCATTCTGCGCTTAGGTACCTTATGATGAAGAAGGATGCCAAGGCCCGACTCATTCGTTGGATCCTCCTTCTTCAAGAATTTGATCTTGAGATTCGAGATAAAAAAGGTGTCAAAAATGTCGTTGCTGACCATCTCTCACGAATCCCTAATTCTCCATGCAACGAATTGCCCATAAATGAGGATTTTCCTGATGAAAATCTCTTAGCTTTCTCTAGGGAACCTTGGTTTGCTGATATAGTGAATTACTTAGTCACAAACTAAACTCCATCTCATTGGTCCAAAAATGATTTATACCGGTTCTTATCCCAAGTCCGGTATTTCTTTTGGGAGGAACCGTATCTTTTTAAGTACTGTTCTGACCAAATTATTAGGAGATGCATTCCCAATGAGGAGGTTAAGAGTGTTTTATCTTTTTGTCACGAACTTGCATGCGGTGGACACTTTGGTCCCCGCAAGACTACTGAAAAAGTGTTACAAAGCGGGTTCTATTGGCCCACTTTGTTCAAGGATGCGTATGAATTTTGTAAGACGTGCCATAGATGCCTAATGGTAGGAAGGATCTCAAAACGAAATATGATGCCCTTCAATCCAATTCTAGAAATAGAGCTCTTTGATGTTTGGGGCATTGACTTTATGGGTCCATTTCCTAATTCATTTGGAACAATACATATTGGTTGCTGTGGATTATGTGTCCAAGTGGGTAGAAGCCATTCCTTGTAAAACTAATGATAACAAAGTTGTCATAAAGTTTTTGAAAGAGAACATTTTTTCACGCTTCGGAACCCCTCGTGCTATTATCAGTGATAATGGCACTCACTTTTGCAATAGATCTTTTGAAGCTCTTATGTGAAAGCATGCCATAACTCACAAGTTGTCCACACCTTATTACCCTCAAACCAGTAGGCAAGTTGAGGTTTCCAATAGACAAGTCAAGCTTATCTTGGAGAAAACCGTGAACCAAAACCGGAAAGATTGGTCCATCAAACTTGTAGATGCCCTATGGCCTACATGACCGCTTTCAAGACGATTCTAGGAATGTCTCCTTATAGGTTAGACTATAGCAAAGCTTATCACCTGCACGTTGAGTTAGAGCACCGGGCCTTATGGGCAATCAAGCAGTTTAATTTCGACTTGACTAAGGCCGGTGACCTTCGGAAGTTACAAATTTTCGAATTAGAGGAGTTAAGAAATGAGGCCTATGAAAATGCTAGGATTACTAAAGATAGAGTTAAGATTTTTCATGATAAACACATCATAAGAAAAACCTTCGTTCCTGGACAATAAGTCTTACTCTATAATTCTAGGCTTCACCTTTTCAGGAAAATTGAAATCAAGATGGACTGGGCCATTCGTTGTAAAAACCGTGTTTCCACACGGTGCAGTTGAGATCAGTGACACCAAGAATGGAAATGACTTTAAGGTAAATGGTCAACGCCTTAAACCTTTCTTGGAATCGGTGCCAGTAAATGAAACAGCTATGGGTCTTTTTGACCCTATGTATCGGTAACTTCCCTCTTTTCCATTTTATTTCATGCATCTATACATTTCTTTCATACATTGGGGATAATGCATGAGATAAGTGTGGGGGAGGGTTAAAATTAACATGACTAATATAACAAATATATATATATATAAACTTTTTTAAAGGTTAGAACAATATTTTGATATATTTTTTGTAGGAAATTAAGTCAATTTTAAGGAATAGGAAAATCATAATTAGGATTTCTTATACTTGGTCAAAGTCAAATAACTTGTTTGATTTTTAGGGTTAGGAAGAAAATTTGTGAAAGTAATTTAGTCTTGATATTTACCTTGATGAAATATGCACACTAAATGCACTTACACACTTAGGGTTTAAAAACAAAGATTCTTATGCCTTGTAAAAAAATATATGTAAAAAAAATAAACCAAATCTAATTATTGATTAGCTAGGTGCTTTGGCCTAAGCAAGCCTTGGTATTTATGCAAAAGATAATTAGATAAGTTTGAAAATATATATATATATATAAATCCTCTGATTAAGCTGGGTATTTGTGCCTCATGAAGTATGAGTATTCACGCCTAAAAAGGGTAAATTTTATAAATAAAAACCTTGGTTTCGTGGCCTTGTTTGCTCGAGTGTTTAAGTCCTTAGGGGTGTTTTCTCACCTGGTGCCCTAAAATTGTCCGGTTTGGGTGTCACCGACTGAAGGCTCATTACATGAGCAGATTAGGAAGCCTAATGAAATTGAGAATAAACTCCACCAAAAATAAATATAAATAAGGCTTAGGAGTTAATGTTAAAAACCCTAAGTCAACTTCACAGTCACGATGGTGCATACGATTCAGGGTAAATTAATAGACTAGATGAGAGGTACAAATTGACTCCTTACTTTGATTGATGACATGTTTTTGAATAGAGACTGAGTTTCGAAATAAAAATTTGATATTCCTATCACTTATAGATTACTTAAAGCCTTACAAATATACTTCAAATATTTTCTCCTTTAAAAATGCTTTTCGAAAATACTAACATTTTTTATGGATTTTGTGGGTGCAATCCACTGAAAACCCTCACGAGACAAAACTCGTCCTCTAGGGGTAACCTAGAGGTTTAACGGCTTGTTACACATGCTCAGTGCAATGAGTGACCTGCGAAAGTGGTCTAATAATTGATTAGAATTAGTCTGATGTTTTGCTCGAGGGCGAGCAAAGGATAAGTGTGGGGGTGTGATCAGTCACATATATTGCATATGCATTGTCACCTTACCATACATTTTAGCTAATAATCCTATTAATAAAGTATTCTTCTTCTTTGTTAAATGTAGGCCCAATTGCTAAAAGAAAGGAAAGAGAAACAAGCCCAAAAGCCCACCAAATTCTAATTTAATTCAGAATAATTCAAAATCAAGGAATCAGGGCAAAATCTTGGCATATCAGAGAGGTTGAAAACCGGCTGAAAAGAATCCTCCCAAATCAAGCGGTTGAAGCCAACAATCAAAGACTATTTCGTCAAATCCTGGAGCAAAAACGAGAAAACCAGCAGAAGATATGGGCAAATCATCAAACCAGAGAGCTCCACCAATTGGGTGTGGTCACATGGCCACACTAGGGCCGTGTTT
The DNA here is from genome assembly GCA_038442645.1 of Agave tequilana. NCBI lineage: Eukaryota > Viridiplantae > Streptophyta > Magnoliopsida > Asparagales > Asparagaceae > Agave > Agave tequilana. Next base: position 107,231 of record JAVJIF010003135.1, on the reverse strand, counting down.
TCGCGGCCATAGCCGCGTTTCCACGGCTCTGTGAAAGAGGTTGGGGAGCGTTTGCTCCCCCAATCTTCTTATGACTCCCCCCTCTGGTTTATCCCTATAAATACCAGTTTCAGTAGGGCAAAAGAAAGGAAGACTAGGATTAGAATTTTTGTTATTTTTTTAAGGATTTAGGCTCTTTGTTAGATAGTGTAAAAGTTGTATTTTGTTTTGCAATTTGTAGTTCAGTACAAACACTTATGAGAGAGAGGAATTGAGTGCTTGTAACTTAAAGATTGAAGTGACATCAATAAAAGAGTCGAGCTCCATTTTCTTCTACTCATTTTACGGTATGTTTTACTTTAATTACTTGCATTGTTTCTTGTTTCCCAATGTTGGTCCCGAGATGATGCCAAATGTTGGACTTTCTCTGTTGGCACTTATGGATCTAGAATACAAAGTCAACACAAATACTAAACAAAGAAGAATTAAAGTTAAACAAATAAATAAACTTGCAAAAAGGGAAATCAAATCTCAGAAAATTTTAGACAAACGCAAACACGAGAGATTTATCCTGATTCGGTCCTCGTGACCTACATCCAGTCCCCAAGCCACCCGCTTGAGATTTTCCTTTATCCTTGATTTTGTACACCCAAAATCACAACCATGCACACCACTTGACAAATCCCCTTTGTCAAATATGTACACCTTCTCTTCAACCAAGAGAACAATCACCACCTTCTACAACTTGCTTCTACACCAAGAAGACCCTCTTGTACAATGACATCTTTGAGGATTACAACACTTCCTATAAGCCTTGGTACTATGTATGAATGTGGACAAGGTCTAGTATAGGAGAAAACTTCAGAGAACTTCACTATAGAGTTGGAATTTGGTGAAGAACTGAAGTGGGAACAGTTTTAGGGATTGGCAGAATTTTTGATTTAGAAAACTGAACATTAGGATTGGTATTTGGCCTTTAGATTAACAACCCTATTTATAGCTGCACTCTAGGGTAAGTTAGGGTAGTTACAGGTGCAATTCAAAAGTTTAAAACGTTGAGAAATGTTACACAAAAGACCAGTAACAGAAATTGTCCAACAGTCAGAAACTGCCTATAGTCGACTTGCCTTTTGAGTTAGTCGACTATACTAGGCAAATTTCCAAAGAGTAGTCGACTAGTAATGGGTATTAGTCGACTAGGTCAAGATAAGCTCAAGTGACAGGTTTCTGGATAACTGAACCAAGTCGACTACAACTTCTTTATAAGTCAACTAGGCCAGGGATTAGTCGACTAGGAGAATAGGGTTAGTCGACTACAATTGTCTAATAGTCGACTAGGTCTTCTGTCAAGTCGACTAGCAGACAAACAGAGAGTTGGGTTTCAAATTGAGACACAGGATTAGTCGACTATGATTTGGTCAAGTCGACTACACTATGGGTTAGTCGACTATAAATGGATATAAGTCTAAGATATGTGTGTGTGCATCAAGGCTTTTGACATGCTATTTCATAATTACAAAACACATCATATCAACTCTTTTTGGGAAGTCTTGATCATGAAGAACTCTTGATTCGTCGTGTGTTAGAGCTCCAAATGAAATGCTTCACAAATGTCTTCATTGAAACATGTTCCAACATTCTCCCCCTTTTTGATGATGACATGTTGTGTGCACATATGCTCCCCCTGCAGAAAATAGGTTATATTTTCCTCCCCTGCAGAAAATGGGTTATAACAGATATAGAAATACTTTGTTCTCCCCCTGCAACAAATATATCATAAAATATATATATATGAAGTATTGTTCTTGACTTCTTATATGGTACCTGAAAGATAAACGTTAGATGGTACCAATCATAAAAGAACACATTTAACCTTTAGGAGACCAAACCCAATTAGAATTTGGTTTCCACCTGTTAGTATACACATAATTGCATGAATTACATATATCATGAATGTATGATGCAATATAGGAATTTTTATCAACTATGCTTAAATTCTTAGGAATTCATATAAACTTATTTTTCATTCTTTTTGAAACAGTATTAGATTTTCTTTTCACAAAAGAATCATATGGATTACTAACATATTAAGATTTTTCAATATATCCAATACCATAATTATTATGTGACAACTTTTGAAAAGATAACAAATCATTCAATTTTTCTTTACCTTGATTGAACTTAGTCACATTTTTCAAAATATCTTCATATTTCTTTTTGAAAACTAACATGTCTTTATCCAATAAAGAAATCCTTTCATTCAAAGACATAGTTTCCTTTTAAGAAAAACATTTCTTTTATAAACTTCTCATTATTATTTTTCAAAGATGATATTACTTTTTCAATTCATCTTTTTGAGAATTTATAGAAGAAACTTGTAAAGCATAACATGAATTTTCATTTAAAAGTTTTTCATTTTCTTTTGATAAAACTTTATTTTTTCAGTTTTTCATTTTTCAGATCATTAAATAATTCATGAAATGCATCAGAAGTTCAGTAAACGATACCTCATCATCTTCTAGGGCCATGTAACAAAGGTTGAGACGTTCAGTGGTTTCTTCTTCGTCAGAGGACGAGGAATCACTGTTTTCCCATAAGGCTTCATAATTTTTCACCTTTCTGAACTTTTTGCTCTTGTATTTGCCTTTATTTCTGAGCAAAGGGCAATCATTCTTCATATGACCTGTTTTGTTACAATTAAAGCATTTAAATTTACCTTGCTTTAGGAATCTCCTGAATTTTTTTGAAAGCATTGCCATCTCCTCTTCATCGTCATCGAAATCGTCCGTGTCGGAGGATGCATGGAAAGCAAGTTCTTTCTTCTTTGAGTGGTGTTGTCGTTCATCCTTCTTTCTTTCTTCTAATTGCACTTGATTGGTAGTGAAAAATGCATATTTGTCATCACATTTACTATCACATTTTCATATTTATTCATATAATAATGCACTATTACTAATATTTTGTTATTTAATGTGTGCAGGCCTTGAGTGTTTAATTAAATAAAGAATAAAAGCTTAATGAAGCCCAAAAGCCAATATCCAAGCCCATGTCCAAGCCCAAGTGCAAAAGTGCAATTAAAAAATGTCAATAGTGCAAATACAAAGTGTAAATATTGCAAATACTACAAAGAGGGAGAGGATAGAATTCTATTCAACCCTAAATGCTTGGTGGATGAGGACAAATAAGAGTGCAAGGATGAGATTCGTTTTTGAAGGGATTTAGATTTAGGGTAACTTAATTTCTAAGTTATCCCGAAAATCTAAAATAAAGAGTCGAGATATCAGATCCAGATGGATATGCCCAGGTGGACGGACCAGATGAAGCCACGCGCGAAAGCGCGCGGCCAGGGATAAGGCATTGGCCGTGGAAACACGGCCAGAGCCGCGTTTTCGCGGCAAAATGGATGAGGATGACTACCTGTTTTCGTGGCAGAGTTTCGACTGGACTCTACTTCCTTCTGAGACTATAAATACCCTGCAGACGCAACACAGAGGGCATCCAGAGAAGATTAGGGTTTTTCTTTAGCTTTTCCTTAAATTTCTGCACGTTGTAATTTCGTTTTAAAGGCATTGTGGAGAAGAAGGAGCTTATTTTGGAGACATACTTTCGAATAAAGGTTACCTCTTTTGCATATTTGATTCTTGTCTATTTTATTTCTTTTCTCTGCGATCTATTGTTTCGGTTTTAATCTGTGATCTCTTGTTTTGTTTTTCCTTCTTTAACAATTCTTCTATTAAGAAAGAAAATAAAAAATAAAAAATTAATTATAAAAAAAAATGATGTCTAACTAATTCCTTGTGTGGTTTGCTGATCTCTTAAGCAACCCTAGGGCAAGTTAGGATTTGAATCGATTGATGACCAGTTTTAGAAACCCTAGGTCTAAGATTGTTTTTCTTGAAGATTAAACTGATAATTAGATTTCTTAATCTAGGCTGTACACTTAAACAACTTCTCATGACTTCATACTTAAGAACTAGGACTGCATAAATTTAAGATTAATCTTTTCTTAAACTGTACTTAGATGTTAGGATGAAACCTTGTTTAGTTTTTGATAATGCAACTTAGTTAAATTCTAGTATCATCTTTTCTTGCTTGAGTCCTTCTTAATAAACCTAGGGTAAATTATATATATCTCAAGATGAAATTCAACATCTAAGACTTGCATGGTGGGTTGTGGTAGTAGATCAGTAAAACCATACTTCTTTACTCAATACACTTCAAATCTAATCCCTCCTTTGTTTTATTTGAAGCATACAGAGAAATCGGCCGAAAAACTTGCATCGCATCCTTCCCTGAGGATCACAACCCGCTTTGGCCCTTGCTACAGCGGATAGCATTGAGACTAAGAACTCTACAACTCAATCTTTTTATTTATAAATTCTCAAATCTCAATCAAAATTTTGGCGCCGTTGCCGGGGAAGGAATGGCAGTATTTTCTCAAATCTAACTTTTTTATTCTTTCTGTTTGCAGGTTTAGAAAACAGGAAAACTAAACAGCAGCAAGGACACATAGCAACTCTGTGCCTCTGCCCTCGAAGGCAGAGCACCAGAGCCTACTTCAGAGCCGCGGGTCCGCGGCAAAAGCCGCGTTTTCGCGGCCTGAGTAGTTCACTACTCATACATTTTTCTGCAGGTTGCTAAAAATTGTAATTACTGCTTACTACTGTGATATATTTTCTCTGTGATCATTCTTCAACTGCTAACTAATAATAGTAACCATTTGTTGATAATAAAATTTTTTTTAGACTCTTGCATCTAGGGCACGTGTCTATTTTTAATTTTTTTATTCTGTTAAAGAGTGCTGGCGACAAGGTACGTTTGCATAGCATATAGATTAGAAAACACTCTTGGCTGATTTATTTCTTTCTTGAGTGATTACTTTCTACTGCTTTACACGTACACAAAAATATCTTAAGGGCATAACCCATTAACAAGATAAGGTGGGGATTTCATCACCCTCCCTTGGCCCAAAAATCATATCCGTCACACTCACAACCCTAACCTTAAGTAAAATTTGACTAGACATTGGCCCTAGGTTAACTCTGACTCACTAGGAGATTGACCGAAGGAGGAAAGTTGTTCGAAATAACTCTTGCTAAATCGGTGTCTAGGCAGGGGATTGAGGGCCGAAAGCCCGAAGAACGGTGGTTAATTAGTTAAGGAACGTCTCTGACGGAAAACCTCCCACCTATCTTGCCACCTACCTGGCCGATTAACTTGTGGTTAAGGTCGACAATAGACCTCCTAAGGACAGTCTAAAGTTAGGAGTCGTCTAGGTCAAGGATTACCCTAGAATAGGATTTTTGTTTCTTTTCTTTTTATTGATTGATTGGGTGAACTTGTTTGCTAATTGTGCATGTCCGCTTGGTCGAGAGACCCACTTACATCCAGGCTAACTAGAACTAGTTCACCACCCGAGCAAAAGCCCGACTCACACATGGCACAACCACCGTCACTCCAAGATAGGTTCTATCCTATTAGGACCTCTCTTCCTTCTTGCATCAAGCTTACTAATGAAGGTGTTGACCCATTTGAAGTCAAACCACAATACATCAACAACCTTCCCAAATTTCATGGACTTGAATCCGAGGATGCATACTTCTTCATAAGGGAATTTGAAGAAGTATGTCTCATGATGAATATACCTAAGTTAGGAAAAGATGCCATCAAACTTAGGTTTGTCCCCTTTGCTTTGAAGGATTTAGCAAAGAAATGACTCTACAGTCTAGAGGCCGGTTCAATATCTTCTTGGGATAATTTCGTTAAGGCCTTCTTAAAGAAATTTTATCCTGTCTACACGACTGCACTGATTAGAAAGAACATCTTACAGTTTAAGCAAACAGCCAATGAACCTTTTTGGAAATATTTCGAATGTTTTAAGGACCTCCTTGCCCAATGCCCTCACCATGGGATAGAGAAATGGCAACTTTGCCAAGTTCTATATGATGGATTAGATTATCCAACTAAAACGCTGTTAGAATCCATGTGCCAAGGAGGATTTCTACAAAAGAACGAAGATGAAGGATGGTTATTATATGAAGAATTAGCTGATAATACCATCCAATGGGAACCTACTCCGGAAAATTTAGGACTACTGACCCTACTTCTTCTAAAGGAGGTATCCATTCCATTGAGGCCAACGTAGCAACCGTTGCTAAGTTAGCTGCTGTTATGCGAAGACTAGAGGCTCGTGAAACTAAAGAACCAGTCTCTGTGAACCAAGTCAGCCCAACATCTTCGGCGGGCTGTACTTATTGTCAAGATATGAACCATGTGTTTGAGGAATGTCCCGTCTTTATCGCGCATCAAAGCTTGCCCGAACATATGAGTGCGGCCTTCACAAGGCCCGCCAACAATCCTTATTCGCCCACCTACAATCCCGGTTGGAGAAATCATCCCAATTTTTCATTGGGGCCAAGCAACAATGATCAAACTAGGCCCAAATTCTCCAACAATTTCCAAAATCCGCCCTATCAACAAAATTTCCCTAGTCAAAATCCTCCACCGTCTTTCCAAAATTCACAAATGGAGACAAGACTTTCAAATTTGAAAAGAAAGGTGGACATTCTAGTTAAAAGCCATGACACGCTGGCTCAAGTCTTAACTAGGATAGAGATCCAATTGAACCAACAAGAGAGACAGAGGGGAACTCTACCGAGTCAGCCATTGCCAAACCCTAGGAATCCTAGGCAAGCCAATAAAGCTCAAGACCCAAACCAGTGTCAATTGGTTCATACACTAAGATCGGGGAAACAAGTTGATAATCGAGTATCCATGCCACAGGATCCATCTCAGTCATCCATTCCATCTAGCTCCACTCCTTCTCCACCCAGCTCCAATGAAACTGAAGTTGAAAAGTTAGCAGTACAGGTGCACCAGCCTATAGCCCCATTTCCAAATAGGCTTAGAAGCAACAACAATGCACATATGGAGAAACTACTAGAGGTGTTCAATCAAGTTAGGCTCAACATCCCACTTCTTGATGCAATCCAACAAGTCCCTAGTTATGCCAAATTCCTCAAGGACATGTGCACTAAGAAAAGAAAGACAAATGTGCCTAAGAAGGTTTTTCTAGCCACTAACATTAGTGAGCTATTGTCCAACCAAATTCCAGTCAAGTACAGGGACCCTGGTTGCCCCACCATCTCTTGCACCATAGGTCGAGCTGAAATCAATCGAGCACTCCTCGATTTAGGAGCTAGCATCAATTTGCTCCCTTTCTCCGTATATCAACAACTTGGATTAGGTGAACTCAACCCAACCCAAGTTACTATTCAATTGGCTTACCGCTCAATCAAAGTTCCTAAGGGAGAGATCAATGACGTCCTCATACGGGTGGGAGAATTCATTTACCCAGTCGATTTCATTGTTTTAGAGACACAACCTGTGTCTAATCCTAGGTCTCAAACTCCCGTCATCTTAGGAAGACCGTTCCTAGCAACCGCAAATGCAATCATAAATTGTAAAAACAGATCAATGAGATTGACTTTTGGGGATATGACCAAGGAAGTCAATGTTTTCAACCTAGGTAAGCATCCCTACGATGTGACCGACCAACCCTTTGAGGTTAACTTCATTGAAAACATGACGAGTGAGCATAATGAGGAGATCACACTAGAATCAGAGGAAGAAGAAGACTTAGAATCAAGTGATCTCAACCTTGATGAGATCGAATGGGCAGAAAATCGTAGTTCTATAGAGATGGAAAAGTCAAGCGTAACACCTCTATCCATCGAGCCACCTCCTTCTTTGGAGTTAAAGGCCTTGCCTAAACATCTTAAGTACGCCTACCTAGGTGAACAAGAGACGTTATCGATCATAGTTGCATCCAATCTGACTAATAGGCAAGAGGAAGACCTACTTGCAACCCTTAAGAGACATAGGGAAGCCATTGGTTGGACTATGGCAGATATCAAGGGACTGAGCCCTACGATAGTCCAACATCGTATTCATCTAGAGGAAGGGGTTAAACCGAAGAGGCATCCACAGCGTAGGTTAAACCCACTCATGTAGGAGGCTGTACACGCCGAAATAGTGAAACTGTTAGATAATGGAATCATTTATCCCATTTCCGATAGCGAATGTGTTAGCCCAATGCATGTGGTCCCTAAGAAGTCTAGCTTTACTGTGGTAGAGAATGACAAGCATGAGTTAGTGCAAACACGATTGCCTACTAAGGTTCGAGTATGCATAGACTATCGCAAGTTGAACGCCGCCACTAGGAAAGATCATTTTCTTCTCCCATTTATCGACCAAATGCTAGAACGATTAGCCGGTCATGAGTATTATTGTTTCTTGGACGGTTATTCAGGGTATAACCAAATCCCTATAGCCCCAGAGGACCAAGAAAAGACAACGTTCACGTGCCCATTTGGGACATTTGCCTACCGTCGAATGCCTTTCGGCCTATGTAATGCCCCCGCCACATTCCAACGTTGTATGTTAAGCCTGTTTTCTGATATGGTCGAGCGCTTTTTAGAGATTTTCATGGATGACTTCTCCGTCTATGAAAATTCATTTGACAATTGTCTCCATCACTTGGAGCTAGTACTGAGTAGATGCACCGAAAAGAACTTGACCCTCAATTGGAAAAAGTGCCACTTCATGGTGCAGCATGGGATTGTCCTAGGTCATGAGATATCTAGGGAAGGGATAAAAGTGGACAAGGCTAAGGTGGATATCATAGCCAAACTTCCAATTCCACGATGTGTGAAGGACATTCGGTCTTTCTTAGGACACGCTGGGTTTTATCGTAGGTTCATTAAGGATTTTAGCAAAATTGCTAGATCCCTTACAAACCTTCTAGCTAAAGACGTGCCCTTCATATTTGACGATAGGTGTAATAGTGCGTGGAAAAAGTTGAAAGTGGAACTTATTTCTGCACCTATCATCTCACCTCTGGACTGATCCAAGCCTTTTGAGATCATGTGCGATGCCTCAGATTTTGCGATAGGTGCTGTCTTAGGACAGCGTAAGGATAGCAAGCAGCACGTGATCTATTATTCGAGTAGGATGCTCAATGACGCCCAAATGAACTATACTACAACCTAGAAGGAATTCTTGGCAGTAGTGTTCGCTTTGGAGAAATTCCGCCCATACCTACTTGGGACCAAGACCACGATTTTCACCGACCATTCTGCACTTCGATACCTTATGATAAAAAAGGATGCGAAGGCCCGACTCATTCGTTGGATCCTCCTCCTTCAAGAATTTGATCTCGAAATTTGAGATAAAAAAGGTGTTGAAAATGTTGTCGCGGACCATCTCTCTCGCGTGCCTAATGCACCCTCCGACGAACTGCCTATCAATGACAATTTTCCCGATGAACAACTTCTAGCCATCTCTAAGGAACCATGGTTTGCTAACATAGTAAATTACTTAGTCACAAACCAAACACCACCTAATTGGTTAAAACTAGATAGATACCGGTTCTTGTCTCAAGTCCGGTATTACATATGGGAAGATCCATACCTTTTCAAATATTGTAGCGACCAAATTATTAGGAGATGTGTCCCCGATGAGGAAACTAGAAGCGTTCTAGCCTTTTGTCATAAGTTCGCTTGCGGTGGACACTTTGGTCCCCGCAAAACTGCCGAAAAGATCCTGCAAAGTGGCTTTTATTGGCCTACTGTGTTCAAAGACGCATTCAAGTTTTGCAAGACGTGCACAAGATGTCAAATGATAGGAAGAATTTTCAAACGAAATATGATGCCCCTAAATCAAATTCTAGAAGTAGAACTTTTTGATGTTTGGGGCATTGATTTTATGGGACCCTTCCCTAATTCGTTTGGGCACCAATAAATCTTGTTGGTCGTAGACTACGTATCAAAATGGGTTGAAGCCGTTCCTTGCAAGACAAATGACAACAAAGTTGTTGTCAAATTCTTGAAAGAAAATATCATCTCGCGCTTTGGAACCCCTCGTGCCATTATTAGTGACAATGGTACGCATTTTTGCAATAGAACTTTTGAGGCTCTTATGTGAAAATGCGCCAAAACTCACAAGTTGTCTACGCCCTACCATCCTCAAACTAGCGGACAGGTAGAAGTTTCCAATAGGCAAGTCAAGCTTATCTTGGAGAAAACTGTGAATCAGTATAGGAAGGACTGGTCCACCAAACTGGTGGATGCCCTATAGGCATATAGGACTGCCTTTAAGACGATTCTAGGAATGTCTCCCTACAGACTAGTTTTTGGAAAGGCTTGCCACCTTCCTGTTGAGCTAGAGCTCCGGGCCCTATGGGCAATTAAGCAGCTGAATCTCGATCTAGATAAGGCCGGTGAGCTTCGGAAATTGCAAATTTCTGAACTTGAGGAATTGAGGAACGAAGCATACGACAATGCGAAAATTGCAAAGAATAGGGTTAAGGTCTTTCATGATAAGTTCATCACAAGAAAAACTTTTGTCCAAGGATAAAAAGTTTTACTCTATAACTATAGACTTCATCTCTCTTCCCGGCAAGTTGAAGTCAAGATGGACAGGGCCCTTCATTGTTAAGACTGTGTTTCCACACGGAGCCATAGAGATCTACGACCCCAAAAATGGCAATGCATTCAAGGTAAATGGTCAACGTCTTAAAATCTTTTGGAGTCAGTACCGGAAGTAAATGCAGCCATGGGTCTTTTTGACCCACTGTATCGGTAACTATATCTTTCTGCCAGTTCATGCATCCATGCATTTCATTCATACATTAGGGACAATGCATGAAACAAGTGTGGGGGAATGGTATGTAATATATAAAAAAATTAGAAATATTTTTCTTTTTCTCTTTATTTATTCTAAAAAAAATTATAAAAAGGATAATACTTTGACTTATTTCTTGAAAGAAATCTAAGTTAGTTTTAAGAATTAGGAAAGTCATGATTAGGATTTCGAAAAACTTGGTCAAAATAAATAAATTGTTTAATTTTTAGGTATAGGAGGAGAAATTGAATAAATAATTAGTCTTGATTTTTACCTTAATGAAATGTGCATACCTAGTGCATATATAGGATTCCAAAACAAAGACCCTTGTGCCTCATAAAAAAAATAATAATATATATCACTAATTAAGCTGAATACATGTGCCTCAAGAAGCATAAGTGTTCACGCCAAAAGGTGAGGTTCTGAATAAAATAAAGCCCTTAGTTTTGTGGCCTAATTCACTCAAATTTGAGTCCGCTGGGTGTTTTCTCACCTGGTGCCCTAAAACCTACCGGTTTGGGAGCTACCGACTTTAAGTTCGCTACAGGGGTGGATTAGAAAGCCTAAGAAAACTGAGAAATATTATACATATATTAACACATCTATTAGTCAATTAGTTAGGTATGAGGGCCTCAAGAAGTCTTGATACTTACACGAAAGAAAATTAGATGAGTTATACATGCTAAAAAAAAAAATTATTAACACATCTAATAGTCAATTAGTTAGGTATGAGGGCCTCAAGAAGCCTTGATACTTACACGAAAGAAAATTAGATGAAGTTATAAAAATAATAAAGAGGCATGAGAGTCCAAGTTAAGGAATTCCTAGCAAAGTTACAAGGATGCATATGATTTTGGTAACGAAAAGACTATACAAACATTCAATTTTGATCCTTACCTAAAATAAATAACAATTCACTTTATTAAGACTAAGTTTAAGAATGAATAAAAATGATAATCCTAAAACTTATAGACTACTTAGTCTCTTCAAATATAATTCGAATATTTTCCCTTTTATGGATTTTGTGGGTGTAATCCGCTGAAAACCCTCACGAGACAACACTCGTCCTTTAGGGTAACCTAGGGGTTTAACGGCTTGTTGCACATGCTAAGTGCAACTGTGATTCCTACGAAAGTGAGTTAGCTAGATTAGTTTTTCTTTTTCTTTTGATTTTTACTCGAGGACGAGCAAAAAGATAAGTGTGGGGGTGTGATTGGTAGTGAAAAATGCATATTTGTCATCACATTTACTATCACATTTTCATATTTATTCATATAATAATGCACTATTACTAATATTTTGTTATTTAATGTGTGCAGGCCTTGATTCTTTATTTAAATAAAGAATAAAAGCTTAATGAAGCCCAAAAGCCCATATCCAAGCCCATGTCCAAGCCCAAGTGCAAAAGTGCAATTACAAAATGTCAAAAGTGCAAATACAAAGTGTAAATATTGCAAATACTACAAAGAGGGAAAGGATAGAATTCTATTCAACCCTAAATGCTTGGTGGATGAGGATAAATAAGAGTGCAAGGATGAGATTCGTTTTTGAAGGGATTTGAATTTAGGGTAACTTAATTTCTAAGTTATCCCGAAAATCCAAAATAAAGAGTCGAGATATCAGATCCAGATGGATATGCCCAGGTGGATGGACCAGATGAAGCCACGCGCGAAAGCGTGCGGCCAGGGATAAGGCATTGGTCGCGAAAACGCGGCCAGAGCCGCGTTTCCGCGGCAAAATGGATGAGGATGACTACCTGTTTTCGTGGCAGAGTTTCGACTGGACTCTACTTCCTTCTGAGGCTATAAATACCCCTACAGACGCAACACAGAGGGCATCCAGAGAAGATTAGGGTTTTTCTTTAGCTTTTCCTTAAATTTCTGCACGTTGTAATTTCGTTTTAAAGGCATTGTGGAGAGAAGAAGGAGCTTGTATTTGGAGACATACTTTCGAATAAAGGTTACCTCTTTTGCATATTTGATCTTGTCTATTTTATTTCTTTTCTCTGCGATCTATTGTTTCGGTTTTAATCTGTGATCTCTTGTTTTGTTTTTCTTCTTTAACAATTCTTCTAATTAAGAAAGAAAATAAAAATAAAAAAATTAATTATAAAAAAAATGATGTCTAACTAATTCCTTGTGTGGTTTGCTGATCTCTTAAGCAACCCTAGGGCAAGTTAGGATTTGAATCGATTGATGACCAGTTTTTAGAAACCCTAGGTCTAAGATTGTTTTTCTTGAAGATTAAACTGATAATTAGATTTCTTAATCTAGGCTGCACACTTAAACAACTTCTCATGACTTCATACTTACGAACTAGGACAGCATAAATTTAAGATTAATCTTTTCTTAAGCTGTACTTAGATGTTAGGATGAAACTTTGTTTAGTTTTTGATAATGCAACTTAGTTAAATTCTAGTATCATCTTTTCTTGCTTGAATCCTTCTTAATAAACCTAGGGTAAATTATATATATCTCAAGATGAAATTCAACATCTAAGACTTGCATGGTGGGTTGTGGTAGTAGATCAGTAAAACCATACTTCTTTACTCATATACACTTCAAATCTAATCCCTCCTTTGTTTTATTTGAAGCATACAGAGAAATCGGCCGAAAAGCTTGCATCGCATCCTTCCCTGAGGATCACGACCCGCTTTGGCCCTTGCTACAGCGGATAGCATTGAGCCTAAGAACTCTACAACTCAATCTTTTTATTTATAAATTCTCAAATCTCAATCAGCACTTCATATGCCATTAGATTACCAATTAGGTTTTCTAACGACATAGTTGAGAGATCATTCGCCTCTTCAATTGCGGTTGTCTTCTTCTCCCATTTTGGTGTGAGTGCACGAAGGATCTTGCGAACTTTTTCGACTTGTGTGTAGTCCTTTCCAAGGGATGCTAAGGAATTAGTAATGTCGGTGAATCTTGTAACCATTTCTGATATGGTTTCATTCTCCTCCATTTTGAATAACTCAAACCTGTGGACAAGAACAGAAATCTTAGACTCTTTAACTTTATTTGTGCCTTCGTGTGTTACCTGAAGAGTATGCCATATTTGATGTGCAGAAGTGGCTGTTGACACACGGTTGAACTCTTCTTTGGTTAAGGCACAAAATAAGGCATTCATTGCTTTGGCGTCAAGATTCGCATTCTTCTTTTGATCATCACTCCAAGCGCTGTAGTTGGTTGTTGGCTTAGTGTACGATGCTTCAACGATGTTCCAAAGTTCGTAGTTGAGCGATTGCAAGTAGATCTTCATTCTACACTTCCAATAGTTGTAGTTGGATCCGTCAAATAGCGGTGGACGTTGTGTAGAATGTCCTTCTTTGAATTGTGACGAAGGGAACTCCGTTGCCATCCTTGCTTGTTGTTGTTGACTAGGTATGCAGGGCTTGTATGCCGGTTCAGGGCTCTGATACCAAATGTTGGTCCCGAGATGATGCCAAATGTTGGACTTTCTCTGTTGGCACTTATGGATCTAAAATACGAAGTCAACACAAATACTAAATAAAGAAGGATTAAAGTTAAACAAATAAATAAACTTGCAATAAAGGAAATTAAATCTCAGAAAAGTTTAGACAAACGCAAACACGAGAGATTTATCCTGGTTCGGTCCTCGTGACTTACATCCAGTCCCCAAGCCACCCGCTTGAGATTTTCCTTTATCCTTGATTTTGTACACCCAAAATCACAACCATGCACACCACTCGACAAATCCCCTTTGTCAAATGTGTACATCTTCTCCTCAACCAAGAGAACAATCACCACCTTGTACAACTTGCTTCTACACCAAGAAGACCCTCTTGTACAATGATATCTTTGAGGATTACAACACTTCCTATAAGCCTTGGTACTGTGTATGAACGTGGACAAGGTCTAGTATAGGAGAAAACTTCAGAGAACTTCAATTTGGTGAAGAACTAAAGTGGGAACAGTTTTCAGGAATGGCAGAATTTTTGATTTAGAAAACTGAAGATTAGGATTGGTATTTGGCCTTCAGATTAACAACCCTATTTATAGCTGCACTCTAAGGTAAGTTAGGGTAGTTACAGGTGCAATTCAAAAGTTTAAAAAATTGGGAAACATTGCACAAAAGACCAGATAACAGAAACTGTCCAAAAGTCAGAAACTGCCTATAGTCGACTTGCCTTTTGAGTTAGTCGACTATACTAGGCAAATTTCCAAAGAGTAGTCGACTAGTAATGGGTATTAGTCGACTAGGTCAAGATAAGCTCAAGTGACAGGTTTCTGGATAACTGAACCAAGTCGACGGAAACTTCTTTATAAGTCGACTAGGCCAGGGATTAGTCGACTAGGAGAATAGGGTTAGTCGACTACAATTGTCTAATAGTCGACTAGGTCTTCTGTCAAGTCGACTAACAGACAAACAGAGAGTTGGGTATCAAATTAAGACACATGATTAGTCGACTATGATTTGGTCGACTATGATTTGGTCAAGTCGACTACACTATGGGTTAGTCGACTATAAATGGATATAAGTCGACTATAAGTCTAAGATATGTGTGTGTGCAACAAGGCTTTTGATATGCTATTTCATAATTACAAAACACATCATATCAACTCTCATTTGGAAGTCTTGATCATGAAGAACTCTTGATTCGTCGTGTCTTAGAGCTCCAAATGAAATGCTTCACAAATGTCTTCATCGAAACATGTTCCAACACCCATAAGTAGCTAAATCGGTTTCTGGACTCACTATTGTACCTCTCTCTAATTCTTCTTCTTTTCTGATTTTCATGAAAAAGACGCAATGAATCATTTGCATGCCTAACTTAAAGCCTTTCTTCGTGAAAGTGTTCTTGAAGGCACATGAGGATGGGTTTGGATCTTTAAACTCCTACTTCTTTTAAGAACGTTTCTTGAACTGTTTTTATTTCATACTTGCTTCTTCGCGCTTGATGATTTAACATTTGATTCAAAACGATTTCTTAAAGAAAGAGTAAACTCTTCCAACCATCTTATGTGCTTTACTTCAAACTTTCTAAAGTCAACCTTAAGTTTTGCTTATGATCAAGTTGAGGCACTTAGGATTTCAATAGAAGAATAAACGGTTGAGTAGTGAGATAGTGAGCCCAGACTTTCTTCCTTATTATAATCAACCAAACAATTTTTGAGCTTTTTAAATCACCTTCTCCAAAGCCTTCTCTAAAATTGCAATTTCTCTTTTAATCATCTCTTTCTTTCCATTCTCTTTTCAATTAAAAAAAACGAGCACAATTCTTTGTTATTAAACGAAACACCAAAAAGCTTTCATCGCATTCCTCCTCGTGGACACGACCCGTTAGCCACAAGCTACACGATAATTTCTTAACTCTTTGATTGTTCTTTCATTTTAGCAATCAAGGTCGCAATGACATAACCGATTGAGAAGCCACAAAGCTCAAAAATTTGTCATATGACGACAAAGAAATAGTCCTTGCTGGACTGAAAGATGAGACTTGGCTATCTGTCGGTTCAGAGGTCGCAATGACATTACCGTTTGAGAAGACACCAAGCTTAAAATTTTGTCACATGATGACAAAGAAATAGTCCTTGCCGGACTGAAAGATGAGACTTGGCTATCTGCCGGTTCAGAGGTCGCAATAACATAACTGATTGAGAACCCACCAAGCTCGAAATTTGTCATTCAGAGGTGACGGACTAGACATGATGACAAAGAGATAGTCCATGCCGGACTGAAAGATGAGACTTGCTATCTGCCGGTTCAGAGGTCGTGATGACATAACCGATTGAGAAGCCACTAAGCTCAAAATTTGGATGGGACTTGGAAGAAATTGTCAGAGGTATATTGTTAACGTGACAACCAGAGAAGTTCACTAAAGACTGAGTGGGACTCAGAAACTCACTGGGGAGATAGGAAGTGAATCCCATAGAAGATCATATGTTAGAGGTGTAATGTTAACGTGACAAAAAGAACTTCGTAGGAATTTGGAAAGCGATTTGTCAGAGGTGTAATGTTAACTTGACAAAAAGATATGCATGCTAGAGGTATAGTGTTAAACTTAGCATGGAAAGGTCTGATCTTCACTGAGAAAATCGAGGAGATCACTGTCATAGGTTTAATGTTAACTTAACAGCAAAAGGGATGCCAGAGGTGTAGTGTGAAACATAGCATGAAAAGGTCTCGTTTTCATTACGAAAATCGAGGAGATCACTGTCATAGGTTTAATGTTAACTTAACAGCGAAATGGATGCCAGAGGTGTAGTGTTAGACATAGCATAAAGAAGTCTCATTTTCATTGCGAAAATCGAGGAGATCACTGTCATAGGTTTAATGTTGACAGCAAAATGGATGCCAGAAGTGTAGTGTTAAACATAGCATAAAAAGGTCTCGTTTTCATTGCAAAAATCGAGGAGATCACTGTCATAGGTTTAATGTTAACTTAACAGCGAAATGGATGCCAGAGGTATAGTGTTAAACATAGCATAAAAAGGTCTCATTTTCATTGCGAAAATCGAGGAGATCACTGTCATAGGTTTAATGTTAACTTAACAGTGAAATGGATGCCAGAGGTGTAGTGTTAAACATAGCATGGAAAGATCTCATTTTCACTGAGGAAATCGAGGAAATCACTATCATAGGTTTAATGTTAACTTAATAGCGAAATGGATGAAAAGATCTCGTTTTTACTGAGAAAATCGAGAAAATCACTGTCATAGTTTTAATGTTAACTTAACAGCGAAATGGATTTTCGGTATGAGCGATATTGGTCAGGAGTGTAGTGTTAACTTGACCGAGAGATTCATTTACTGTTAGAGGTATTTGAACATAACAGCAATTCAAATGGATCTGTCATTCTTTATATGTGGTCTCACCATTCTATGGATGAGAATTGGTAAGTGATTTTGGAGAGGGAATCAAATGGAAACAGGTCCCTTAGGATTTTTAGCAAATCCTCAGCTGTCAACGGGTTTGATATGCCTTTACCAACTACCATTTGTGTCGGGCTAGCCATGCTATTCCCCTCAGCATGATGAGTTGTCGAGGACATACGTTGGGCTTAAAGGCCAACATTTTCCTCTATCCTTAACCGTTAAAGGTGTTGGATCATTTGGTTAGTGTATGCGTAACCTTGATTCTTCTTTGAGACAACCAGTGTACGATCAGATTCCTACTAGTTTACGCTCGTATGATCTTGTTTGTAGGAAGAGAGGGGCGCTCCTTCTGCATATCTCTGATTCGAAGGTCTTGATCAGAGGTGTAATGTTAACTTGATCATGAGAAGGATCCTTATTAAGGATAATACTTCTTTAAGAACTTGTCGTTGATTGGCATCATGAGTAAATCACCATCTGAAGTCATAAGGCGATATGCTCCGTTTGAATAGATTATTTCTATTACAAACGGTCCCTCCCATTTGGGCTGAAATTTGCCTTGGTTTTGTGCGTCATGATCATTAGTCGTCTAACGGCTAAAACCAAATCTCCTTTCTGGAAGACTCTTTGTTTGACCATCTTATTGAAGGCTTTTGAGATCCTAGCTTGATAAAACTCAATGTGCTGCTCAGCTTGTAACCGCTTCTCATCTAGGGCTTCGAGCACTTGAAGACGCAACCGATCATTGTTCTCTAATGTGATCTTAGTCATTAAAGCGACTCGTAATGACGGCATCTGAATTTCTAACGGTATGACTGCTTCACACCCGTATACCAGGAAAAAAGGCGTATTGCCTGTCGGGATCCGAACCTTAGTTCGGTAGGCCCAAAAACATTCACTAAGCTTCTCATTCCAATCTCGCTTATTCGAGGAGACGAACTTTTTAGGTAACTTAATGATTGTCTTGTTGAATGCTTCCGCCAAGCCATTAGCGGCGGGATTGTAAGCAGTTGCAGTCACATTCTGAATTTTGGTACCTATCACAGAACTGATGGAATACTTGGCTTGCGAATTGGGGACCGTTATCATGGATGTCCGCCTAGGGACACCGAATCGATGGATGACATGGTGTTTGATGAAATTAATCACGTTAGAAGTTTTGACTTCAACCAATGGTATGGCTTCTGCCCACTTTGAAAAGTAATCGGTTATTGTCAGGATAAACCAGTGTCCTTTTGTCGAAGAGGGGCTGATTGGCCCTACGACATCGATTCCCCATGCTTCAAATGGCTATGAAGCAACAGTTGGGTGGAGCAACTCCGGAGGCTGGTGTATGAAGTCCGCCTGAATTTGGCATGCTTTACACCTTTGTGCATCTTGGATGGCATCGGCTATCATGGTTGGCCATTAATATCCAAGCCTATGCAATCTATCTTTAAGTTTTGGACCTGGCTGATGAGCTCCGCATATGCCATCGTGTGCTTCTTTGTACTTCCTATGCCTCTGAATTAGGAAGGCAATGGAGGAGGATACCGTCGTATGAACGACGGTAAAGTGTCTTCAGAGTTGGATCATAGTAAAAATGGAGAGACCTTCGTCTGATAGATGCCGCTTCTTTAGGATTGTCTGGCAGCAGACCATGTAGAGAATTGTCGATGAAAGAAAATCGCCAATCTCTCAGCTCAAGATCCATCGAGATATTATAGACCTCTCTAGTTCTAAACATATGTTTAGAGCAGACAAGGTGTCAAATCGCCACTGTAAGGTGATACTCGATGTTGACTGGCAAGGCTAGTGTTGTTGCTAATGCAGCAAGAGCATCTGCCTTAGCATTCTGAGATCG
The DNA here is from genome assembly GCA_038442645.1 of Agave tequilana. NCBI lineage: Eukaryota > Viridiplantae > Streptophyta > Magnoliopsida > Asparagales > Asparagaceae > Agave > Agave tequilana. The sequence continues at coordinate 87,887 of JAVJIF010003135.1, read as the reverse complement.
AGATACGTGCCGATGTAAAAGCCATCAAACAGATTAGCCATTTCGATGACTGCGTGATAATAAGGCTCAAAGTCCTCGTGACGGGCCTCATATTCGCCTTTAACCTGATTGATAATCAATTTTGAATCACCGTAAGCTTTAAGGTAGCGTACCCCCATTCCGTGGGCGAGCTGAAGACCAATAAGTATAACATTGTATTCCGCTACATTGTTGGAGCATGATTCCGTCAGAGAAAATGCTCTAGGAAGGATATGATTCTGTGGAGAGATAAACACAACCCCCACGCCGGCAATGATCCTGCCTTTAGCGCCTATTCGTGATGCTCCATCGAAGAACATCTGTCATACTTCATCTTCTGAAGTTATATTAGATTCAAAGACTTCATCTGGAATGTCTTCATGAACTTTTGAGTTTTCCAGAATCGAATGAGTAGCCAAGAACTTTGCAAGTGCCTGGCTTTTGACCGCCTTTTGAGGGATAAAGAGCATGTCATATTGAGACAAAAGAAGCATCCACTTAGCTAATCTTGAATTCAATGATCCTGGCTTCGTCATGAGAAGACGCAAAGGATTCACTCTGAAAATGACATGTATGGTTTGGCCGACCAAATAATATCGTGTCTTCAGAACGACAAAGACAAGAGCCAAGCACTCCTTCTCAATAGGATTATAGCGAGATTCTGCCCCTATCAGAGTCCTGCTCAGATAATAAATAGCATGTTCATAACCATTGTCGTCTTTTTGAGCAAGCAGGGCACCAAGAGAATGGTCCATAGCTTTCTCATAAAGCAAGAACAGTTTCCCTGATATGGGGGCTACTAAGACTGGAGGTTTTGTGAGATATCTCTTGATATCCTCGTAAGCTTCATGACAAGCTTGATCCCATACAAAGGAAACACCCTTTTTCATGAGTCAGGTGAACGGTTGACAGCGGCCTGAGAGATTTGCGATGAATCTTCTAATATAAGCTAGTCTACCTTGCAAGCCTCTAAGCTCTTTGAGATTCCTCGGTGAATGCATGCTCTGAATAACTTTGACTTTGTCTAGGTCAAGATGAATTCCTTTTGATGTGACGATAAAACCAATAAACTTACCACTCGAAACTCCCAAGAAGGATTTTGTCAGATTCATCTTTAGCTGATGAGCCCGCATTATGTCGAACATTATTCTCAAGTCATAAAGATGGTCACTCTTATTGCAGCTTTTGACAGCAATGTCATCGACATAGCATTCTACCGTTTTTCAGAGATGATCGCGAAAATTATGTTCATTGCCCGCTAATAGGTTACTCCGGTGTTCTTTAGTCCGAAGGGCATCACAGTGTAACAGTATTACCCCAATGGTATTCGGAGCGAAGTATGCTTCTCGTTGTTGGGATGAATCTTAATCTGATTGTACCCTGAAAAGCCATCCATGAAAGACATTCTTTCGAATCCACAGGTATTGTCAATCAGGACATCGGTGATGGGCAGTGGGAATTTGTCTTTAGAACAAGCTGTATTGAGATCACTGTAGTCGATGCAGATTCGTATTTTTCCATTCTTCTTGAGGACGGGAACGATATTAACAACCCAATCTGGATGCTGTTCTTCCCGTATGAAGCCGCATGCAATGAGCTTATGGACTTTGACTTCAATAGCCTCCATAATGTTCGGACGAAACCGGCGTTGTTGCTGCTTAACTGGTTTGGCGTCGGGTTTGATATTTAGACGATGCATGGCTACTTGTGGATCAAGTCCGGGCATGTCTTCGTAGTTCCATGCAAAAATATCTATATACTCTCTTATGAGTACAATCAATTCTTCTCTTTCTATAAGTGATAAGCTTTCACTTATAAAGATGGGGCTTAAGGTGATCTTGACTACCCAAGTTGACCTGGATCACCTTGTCTTCTATAGGTGGTTCACGCTGTTCGAATCGCTTTTCCCATTGGAGATCTAATGGCTGAGCTCATGGTTCCTCATCAGTAGCTTTCGCTAGCTCCAATTGACTGGTTAAAGTCATATTAACGGTGAGATTCTCGAACATCATTCCCACGCTGACATCTAAGTCCCACTTGGAGGAAAAGGCAGAATGTGATGGGATCAGTTTATCATCCTTGGACTGATCCGTTGCTGGTGGTGTGTGTGTAACGTACCCCAACCCCCTACGTGAGTTATCATAGTAATTTGCAGGTTTACCTCTCGGCACAAAGTTGCGCAGCAAACTGCGTCTTCCTTTTTCGAAATTCAAGCCCTTCCCATGCTTTAGGTTGTACCACATTTTCTTCATCATATGGTGCGCTGGTTGCGCATAATGGAAAAATTGTGGAGTGTCTGAGTCTGAACTTGAATCTATGGCTGTAGACCCTCGTGGTCGGGCTATACCGAATATTATTGGCAACTGACCTTCTTTGGACGGAGGGATCACTAAAACGACCCCTTCTATAGATTCCATGGGTGTACCGAATGCACTTGGTTTATGTAAAGGCATGTGCAGAGAGCTATCTTTAACGGATTCAAACAATCCAACACTCACAGGATAATCAAAGGAAATATTATCATTAATTACCCATTCGCCCTCATCCTCAGAAAGAGTGTTACATTGGGAATTATTAGGACATGCTATAATTGGTTCACCAATCAAAATGGCTGGCATGTCTGCTTCAGATTCTAAATCCGCCTCATTGCCACTATCATCATCGTTCGGCAATGATACTTTTGATGTTTCACCGGTCTCTTGATATAGGAGAGCGTCAGTAAAGTAATTTTTCACCCCTTTGAATGGTTGCTTCTCAGCGAAGACAGTTCATACTGTTGCATCATCTTCAATATATTTGAAGCACTGGTGCAGAGTGGAGGGAACGATCCAGTTAGCGTGGATCCACGGTCGTCCAAGTAACAAGTTGTATGACGTGTTGGTGTCAATGCAATAGCACGTCACTTCTGACTTCAGGCTCCCAATCTGGCAACGGAGTCGAATTTTTCCAAGTGGATGACTACTTCAGGCATTAAAACCGTATATTATTGTAGTGGTTACGGACAACCTATATAGTGGTACACCGAGAAAGTAGAGGAGCCTTTTGGGGATGATGCTGAGTGCAGACCCCGGGCCAACCTGTACTCTTTCAATACATGTCGAACCGATGTATCCAGTGTAGTACAAAGGTCGATCATGCTTGTTATCCTTGAGAAGCATATCTTCTGCTGCGAAGGTAATAGCTGGTACCTTTGATTGTATATGATGGCATTCAGGGCAAGAAGATTGAGCGTCATCATTAAGGATTTCTGGCATATACGTCAGGAATGATTCTGAATTAGCCAGTACATCTCTGAGTGCTTCTCTTATCTCTTTTGAGAGATGAAGGAGCTCGTGTATGGTAATACGAGCCAGGATATTAGCCAGCTGGGCCAATATGTCAAAATGAAAGGGCGTGTCAAGCCCTGGGCCTGAAGGCTTCTTCAGGAAATGGTCGAACTGGACTTCCTTTGGCTTCTCCTTTCCCTTGGTTGGAACTGAAGCGGGTGCTGGTACTTGTACTGACGTTTTCTACTGCTATGTCTCGTCAGTAGCTTTCTCATACTGTTTTAAGTATGATTTTTCAGATCGAGTACCTGTTGGCTGAGGTACATCAGCTCGCGTTGTGCAAGCATGCTTTTCTCCTTCAGAATCGCTGAGAGAAGCTGATGTAAGATTGTCATCGTCTGGCAGGATGGAGATGACATTGCAAGATTTGCCCTTCGACTTGGACTTCTTTGAATCCCATTTTTGTCTTGGACAAGGTCTGGGTGTATCCACATGATTTTCCCTGTCTCTAGTGTCAAGGGAACAAGACCCTTATTATCTTGAGTTTTAGCTGCATGATGTTTGACTTCCAGTCGTGGTGCAGGAATCGGAAATGTCCCGTCAGGAACTGTGACCTTTGGGGTTTTATCGAACTCGAGGGTCACCATGTTTGTAGTGACTTTCTTTTGCTCTGACTTCAGCGTCAGGACTCTTGCGTCGACTAAAGCTTGAATTCTGTCCTTGAGGACAAAGCACTTGTCGGTAGAATGATGGACCATCCTGTGAAAGAGATAATATTTGGGATCGTTTGTGCGTCCTATTTCATTAGGATGCCAAGCATCCGGCAGCTTCAATTTATTCCCTTTATGGAGTAAATGAAATATTGTGGCCACCTGATCGTCTTTGAAGGAGTACTGCTTCGGAGGAAACTTAGACTCCTGATTATTGAAGCCGCTCTTCTTAGCCTTCGACTGAACATCCCCTAACAATTCAACAGACATAGTCTCTTTCCCTTTGGCTTAAGAAGACTGTGCCATGTCGCCACGTCCTTTATTATTCATACCCCATTTGCCTTTAGGGGTGGATGGTTTGAACTTTTTAGCCGACTTTTCGGCTATCTCAGCTTACTCGACCAGTTCTTTCCAGGTATGGGCTTTGACAACTCCCATGCAAATTTCTACTTGGTATAAGAAGTTGTGCCTGCACGTCTGTAAGAGCATGGGTAATGGCATCCCTGTTGGGCACATCAAAGACAAGTTTCTAAACTGCTCAATGTAGTCACGGACAGATTCGCCCTTCTTCTATACAGTAGAGAGGAGTTTGTCCATGGTTACCTCGGTATCGTCCTCATAGAAGCGAGAAAGAAATCAGGTTTCCAGGTCGATCCAGGAATTGACAGAGCCCAGAGGGAGACTTCAGAACCAGTCGAATGCTACCCCCTTTAAGGTGCCAATAAACAGTCTGGCCATGATAGCATCATTGTCTATAACATTACTGGTCCGAGACCAGAAATGGTAGATGTGCTGGTTTGGTGAGCTCTTACCATCATACGTATGTAACGTTGGTGGTTTGAATTTTAGTGGGTATGGTACTGAATCCCATTCCAGCGGGTAAGGGTGAACTGTCCCTACTTTCTTTAGTTCATCCCTTTGAGCTAGGGACGCGAAATGAGCCTGAATGCCTTTAAGAACTTCAGCGTCTAAAGAAGAATTTCCTTTGACTTCTCCATCCTTGGCTGTTCATTTCTAAGATGTTCTTCCTCATCATGGTTACTCCTGGTATCATTGTTATTCCTGTTATTGAGGAGTTGAGCGAGCATCTGTTGGATGTTGTCCAAAGCTTCTTGCTGGGTCTTGGAAGTTTGTTCCTGAGCTTCCAACCGTCGACGAAGGTCGTCATTATCGTTATCAGCCACATTTACTGATACTCTATCCGTTTGTACTGAGCTGACTGTTATCGAAGAGGCATACCCACTGTCTTTGTCCCCTTCATCAGACCATTGGACTGATCCTTTCATTGGTTCTGGTGAGTTTACTGCAGTTGAGGAAGATGGTTGTTCATAACATAGGGTATTGCAACCCTAGATCTGGTGTTCCGGAAGACACCTTCTTTATGTACCAAGACTTCGCCAAGGCCTGGGCTATAATCCAGATCTGGAGAACTATAAGGAGTGTCGTGCGACGTCATCTGCCCCTACGCAGCTCTCGTCCTCTTCCGATCATGTTAACGGATGCAAAGGGCAGATCTTCTGATACGATCCTTTTGCGATATTTTACCGGAGCTTGCACCGACAGTCGATCAAAAACTGATCGTCAGGCTGGACGAGTGGCGGGGATTGGTCCTAGCCGGCATGGACTGAGTGGACTGTCACCAACTGACATCCCACTTGTTGACAACAGGAGGGAGAAGTTTGGAAAGACTTTGACTTCCGTTTACTTGTCAAGAATTCCCGCATGTCAGACCCCAGCCGGGCCTAAACGATCTAGCGCAGAGGCTCTATTGGATTACGCATAGAATGATGTCCTGTTCTTTTCATCACCTCAGAGGTAATTAGCACTAAATAGTTCTTTAGCCCTAACTTCGCGGCTAAGAACCTTGGAATGTCCTTGGGTATTAAAGCTGCATAAGCACCACTGTTAACACTTAGGGACGATCCTTTAGCTCCGCTATGAAGGGCGAGCTTAGCGCTTGATGAACTTGAGAGCAAAGCACGCTGTGGTGCTTTATCCTCTATGTTGCTGCGAAGGTGATTAGCTCTAGATAGTGCTTTGGCTCTAAATTTGCAGCTAAAAGCTTTGAAAATGCCCTTGGGCACTGAAGCTGCATAAGCACCGCTATCAGCACTTAAGGGCAATCCCTTAGCTTCGCTGCAAAGAGCGAGTTTAGCACACTGTGGTGCTTTAGTTCCAACTTTGCGGCTACGAACTCCATGTGTACCCTGAGGTACTGTGCTTGGCACACCATCGGTAGCTTTGCTCATAAGACGAGGCTGGCGCGAGGAGTTACTGCTCCTGAATTAGGCTAAGGCATCATCGCCATTGTAACTCCGCGGGTGGCAGTCTCGTCGAAGCAGGCAGACATCTTCCCTTTTTCTTCACGAGAGAGACAGACTTGTGGCGTAACTACGCCTGAGGCTTCATACAGAGCCCTCTGCTTTGGCCTCCATATCTGCTTAGGTTCGCAGGGAACCTGGCTAGCCACACGCGAGGCTAAGAGGTATTGGAAGGATTCTGCTTCTGGTTTCTGCTCCGAAACCTTGGCCATCGAGACCTTTCTGTGCTTTCGTGCATGGAGCATTAGACCACCCCCAGAGAGGAGTTCTTCGAATTTTCGCTGGTCAAAGTTAACAACTAGGTTTTTGAAGGTAGCAGGCTGAAGATTCTGGCCCTTGCATTGCGCGCCTGCTTCCTTGTTGTGCTAGAAGACCGTGGTAGGCTCGCAGAGAGCCTCATCTGTCTCCACAGAGACTTACTTTGAAGATTTAGCCAGAGGGGCTCTAGCCACACCGGCTTTCTTGAATTCAGAGGTAGACCCGAAGGTCTGTTCGTCGCATTGCGACACTTGATTCTCAATAGTGGAGAATTCGTTCCCTAGCGGAATCACCATCCTGTTTTCCATTGATTTTGAAAAGGGAAAAACTTACAAAAAATGGTCGAGGGGATAAATTACAAGTAATTCTTTTGCAATAAAAAGATTACAAGTAGATCTCCTCTGAGATTCTGGAGAAGTGTGCCGATAGGAGTCTGGTCAGCGCGCGACCACTTTGTCCCTTTAATGATGCGATCGATGGGATTCCCTTCTCGCCTGGTTCGGCAAATCGGAGAACAGAAGGTTGGTAGAAACCTCTTGTTACTTCCCAAACTGCCTCCACTTGGGAATTCCTTCTCGCCTGGTTCCAGAGATTCCTTGAGAGGAAGATCTTAGGCTATCAGCACCCTGATTAGAGAAGCAGTTCTCTGAATTCTCTAAATTCTTGAATGTAAGAGAATAGATCTCTGTTTAACCGTCTCTCTCTGTGCGTCTCTTTGGCTATGCGCGTGTTTTCGTATGCCTCTGGTGAGCTATTTATAGGGAGAGCAGGGGTATAATTGTTCCTTGAAAATCTAAAAATAGATTGAGTCAATCTGTGTAAATCTGGAAAGTAGCCTTGCTGCGAGGCTAGAATCAGCTTCTGCGAAGGTAGGAATAGCAGGTAGCGTCAATCTCCTGATCTGTTTTGATTCTTTTCAAATATTTGAAGGATCTCCCCTGATCTTCTTACTTGTTTTAGGATAGTCAAGAGATTATGGTAAACAACTGCCAAATTTGATCTCAGATTTGGTCTTGATTAAATTTGATCCTGAATGGATTTGATCTCATTTGGAGATTTAATTGGTCAAAGGTGACCATAAAAAACCCGCAGCGGAGCTGCCACGTCGAGCTCGCAACGGAGCTGGAAGGAGCATCTGGCGAAGTCAGAAGAAAACTCTTCAGCGGAGCTGGATAAACATTTGTGGCGAAGCTACCAAACGTCCTTCTGCGCGGTTGCTGTGGCTTCGAGCAAAGCTAACTCTCTGCGGAGTTAACTGAGCACTCCAGGCGAAGCTATAAGGTAGCTCACTGATAGAGCTTTGAACGGCTTCAAGGCGAATTTGGACAAACTTAGCCTCTCAGGTGAGGCTATCCCCTCGGGCTCATGTGATGCTACGTGTTAAGCTATCCTAGCATCTTAGACCTGCTTAGGTCTCTTCAAAGACAATCTGGGCCACTGTCGGTTTCACTGGATCAGTAGAGTCTAAGTTGCTGATTTGTCCCTCAGAGATGGGTACAGAACTGGTCGTCAGCTTGTCTGTCGCTTGTCTTTTATAAATGTCAACAAGTTTAGATATTGTTCAGGCCAGTCAAGAATCTTGTCTTTTTTAGAGTGTCAACAAATATATATATATATATATATATATATATATATATATATATATATATATATATAAGTTTTATGCTATCCCTGAGTTAAGGGAGAGCTTTTACAAAGCTTATATTTAATCTATGCATATAACTCTATGAGTTTTGTATCATTAAAAAGGGGGAGATCGTTGGCCCAAAGTCCTATCACTCTAGTTTTGATAATGATTAACTCATATAGTTATAATACTAATGATCTTTTATTTATTAAAGTTTTCGGTATTCAATAAAGATCTTAGTTGAAATTTAATTTCTTCAAGCTAAACACGTATTGATTCAAGAGCTCAAACTTAAAAAATACATCAAGTATTCAAGATGGAGTCTAGCTCAAGAATCAAGTTCGGATCAAGTCTAAATGGAGAAGAAAATCTCCAAAAAAAACTTAAGTTTAGAGCTTGTGAGTTTAGATCTTGTGTACAGAATATATTATATTTGATTCCTTAAGCTCACGCACACAATTTGATATTAATTTTCAAGAATAAAAATTTTTAGTTTCGGTTTAACACGTTTACATTTTCGGTTTCATGAATAGATTTCATAAAAAACAAATGTACATTGGTTTATATGTGTATTAGATTTCATCCATATACATTGTTGCTTCAAACGAGTTTAAGAAACTTATTTTAATGAGTTGAATTCATGAGTTTAAGTTTTATATTTATCAAAACTTATTTTGATATATATTTTTAAAAAATAAGTCTATATTGCTTTAATGTGGATTGGATTCTACCCATACACATTGAGCTTCAAATAAGTTTAACAAACTTGTGTTTGTATTTATAATAGTTTTGAAAAATATTGAATTTTCATTTAAAAGTTTAGTTTTAGGGAAAATATGGTTGTTGTTTTAAGAGTGAATTTCTATATCTCAAAAACAAGTTCACATGTTTGTAATATGTGTTAATTTTTTATCACATATACTTGTACTTCACTGTATTTACATGAATTTATATTTATAAAATTTACTGAGATTTTTTGGTATTTAAAATGAACTTTTTAAATACGTTTAAATATTCAATGGTTTTGAGCTGAAGCCGGTCGACTGCACGGTCGACCGAATGCAGAGCTCATTTGCTCTGATGGTAAATCGACGTATACTGACGTGCACAGTCCAAGAATTAGAAGTTTTGTCGACCGACCGGTCAACCGTAGCAGAGATTGGCTGATCGACCAGTCGACCGACTATGACTGTAGACCTCTATGGTTTTCTTGGTCGATCGCCCGGTCGACCGGAAGCACCCAACGGTCAAAAATCTGATCGTTGGTAATCGACCGGGCGGTCGACCGATCGACCATTTCTGGCAGAAATTAACCCCCTAACGGTTAGTTTTTTCCATGGTCTATATATAGGGGTTCTTGACTGGTTTTCATATAAGATTTTTTGAAAAGTTTGGGACTCAGTTTTCTAGTGCTATATTCTCTATAATTTAAAAAGTTTTTCAATAAATTTGAGCTTCAATTCTACATTTTTTTTAGTTGTTGTAAAGTTTTGAAAAATCAAAAGAAAATAAGTTTTGGGAGATACTAGTTTTTGTTCTTCAAGTTTCTACATCTTATTATAAGTTTTCCCAATTGTTTTTTTATAGAGCTTCATTTCCAAAATCTTTATTTTTCTCACAAGCTTGAGCAATCATTGTAAAATCTATCTTGTTGGATATTGCATTATGAGATTTCTTGATTTGTGATCCTTTATGATCACCAAGTGTTGTAACCACTCTCTGAGCCTTGTGCTTTGGTTTTGAGCCCTCCCTCTTATGTAGAGGTGACTTGCTTTGTGCAATCGGCTTTGTGCCTCTTCTCATGAAGAGGATTGAGATTTGTATTACTTGTGGAGTTCTTTTGTAGATATAGTAGAAATCCTTCACAAGGCGAAGGCAGGAACGTAGGCTCGAACCTTGAAATATATTCTTGCGTTTACATTTTCTATCTTTCAATTCAATTCTGCTATTATTTATATCTTACATTTCTCTTATTGCTTATTTATATATGCTTGATATTGTACTCACACGTATTTTGATCCAAGAGAGCTATTGAAGCACCTCAACTCTTATAAAAGAGGAATCTTGAGGAGAAGTTTTAGAGCCCTTCACTGGGAACTCGGCTTCACTCTTTGGTTATCTATTATGTATTAGTTTCATTAGTGTAAAAATTTTAAATTTTGCATTCGATTAGGATAACACCTATTCACCACTTTAGGTGTACTATCAGTTTGTCGCCCCAAATAAACTTCATAACTTTTTTAATTAATTGTGTTAGTGTGATTGTACGCGTATATTGCATTGTCTATTATTACATTACCACATTTATTTTTAATAAACTCTACTAATTTATCTCTCTTTTCATTTAATGGTGTGCATGCTTTGTTTAATTAAGATGGAGAGGAAATGAGCCCAAAAGCCTATTTAATTCGGATATTAAATGTATTTAATTTAAAATCAAGGATTGGGAAAGATAATCTGAAAATCCAGAGCGATAAGAGCAATCCTAACTAAGATCAGAAGGTATCTAAATGAGAGAATCAAAGCGCTCCAGAATCTGGCTCAACGGCCAGATGGGATCAGTTGGGGGACATTTGCTCTCCCTATCTTCAGACGCTTCTTCCCTTTCAGTTTCTGCTATAAATACTGCACATTCTGAAGGCAAGTGGGCACCACACTGACAAAGAGGTAGGATTAGGATTTTGCTTTAGTTTAACTTAAGTTTTCCTTTTCATTTTAATGCAATTTCTATTTATTTTTAAACTTAGATTAAAGAAGAGATTCATGAGAGAAGTAGAGGAAGAAATGTATTTAAAGTGACACTGAATGTAATTTTTTTGTATTTTTATAGAATTCAATTTAATCTAAGTTTGCTTTTTGTTTTATGCTTCTTATTTTTACTTAAATTCGTTTGGCACCGAGTGCTATCCATATGAACCTATAGCATCAGAATAGCCTTGCCATTGCGAGTGCCATCGATAGCTCATGATGAGGGTTTCTTTTTTATGTCCATATTATTTTCATACTTGCTCCCCGAAGTTCTTGATGATGTAATTGGATGGGAACTGGATCCGATCTTATGAGTTATGCACTAATCACCTCCAACACAAGACAAACTTTCGCCGAAGATCAAGACAAGTAATCAGCCCAAAGCGGTAAGTAAACTTTAGTTTTTATTTCTTTTAATTTCTTAGTTTTGAAACACTTTAAAAACCAACACCTTCTTATTCTTTAGATTTTTTTTCTTAACTTAATTCTTCTTTTGAAAACACCAACACCATCATCTTCTTTTATTTTCTACTCTAATTTAACTCTCTTTTTTCTTTTCTTTTCAAAACTAAGAAGATATTTTTAACTTGATTTTTGTAAACCAAAGAAGAATACTGAAACGCTTCTATCGCTTTCCCTTCTTGTAGATCACGACTCGTATAGCCACTTGCTATACCTGTAGTATTGCGAAACTTAGCACAATAAGCTTATCAATTCTAAACTCCATTTTTCTATGCAGGTTTCGCCTCAATCAAATTATGACGCCGTTGCCGGGGAGGGACGGTAATTCCTTTCTGGTTTGCTTAACGGTTAAAATCTCTTCTCTATTTTTGTGTTGAGGGCTGGTTTTAAGAAACCAAGAGCTGCAGAATACATATAAGTGTTTCTAGGACTCTGCTTTAAAAACCTAATCCAAGAAGCCCTCATCGTGCAAACGCAATAAAAGCCATATTTCCGCAACATGTTGATTGGACTGCTCACCTAAAATTCAGTATTATAGATTCTATAATTTTTAATTTCTTTGTTTAGCATATTTTGTACATTGTATTAACTCAACAGTAAACTGTGTTTTGTAAAATTAAAATAACGATTTGGAGTTTGCATTCTAAGGCATTTGTCTAATTTCATTACATTTTTCATTACTATTGAAGAGTGTTGGATCAAAGTACATGTGCATAGCATGTAGTGTAGAAACACTTTTGAGTGGTTTATATGGCTTTAGTGTTGCTTTCTATATAATTGTACACTTGCACTAAAACGACTAAGGACTTAACCTATAAACAAGATAAGGTGGGGGAGTCATTACCCTTCCTCAGCTCAAAAATCATCTCCTTACTCACTAACCCAGCCTTGCTTAAATTGAGTAGACATTGGCCCTAGGGACATCTCAGGCTCAATAGGAGATTGACCTTTGGAGGAGGAAGTTAGATTTTGACTCTGGTCAAATTGGTGTTTAAGATTGGGGATTAAGAGGCAAGATCCTTAAAAACTAATGGTTTGGCATAATTAATGCCCGTTACTCTGCATGGATATCTATCACTATGTTTTGCTCCTACCTAACCGATTAACTTATGATCAGATTGCTGCAATATACCTCTCCTAGACAGTCAACCAGTTAGGAGTTGTCTAGGTTTAAGGTCTACCCTAATATAGTTTAGATTTTTTTTTTTATTTTTGTTTGTTTATTTTGTTTGTTTTGCTGTCTTTTGTGTGAAATGATCATCACCATAATTTTTTTCACGATAGTATAAATCCATATTTCACCCCGATCTTTTTTGACTCAGATATCACCAACTCAGCATTGCATAATTTTAACCAACCAAATATACCGGATTGATTTTATCTGACCCAATATATGGCCCGGTCCTATTATTATGAATAAGACTAGAACAAATCATATCCACTTTCACCTAATCAGTAGGGATATAACTCCCCCGAGTCATATGGTCAACCACTTAACCAACGTTGAGCTTCATATACTATTTTTCTATATCAACCAATAGAAATAAAATCCGACTTAGAAAAGAGTACAGAAGCCTGACGTGAGGCCCAACATCAATTTCAAAATATTGTTAACTCACAAACTACACAAAATTTTTAAATCTAAGATCCTTATTCAATTTTTCAAGTCCCACCACTACAAGAAGAACCCATTGACTTAAAAAAGAGTGTAGGATCTATATTCAAGCAACACAAACACTAGAGGGGGGGTGAATAGTGTTTATAAATTTTTAAATGAAACTACTTGCAGGAAATAAAAAATTCACAAGATAAAACTCAAAAAAATGCAAACGCAAAGACAAGAGATTTATCCTGATTCGGTCCTTGTGACCTACATCCAGTCCCCAAGCAATCCGCTTGAGATTTTTCTTTCCTGATTTGGATAATCCAAAACCAATACCTTGTACACCACTTGACAAAACGCCCTTTGCCAAATGTGTATAACTCCTCTTACAACCAAGAGAACAAACACCTTGTACAACTTCTCTTCTACACCAAGAAGACGCCCTTGTATAATGCTCCTCTTTGAATGATTACAACTGATCCTATAAGCCTTGAATCTGAAAGTGCTTGTGGACAAGGTCTCTTATAGGTAGACTTTCAGAAATCTTCACAATAGAGTAGGAATTGGTGAAGAAACAGATAGTGGAAACAGGTTTTCAGAAAAACAGAATTTTGAAGAGAGTTTTTAGGCTGAAAACTTGAGATTTGAATTGGTGAATTGATCCTCGGACAACATCCCTACTTATAGCTGAAATTTATAGTCAGTTAGGGAAGTAATCAATTAAAATTTGAAATTTAAAACGTTGGATAAAACATCAGAAATCACCAACTGTACAACAGTTAGAAACTGTTATTAGTCGACTAGGGTAGGAGAGTTAGTCAACTAGAAGAGCAAAATTTTCAAAGGTTAGTCGACTAATATGGAAGGCAAGTCGACTATACTTAGACTGATACGGAGAACAAGTTTCTGGAAACTGTTTTTAGTCGACTATATGGACAAGGTTAGTCGACTATATCAAGGGTTAGTCGACTATACTATAGGGGAAGTCGACTAATTGTGATGCCAGAAAATAAACAGAGAGTTGGGATATTTTTGTAGAAGAGCTTAGTCGACTATGGATTTGGTTAGTCGACTATACTTAGAGGTCAAGTCGACTATATAAGTATTTGTGTGTGTGTGCAAGGCTTTTAACAATTATTCTAAAAATACACAAAAATACCCAAAATCTTCAACTGAGGTTGAGTAATCATAACTATGTATAAATGCTTGAGATAAAGCTCCAAATGCATCTGTAACACTTTGTTATCCATCATCAAAATCTTTCAATCTTGTAGGCTTCAACATTCTCCCCCTTTTTGATGATGACAACCTGTGTATATGAAAACTCCCCCTGCAGAAAAACTCCCCCCTGCAGTAAACAGGTTATAACAAATAGATATGTAACAAGTGTGTTCTTGTTCTCCCCTGCATAAAGTAGCATAAAGTATAAAAAATATTTCCATGAACAAGTCTTAAGTGTTCCCTCACAAATGCTAAAATATGTATTATATATCCATTGCCATAAGACACATATGTCAACATAGAATGTTTTTAGATATGTAACACAGAATTTTCTCCCCTTTGTCATTAACGAAAAGAGAAATAGCATAGATCATAAAAGATACATGAAGAACAATTGTTTCCATAATTAAGTACAAATTAAAAGAGTCTTAAAAAAGAAAAATACACAAAGATGCAAGAACTTCCAAAAACAAAACACGTAGTAAAGCTAACTCCGTAATCATCAAATGTCAGATTTGGGAGGAGGAGGTGGTGGAAAATGGGTCTTGAGGATATTCAGAATTTCCGTTTGAGTGGATGCAAACGAGTCCATCTTCAGTTGCATATGCTCAAAATGAGTCATCAGTAAAGATTGATTTTCGAGCAATGCATTCTGAGAGTCCTGAATGAATTGTTGTTTGGCGTGTAGAGATTCTATCTCAACAGAAAGAGAGTTGTAGAAGGCATCTGCATATTGAAAGCACACCTAGAGGGGGGGTGAATAGGTGTAAATGCTAATCTAGGAACTAAATGCGCTAAATGTGGAAACTAATGCAAATTTTGCAATCACACTTAGTACAATCAACAAGTGTAGCCGAATTCTCCGTGAAGGGCTCTGGACTAACTCCTCTTGATTCCCCTAGATATGGGTTGAGGTGCTATGTGAAGCTCTTGTTGATTAAGTACAAGTGAGGCACACACAAACAACCAAGCATGTACAAGATATAGCAATATGAAATATGCAAGGTACAATGCAAGCAATGTATGATATGAATAATGAATGATGCTTTGCACAAATAAACAAGAGAGAGAGTTAAAGACAAGTGGATCAAACGCAAACACAAAGATATGTTTCGAGGTTCGAGCCCCTAGCTCTACATCCCCGCCTACACCACCGTGTAGGATTTCCAATCCACTATCTCCCGCCGAAGGAACCTATACCAAAGAGGATTTGTTACAACAATGGAGTACCGAACTCCTCTCTCAAACAACCACCTCACAACCGAGGGGTAGGCCCGTAGCCAAACAACCACAACACCTTTACCGAAGAGGGTTTACAACCAAACTCCACCACTCACTAGAGGGAGCAAACCAATCACCCGATCAACCTCTACCAAAGAGGGACACAACAAAACCAAGGGTGTACAACTTGGAGGTTTCCACAACCTCAAACAATCTCTCTTTTTCTCTTTTCCACAAAACAAAGATCCTAAATAGATTAGGATAGAAGATAAGCTCAAGTGTGGAAACAAGGTGTTTTTGGAAACAAGCAACAAAGAGAAACTACTTGGGAAATCTCTTGTAGGTGATAGAAAATGAAAACCAAGACAATATCCCAAAAACCTAGTTTTCTTTGATTTTCCAAAAACCCAAAACAATACAAAGATAAATCTTTTTGGCACAAAACTCTTTTAAAAACTCTTTTAAAACAGTAGAGAAAGTCTGAAAATTTTGTCTCTAAAAAACTTGGCCAAAATCCTAAAGAAATGGGGTTTATATAGGCCCATCAGAAAACTAGCCGTTAGGCTGATGTGGCAGCCTGACAGGCTACCGGTCAGCCGGCCCGGCCGACCGCCAACGGTCAGAAATGTGACCGTTGGGGCAACCGGTCGACCGCCCGGTCGACCCAAACAAACAGAGAGCAGAGCTCTCAGACCCGGTCGACCCTGACGGTCGACCGAGTTTGTGTCTGCCAGACGTGCACAAGTCTGTGCACGTCGGTTGACCTCATGGGTCGACCGGCCCATGGTGCGGTCGACCGTCTGGGTCGACCGACCTAGCCTGTCAGCACAAACCTGGGTCAGAAAAACTGGGAAAAAATATTTTAATAAATCTTTTATCTTTTCTAAAAATACCATAAAACTTGTTTTAACATTTTATATTGAAACACAAACAAGTGATAAAAATTTCAAGACAATATATCAACATATCAATTCATTTTTGAGTCTTGCAAATTTTATCAAAAACCAACACTTGTATTTTTATCAAACTTGATTTTTCAATACAGGAATAGGGAAGTCAAAATAAGTTTGTTTAAAAATAAGCATGCATGTATAGAATGAAACAACTATACATAAATCAATTAAACTTGTTTTGATCAACTATTCATGAAAACCAAAAACCAAATATAAAACGTGTTTGTGCACTTGAGCATATCAACTATTCTTATCTTTACAACTGGATCTAAAACACACTAAACTATGGATACCTAAGTCTTCTTGACGATCTTCATCTTCAAGGTGACTCGATCCACAAATACCGTGATCCATGAGCTAGGCAAGGTATGATCTTGATGCTTTAGCCCTAGAATCACCATGAAAAGCTTCTAAACTCTTTTGTTGAAGCTAATCACCAACTAATATCTTGTTAAATGATCTGAGACTAAAAGCACAAGATTATTAGTAAACATAACTACATAAGTTAATCATCATCAAAACTAGGGTGGAAGGCCTTTGGGCCAACAATCTCCCCCTTTTTGATGATGACAAAACTCATGGAGTTATATATGCATGGATTAAAGTTAAGCTTCAAAGAAGCTCCCCCTTAACTCATGCATAAACAAATAAACATAATAAATAGGCAATGAAGGCTTCTAAACATGAATGCATAAATATGCATAAACAATAAAGGTTCTAGATACCAATGAAATGTTCAAAAAACAAAACATGCTCTAGATACCAATTAACATTAAACTATATTAAACTTAATATATGCAAAACATAAATATGCATATATAAAACTTATAAACTCAAAATCTTTCTCCCCCTTTTTGTCAATCATCAACAAAGGGGTAAAAACCAAAACAATAAATAAAATGAGGGGTAAAAATCTTTCTCCCCCTTTTTGTCAATTAAAACAATAAAAACAATGTTCTCCCCCTTTTTGTCTAAAACAAAAACAAAGTCAATAAGGGGTTACAATCAATTAAGATACCAAAGAATTAGATATGACAAATTAGCATCTTGATATCAATTGAAAGTAAACAAAGATCAATAAATGTTATATGCTATATACATTTGATTGGTCTCTAATGTTGCATATTTAATATCATATTTCCATACTTATTTTAGAATAAAAGCCTGCATTGTCCTAATTAATTGCTTAATTTATTTGCAGGCCCATTCTTTAAGGAGATGAAGAAAAATGAGCCCAAAGCCCACAAAAATTCTGAATTAAATCAGAGTTAATTCACACTCAGTAAATCAGGGAAAAATCAAGAGGTTGAAAACTGGTTGAGAAGAATCCTCTCAGAATCGATCGGTTGAAGCAAAGATCAAGCAAGTTTGATTCAGATTCTGACTGGATACATTTTAGTATTCGAATCATAACTTTTGCTACAGAATCTCAATTCTGATGATTCAAGATGATCCAGAAAGCAGACTGACAGAGCTATAACTCTTATGTTGATCATTATTTCTAATTCTGTCAGTTGTTAAGTGATATTCAGCAATCAACAAGCCAACAAACAGCAGATCAGAACTGAATATCCACCTCTACCCCCTCCATTTCTCCTATAAATACCTGCACTCAAAGGCAAAAGGGAGGCCAATGCAGAGATAGGACTTAGCCAAGCTTTTCATTTCTAGGTTTAGGTTTTTCTTTTTTATGTAACTTGTATGTAGGCTTAGGTTAGAAGATGATTCATGTAAGTAAGAGAGAGAGGCTGATGTTGAGAGTGACACCGATGTACTCCTCCTCCTTTCTTTCATTGTCTCAGTAAGCAATAAAGGTAAACTTTTCTTTGTGTTCGTTTCTTTACTTTCCTTTACATTTGTTTTGCTTTTCGTTTTCCTTTTCTACTTCACCTTGGTTGTATGTGTTGAGTCTACAAGTGAACTCTAAAGCAAGTACACCGACGCTACGTGAGAGCCAGAGATAGTTCATGAAGACGTTCTCCTCTTCCAAGCTCGCATCACTTCGTTCTTCTTATGCTTGACGATATAATGTGCACGGGGACCGAGTTCGAGTTTATGATCTATGCGTTGAACGCCTCCGAAGCAAAAAGGTAGAACTTGCAAAAAGGTTTCCAAGTAAGTCATCAATCAACCTAGGTAAGTATCTCTTTAATTCTTTTCTTTTCTATCTTAGTTTAGAACACCACTTCCTCCAAATCGTTTCATTCTTCTTTCCACTTCATTTGTACTTTGTTGCTTTCTTTCGTTTTCTGATTTTTCACCTTCTTCATCTCCCGCTTTCTTCTTAACTTTAACCTTTAACTTTCTTTTTCATTTTCATAACATAAAACAGAGAAGAACCTTCGCTTATTTTCATAAGATTTCAATAAAGACACGTAAAGCTTCTATCGCAAACCCTCCTTGTGGATCACGACCCGCATAGCCACTTGCTATAGCGGAAGAATTGAGCACTTGCACGTTTTTATTATAAGATTTGAAAATCCGTATTTTTTGTGCAGGTTTAGCCTCAATCAACATTCATGAAGAGGAAGACGCTAAGTTAGCTTCCCTACACATATGCATTACATGAAAGAGGGATGTTAAGCCCTAATTTACCTAACACACATTATGTAATGCATAAGAGGAGATGTGAAGCTCCCCTACACACGTGTACCACATAAAGAAGAGATGTTAAGCTCATCAATATAAGATACACTCAACATGAATCTATATGTAGAAGAGATGATAAGCTCTCCTTGCATATAGTCAATATAAATCAAAACTTTTGTATTTTTCTTTAAACAAAATTTTTAGATACCAATTTAAAACACAAGACATCTTGATATCAAAAGATAGTATTTTTCTTTTTAAGCCAAATAAACAATTGAAATGACTATTTTCTATCATAAAGTAAGGGAGTGGAAATACAAGTACTAATTGAAATATGAAAAACGAATTTTCTCCCCCTTTATGAAATACCAACAAAAACTATGCGTAGGCTTCTAATAAGATACCAATTGAAAACTAAATCAATTGAAATAAAGTTGAAGCTCAAGCTCTAGCATAAACAAAATTTGTGCTCAAGATATAGAAATATAATAGCACAAATAAAACATATATATGTGTATGAAATAGAATGAGTACAAATCATCAATAGATGATACCAATAGAAAATATACATACACAATAAACATATGAGTATACAAAAAGATCAAAATGATATCAATTGAAAGAGTTCAATGATACCAATTGACATAACAATAAAAGCATGGTATAACTCATATCAAAATGAAGAATGCGAACTAGTTAAAATGAAAATTTTTGTTAACTAGTACGAAATCCTTCAAGCAAGGAATAAACTAAAAATAATTTTCATAAAACACATGAAATCCACATGATAATCAACACTCTAATTCAATTAGGCATAAATATGACTCATGAAAACAAAACATGAGCAAAATATAAATATGAATGTATAAATAAAATGTGTAGATCATAATCATGAAAATATTGAAAATCACCTAGAGGGGGGGTGAATAGGTGATGATGCTAATCAAAGTGCAATATAAAAATTTAAAGTCACAACAATCACCAAACAAGAATCACAAGATGAATGCAAGCAAGTATGACAATGAATATGATAAGCAAGTAATAAGTGCAAGCAAAGTAGAGTAAGGAGTGCAAGAATGTAAACCAAACGCAAACACAAGGATATGTTATCGAGGTTCGAGCACCCAGCTCTACTCTCCGCCTTCCCCAGAAGGATTCTAGCTACTTCCACTATCACAAAGATCTCAAATACAATGGAGTACCCAACTCCTACAATCTCAAGTACAAGTAATTTCCTTGGTAGTCAAAAGACCACAAACTCTCTCTTTCAAATATCTCTTCCCTTACAAAGGTCCTTAGAGAATATTGAGTAGGAATGAAGCTCTTGTGTGTAAGGAGAAAAGAAAATTAAATCAGAGAGTATCACAAAAACACTTCAGAAATTAGAGAGTATTTCAGCCCAAAAACCAAGAAACAAAGTCTTTTGAAAGCCTTAAACTTTTGAATTTTCTAGCAATAATTGTTGTTATCAATCTCTCCCCAAACACCCCTATTTATAGGAGAGGGCTAGGTTAAGAGATAAAACAAAACTTAAGGCTAATTAAGTAGTATTAGATTCAAAATATATCCCTAAATCAAATTTTAAACACAAAAAGACAAAACTTAAAATACCCCAGAAAATAGCCGTTTACTGTTCAACGGATCTGTCGGTCGACCGGTCGGTCGACCGCACGATCAAATTTTTGACCGTTGCAGGCCAACGGTCGACCGCCCGGTCGACCCAATCTAACCGAGAGCAAGGTAGCTTACAGTCGGTCGACCGATCGGTCGACCGATACAACGTGCACACAGATATGTGCACAGCCAGAGCATGGTCGACTGGGACGGTCGACCGGCCACCTGTCATAGGTCCGGTCAACCATTCGGTCGACTGGCTCCGGTCAAAAATCAGGATTTAAAGAGAAAATAAAGGGGATTTTGATTTTGATAAAAATAGTTTTGAACATAGATTTGTATAAAACACAAATATATATCTGTAGGCCAAATCTTGTAAACAAAATGTTTTTGTATAAATTATAAGAAAACATTTTGGAATAAACATGTGCGCAAAAACGTGTGTGATAGAGCTTCAAACCTATCCACTATTCTTTAACAAACTATAAAACTAAAAATATAATGATTAAATACTCTTTGAGCAATCTTCAAGTCTTAGAGCCATCCAATGCCTTGCTTGTACTTTCTCTTCTATGATTCTTCCTTGATTGTGCAATTTGCCTTCCTTGCTATGTGAAACTTAGAAGTTTTGCAAAAGCTAAGCCAATGGTCTCCAAACATGGTACAAAACCTGAAACTTATCTTGAACAAATTCATTAGTACCAAATAGCTCTTAGTTGGTTTGTCATCATCAAAACACAAAACAAGAGAGTGTAACCTCTTGGGCCAACAATCTCCCCCTTTTTGATGATGATAAAAACAAATAGGCTATAGACAAAAATATGGGGGAGGAGAAGACCCCCTCAAATTATGCTATATTTATGCTATATGAAAAACACAAGAATTTATTAAAACACAAAAACATTTATTAAAAACACAAAAAAAAACATACTCTTGATGCCAATTGAAAAACAAATTGAAACAATACCAATAAAACACAAACAAGATACAAGAGTTCTCAAATTCATAAAAACATAAGACTTATAAAAAACTCATAAAACCAATGTCCATGTAAACTAATTCTCCCCCTTTTTGTCATACATCAAAAAGGGTTATGAAAAACATGTTTTAATCAATAACACAAACATTAAGCTCTCACACAAATAAACGAAAATCTAGCAAAATCAAGTGGTTTAGTGAAAATATCGGCTAGTTGTAAATCCGTGGAAACATAATCAATATCTATATCTCCTTTCTCAAAATGATCTCTAAGAAAGTGATATCTAATCTCAATGTGCTTGGTCTTACTATGTTGATTTGCATTCTTAGTCATGTGTATAGTACTAGTATTATCACAAAATATTTTTATATGATCAAAATGCAAATCAAAATCAAGGAGAGTATGTTTCATCCAAAGGACTTGTGCACAACAAGCCCCTGCGGCAACATACTCCGCCTCGGCGGTTGAGAGTGCTACGGAATTTTGTTTCCTAGAGGACCATGAAACAAGACAATTACCAAGAAATTGACATGTCCCACTAGTACTCTTTCTATCTACTCTACAACCCGCAAAGTCGGCATCCGAATAACTCGTCATTGAGAAATCTCCGGTTTTCGGATACCATAGACCCATCCCAATAGTGCCCTAATATAACGAATAATGCGTTTTACCGCAATAAGATGGGACTCTTTAGGACACGATTGAAATCTAGCACAAAGACACACACTAAACATGATATCCGGCCTACTTGCCGTTAAATATAAAAGACTTCCTATCATGCTTCTATATAATTTAATATCAACATTTTTACCTTGGTCATCTTTATCAAGCTTGGTTGTAGTTGCCATGGGAGTGTTGCAAGTCTTTGAGCCTTCAAGTCCAAACTTCTTTACAAGTTCCTTTGCGTACTTGGCTTGACTTATGAACGTTCCGTTTTGCAATTGCTTGATTTGGAGTCCAAGGAAGAAATTTAGCTCACCCATAGAAGACATTTCAAACTCAAGTTGCATTATCTTTTCAAAATCCTTGCACAAAAGCTCATTAGTAGAACCAAAAATTATATCATCAACATAAATTTGCACAATTAATATATCATTATCAACATGCTTAGTGAATAGAGTGGTGTCTACTTTGCCTTTAATAAAATCATTTGAAATAAGAAAACTAGAAAGCCTTTCATACCAAGCTCTAGGAGCTTGTTTCAATCCATATAAAGCTTTATCAAGTTTAAAAACGAAATCGGGATGAACATGATCAATAAAACCGAGAGGTTGAGAAACATAAACTTCTTCATTAATAAAACCATTCAAAAATGCACTTTTCACATCCATTTGAAAAAGTTTAAAATTTTTGAAAGATGCAAAAGCTAGTGTCATCCGTATGGCTTCAAGCCGTGCTACGGGTGCAAAGGTCTCCTCAAAGTCAATTCCTTCAACTTGAGTGTAACCTTGGGCCACTAACCTAGCTTTATTCCTAATGACATTTCCGGACTCATCCATCTTGTTTCTAAAGATCCACTTAGTACCAATTATTGGTCTATCGTGGGGTTTAGGAACAAGGTGCCAAACTTGGTTGCGCTCAAATTGATTGAGTTCCTCTTGCATGGCAAGCAACCAATATGGGTCCGTCTCGGCTTCGAGAATGCCTTTGGGTTCAAAATGAGAAATGAAAGCAAAGTTACCACATAGGTCATGGAGTTTGGAGCGTGTGTGACTCCTTTAGATGCATCACCCAAGATGAGCTCCTTAGGATGATTTGTAGCGTATCTCCAAGCTTTAGGAAGCGGTTGAGAGCTTTCCTCTTTATCCTCTTGAACATCACCAATAGATTCTTGCTTTTCTTCTTGAGCGGGTGAGTCCTTCAAGGATAGTCTCTCCATGTCTTCACCTAATGGTTCAATCTCTACAACATTCTCAACAACCACATTAGATTCTTCAAATTTAACATGCATGGATTCTTCTATGGTAAGTGTAGATCTATTGAAAACTCTATATGCTTTGCTAGTAGAAGAATATCCAACAAAGATAGCTTCATAAGCCTTAACATCAAATTTACCCAAATTATCCTTAGTATTTAAAACAAAACACTTGCATCCAAAAACTTTGAAATATGCAACATTTGGTTTTCTAGAATGATACATTTCAAAAGAAGTTTTGAAGAATTTTTGCATAAATAAATACGATTCGATATATAGCATGCGGTGTTTACGGCCTCGGCCCATAAATATTGAGGGAGGTCATATTCACTTATCATTGTCCTAGCCATCTCTTGAAGTGTTCTATTTTTCCTTTCTACAACTCCATTTGTTGTGGAGTTCTAGGACAAGACATTTCATGCTTAATTCCCTTTTCATCACAATAAGTCATGAAGAGTTGGTTAATAAACTCACCACCTCTATCACTCCTTATTCTCAAAATCGGAAAACCCTTTCTTTTTCAACTCTTTTTCGAAAAATCTTAAAATGAGAAAAAGTTTGATCTTTATTTTGCAAAAAGAAAACCCAAGTAAAACAGGAAAAATCATCAACTAAAACAAATGCAAATCTACTTCCATTTAAACTTTTAGTTTTAGTTGGTCCAAAAAGATCCATATGAATTAATTCTAAAGGCCTAGTTGACATGATATCCTTGATTGGTTTGAAGGAAGACTTGGTTTGTTTCCCAAGTTGGCACGCACCACAAATGCGGTCTTTCTCAAACTTCAAGTAAGGAATACCCTTCACCAATTCCTTTGAATTAATCCTAGAAAGATGTTCAAAAGATGCATGTCCTAATCTTCTATGCCAAAGTCAAGAATTTTCATCAAAAGCATTCAAGCATTTAGTAGAACACTCAATATTAAGCATGTCAATGATATAAACATTATCATCACGAAAACCGGTGAGAATACAAACATCGGATTTAACATCAAAAATTTTGCAAGAAGAATTATCAAAAACAACTTTAAGTCCACGGTCACAAAGTTGACTAATGCTAAGTAAATTATGCTTTAAACCATCTACTAAAACAACATTTTCAATAATAGGAGATGCACCAATTTGAATGTTACCTATACCGATGATAGTCCCTTTGGAGTCATCCCCGAAGGTGACGGTGCCACCTTCCATGTACCTTGATAGGGTTGTGAAGTTGTTGATGTCCCACGTCATGTGTCTTGAACAACCACTATCAAGGTACCACCGCTCCCTACGTCTTGGAGCTTTGGTGTGTACCTACATCAAATAGTTTAAGAGTTGATTTTGGTACCCACATTTTCTTGGGTCCTCTAGGGTTAGTGTCATGAACCCAAACTAGATTATTTGTTCTATTTAGTTGATCATAACAAAACTTAGCTAAATGTCCATTTTTGCCCCAATATGTGCATCTATAAACTCTACCATATTTAAAAGCATAGTGAGTGTGTGATTTGTGAGCATGAGAAACTTAGCATGAGAGGTGTGAGCATGAGAATTTATATCTTGTGAAATTTTAGCATGAGTAGTGTGCTTTTTAGAAAACATGTCCTCAAGTTTCTTAGTATTGAAAGCACAATCATTTAAAACTTTTTCAAAATCAATCATTTTGGATTTAAAAGAAGAAATTTTTTTTCATCAATAATAGGAGATTTTGCCTTACAAGAACTTTTGTAGGCACAAAATTCTTTTTGCATGGAAATGAAATTAGAAGAAATATCATCTTTTTCTTTAGAAACAATGGCAAGTTGATTCTTAAGAAAAGCAACTTCTTTTTGTAATTTTAAGCATTCAAGTTTCTTATTATCATAAGTTTCAGAAAGTTCTACAAAGGCATGTACTAGAACTTCCTTACTTAGTTCATCATCTTCATCATCAAGGGATTGAGGGGTTACCTTAGGTGTGTTTGCCATGAAACACATATTAGCTTGATCCACCTCCTCTTCGAACTCGCTTTCCGAATCCCATGTTGCTTTGTATGCTTTCTTTTCCTCCGGCTTCTTTGGCTTGAAGGAGGATGTCATCTTCTTCTTGAACTCCGGACAATCCGCCATGATATGTCCGGGTTTGCGGCAATTATAGCAAATGATCCTCCGTTCCTCTTTGCCTTCGAATTTTCTCCGGAAGTTGAACTTGTTCTTTCGGTACAACCTCTTGACATTCCGCACAAGTAGAGTTAGCTCCTCATCTTCTTCATCGTCTTCTTCATCGTCATCATTGGTGGATGAAGTCTTGAAGGCTATGGATTTCTTCTTTGAAGTAGTGGCTTCTTCTCTTGCCTTCTTCTCCATCTCATGGGTCTTTAGGTTCCCAATGAGACTAATGATGTCCATCTCGTCCTTGTCGTTCAACTCCTTTAAGGTGGTGGCCTTGATCTCCCATGAAGAAGGAAGCGCCCGAATCACTTTCCGCACCTTTTGATCGTTGGAGATGTCATCACCTAATGAAGAAAGACCATTAGTGATTTTAGTGAAACGAGTAATCATGCTATCAATAGATTCTTCATCAAGCATTTTGAATGACTCATATTGAGACCTCAAGAGATCTATTTTAGCTCTCTTGACTTGTGAAGTCCCTTCATGTGTGACCAATAAGTGTTGCCAAATCTCATAGGCGGATTGGCAATGAATTACCCGTGTAAGGTCATCCTCATTCAAGGCGGTTAAAAGGGAGTTTTGGGCCTTGGAGTTAGCCTCATATTCTCTAAAGTTGAAGTCGGTCCAAGTGCTCTCATCACTATCGGGTGCTACATAGGGTTTGGTCAAAGACTTAGCCACTAAACTACCTAATGATTGCAAAAAGATAGTCATCCTAACCTTTCAAATAGGGAAATTGAGTCCATCAAATTTAGGTGGGGATTTAATATTATCGGCCATGTTTACTAGTGTATGAATGATGGAATGAAAATGTTGATTAGCAAGTTTTAAGGATCTCTCTATGGATGTTAAGCCAAAACCTAGAGACCAAGCTCTGATACCAATTGAAAATCACCTAGAGGGGGGGTGAATAGGTGATGATGCTAATCAAAGTGCAATTTAAAAATTTAAAGTCACAACAATCACCAAACAAGAATCACAAGATGAATGCAAGCAAGTATGACAATGAATATGATGAGCAAGTAATAAGTGCAAGCAAAGTAGAGTAAGGAGTGCAAGAATGTAAACCAAACGCAAACACAAGGATATGTTATCGAGGTTCGAGCACCCAGCTCTACTCCCCGCCTTCCCCAGAAGGATTCTAGCTACTTCCACTATCACAAAGATCTCAAATACAATGGAGTACCCAACTCCTACAATCTCAAGTACAAGTAATTTCCTTGGTAGTCAAAAGACCACAAACTCTCTCTTTCAAATATCTCTTCCCTTACAAAGGTCCTTAGAGAATATTGAGTAGGAATGAAGCTCTTGTGTGTAAGGAGAAAAGAAAATTAAATCAGAGAGTATCACAAAAACACTTCAGAAATTAGAGAGTATTTCAGCCCAAAAACCAAGAAACAAAGTCTTTTGAAAGCCTTAAACTTTTTGAATTTTCTAGCAATAATTGTTGTTATCAATCTCTCCCCAAACACCCCTATTTATAGGAGAGGGCTAGGTTAAGAGATAAAACAAAACTTAAGGCTAATTAAGTAGTATTAGATTCAAAATATATCCCTAAATCAAATTTTAAACACAAAAAGACAAAACTTAAAATACCCCAGAAAATAGCCGTTTACTGTTCAACGGATCTGTCGGTCGACCGGTCGGTCGACCGCACGATCAAATTTTTGACCGTTGCAGGCCAACGGTCGACCGCCCGGTCGACCCAATCTAACCGAGAGCAAGGTAGCTTACAGTCGGTCGACCGGTCGGTCGACCGATACAACGTGCACACAGATATGTGCACAGCCAGAGCCACGGTCGACTGGGACGGTCGACCGGCCAACCTGTCATAGGTCCGGTCGACCGTTCGGTCGACTGGCTCAGGTCAAAAATCAGGATTTAAAGGGAAAATAAAGGGGATTTTGATTTTGATAAAAATAGTTTTGAACATAGATTTGTATAAAACACAAATATATATCTGTAGGCCAAATCTTGTAAACAAAATGTTTTTGTATAAATTATAAGAAAACATTTTGGAATAAACATGTGCGCAAAAACGTGTGTGATAGAGCTTCAAACCTATCCACTATTCTTTAACAAACTATAAAACTAAAAATACAATGATTAAATACTCTTTAAGCAATCTTCAAGTCTTAGAGCCATCCAATGCCTTGCTTGTGCTTTCTCTTCTATGATTCTTCCTTGATTGTGCAATTTGCCTTCCTTGCTATGTGAAACTTAGAAGTTCTTGCAAAAGCTAAGCCAATGGTCTCCAAACATGGTACAAAATCTGAAACTTATCTTGAACAAATTCATTAGTACCAAATAGCTCTTATTTGGTTTGTCATCATCAAAACACAAAACAAGAGAGTGTAACCTCTTGGGCCAACAAATATTTCATTAAGCTCAATATTCCTTGAAACAAGAAAAACATGAAAACATAAAAATTATTTAATCTTCAAGGCATATGTATGTCTAATACAAACTAAGTTATACATACATATCCAAAACATAAAGAGTCCACAAATTATATATGCATGAAGGCACGTGGCTCAAAAGGATAAACATGTATATCTAATAGTTTGGACAAGATAGACATATACATGAAGTTTAAACATAAATACATGAAAACATGAATAACTAAATTTTTATCAAAACAAATTTCATTTCAAGGTATATGTATTAATTGTCAACTGGTTGCTAAAACAAATGAAACAACCAATGAAGTTAAGAATGTACCGTGTAGCTTGTGGCTAACGGGTCGAGTCCACGAGGAGGGATGCGATAGAAGCGTTTCGGTGAAGTAAATAGAAACAAAGAAGTGTGTCAGTTTTTTAGAAAAAGAGAATGGAAGGGAAAAGAGATGAAAAAGAGAAATTTCAACTTTCAGAAAACGATTTGGAGAAGATGATTTTAAAAAGCTTGCGAGTTGTGTTGTTGTTTAATAATATGAAATCAAGTCTGGGCTTACTATCTTACTACTCAATTGTTTATTTTTTTTTCTCTTAAAATATTAAGTCCCTCAAATGCTCATTTGCCAAACTTCAAGTTGAATCTTTTTTTAGAAGGCTTTAAGTAAAGCACATAAGATGTTAGAAGATGTTGAGTCTTTTTCTTTTAAGAAATCAGAGAATCGGATGTTAAAAAATCAAGCGCGAAGAGCAAGCATTAATTAAAAACGATTCGAGCGATGTTCAAGAAAGAGTTGTGGATTCAACTATCTAAGCCCATCCTCATGTGCCTTCAAGAACACTTTCAAAAAGAAAGGCTTTAAAGAGAGGCATTCATATGAGTCATAGGGTCTTTTTCCTTTTAAAAACAAGAGAAAAAAAAAAGCAAGGGAGAGTTCGATAGCAAGCCCAGAAAGAAGTTTAGTTACCCATGGAGAAAGAAAAAGAAAACGACGACATAATATAAGCCATACAGTACTGCAAGTAGAAGAGAAATTGGCTCAACTTTGTATTGCTGTCACTTCAACCTTCAAGTACAAGCTCTCAGTTCTCTTTCTCACAAGTTCTTGAAACTGGACTACAACTTAAAAAGAAAGATTACAATTTTGCTTCTAGCTAACAAGAGCCTAAATCCTAATAAAAGAAATGCAAAACTTAATCCTAGTCTTCGCTGCTTTTTGCCTTGCTGAAAGAGGTATTTATAGCCAAAAACTCAACAACCACGATCCCGGGGAGGTCGGGGGAGCAAACGCTCCCCCTAACTCCCAAGATTGCCGCAAAAACGCGGCTATTGCCGCGTTTTTGCGGCATTGTTGTGGCCAGGTGGCCACAACAAGGGGGGCAGCTCCCTGGTTTCCTGGTTAGCTCGCATCTCCTGATGGTTTTCTTGTTGCTGCTTCAACCGCTGACTGAATCAGCATTTGATTTTCTTGGCTCTGATTTCTCGATTCAAGGAGGGATTTTCTCAACTCCTTGATAGCCCAAATTTCTTCACTTCGAGTTTATTTGAATTAATTCAGAATAAAGTGGGCTTTTGGGCTTGTTCCTCCTTTCTTCCTTTAAGCACTTGGGCCTACATTTAGCAAAGAAAAAGACAACTTATTAATAGAATTTATTAGCCAACAAGTGTGGTAAAGTGACAACATAAATGCAATGTATGTGACAAATCACACCCCCACACTTATCTTTTGCTCGCCCTCGAGCAAAAACATTAGACTAACTTGAATCAATTATTAGACCACTTTCGCAGGTCACTCGATTGCACTGAGCATGTGCAACAAGCCGTTAAACCTCTAGGTCACCCCTAGAGGACGAGTTTTGTCTCGTGAGGGTTTTCAGCGGATTACACCCACAAAATCCAAAAAGGAAGAGAAAAGGTTAGTATTTTCGAAAAGCATTTTTATTTTTATTTTTATTTTTATTTTATTTATTTTATTTTTTTTTTTGGAAGGCGAAAATATTTGAAGTATATTTGTGAGAGTTTAAGTAATCTATAAGTTATAGGAATATCAAATTTTTCATTCCTAAACTTAGTCTCCACTCAAAAACATGTTGTCAATTTAAAGTAAGGAGTCAAACTGTACTTCTCATCTAGTCTATTAATTTACCCTGAGTCGTATGCACCATCGTGACTGTGAAGTTTACTAAGGGTTCTTCAACATTAACTCCTATGCCTCATATTTATTTATTTTATTGTGAACTTTTATTCCTCCATTTCATTAGGCTTTCTAATCTGCCCATGTAACGAGCTTTCAGTCGGTGACACCCAAACCAGACGGTTTTAGGGCACCAGGTGAGAAAACACCCCTAAGGACCTAAACACCCGAGCAGATAAGGCCACGAAACCAAGGTTTTTATTTACATTATGTAACCCTTTTAGGCGTGAATACTTATGCTTCATGAGGCACAAGTACCCAGCTTAATCAGAGGATACACATTATTTATACGAGGTACCCCTTTTAGGCGTGAATACTTATGCTTCATGAGGCATAAATACCCAGCTTAATCAGGGAATACTTTTTTTTTTTTTTTTCAAACTTGTCTAATTATCTTTTGCATAAATACTAAGGCTTGCTTAGGCCAAAGCACCTAGCTACTCAATAATTAGACTTTTCTTCTCTTTTTTTTTTTATGAGGCACAAGAGTCTCTGTTTTCAAACCCTAAGTGTGTAAGTGTATTTTGTGTGCATATGTCATCAAGGTAAATATCAAGACTAAATTACTTTCCCAAATTTCTTCCTGACTCTAAAAATCAAACAAGTTATTTTATTTCAACCAAGTGTAAGAAATCCTAATTATGATTCTCCTATTCCTTAAAATTGACTTAAATTCTTACAAAAAATATATCAAAATATTGTCTACCCTTTGCAAAATATTTTTTTTTTTCAGTCATGTTAGAACCCTCCCCCACACTTATCTCATGCATTGTCCCCAATGAATGAAAGAAATGTATAAGTGCATGAAATAAAATGGAAAAGGAGGAAAGTTACCGATACACTGGGTCAAAAAGACCCATTACCGTTTCATCTACCGGCACCGATTCCAAGAAAGGTTTAAGGCGTTGACCATTTACCTTAAAGTCATTTCCATTCTTGGGGTCACTGATCTCAACTGCACCATGTGGAAACACTGTTTTTACAACGAATGGCCCAGTCCATCGTGATTTCAATTTTCCTGGGAAAAGATGAAGCCTAGAATTGTAGAGTAAGACTTTTTGACCCGGGACAAAGGTTTTTCTTAGGATGTGCTTGTCATGAAAAATTTTCACTCTATCTTTAGTGATCCTAGCATTTTCATAGGCCTCATTTCTCAATTCCTCCAATTCGGAAATTTGTAATTTCCGAAGGTCACCGGCCTTAGTCAAATCGAAATTCAACTGCTTGATTGCCCATAAGGCTCGTTGCTCTAACTCAACGGGCAAGTGACAAGGTTTGCCATAGACTAACCTATAGGGAGACATTCCTAAAATTGTCTTGAAAAGCGGTCCTGTAGGCCCACAGAGCATCTACAAGTTTTAAGGACCAATCTTTCCGGTTTTGGTTCACAGTTTTCTCCAATATAAGTTTGACTTGTCTATTTGAAACCTCAACTTGCCCACTGGTTTGAGGATGATATGGTGTGGACAACTTGTGAGTTATGGCATACTTTCGCATAAGGGCTTCAAAAGATCTATTGCAAAAGTGGGTGCCATTATCACTGATGATAGCACGAGGGGTTCCGAAGCGGGAAAAAATGTTCTCCCTCAAAAACTTTATGACAATCTTGTTATCATTAGTTTGCATGGAATGGCTTCTACCCACTTGGACACGTAATCCACAGCAACCAATATGTATTGGTTCCCAAATGAGTTAGGAAATGGACCCATAAAGTCGATGCCCCAAACATCAAAGAGTTCTATTTCTAGAATTGGGTTGAGGGGCATCATATTTCGATGTGAGATCCTACCTACCATTTGGCATCTAGGGCACGTCTTGCAAAAATCATAGGCATCCTTGAACAGAGTGGGCCAATAAAACCCGCTTTGTAGCACCTTTTCAGCAGTCTTGCGGGGACCAAAGTGTCCACCGCATGCAAGTTCGTGACAAAAGGACAGAACACTCCTAACCTCCTCATCGGGAATGCATCTCCTAATAATTTGGTCGGAACAGTACTTGAAAAGATACGGTTCCTCCCAAAAGAAATACCGGACTTGGGATAAGAACCGGTAAACATCATTTTTGGACCAATGAGATGGAGTTTGGTTTGTGACTAAGTAATTCACTATATCAGCAAACCAAGGTTCCCTAGAGATAGCTAAGAGATGTTCATCAGGAAAATCCTCATTGATGGGTAATTCGTTGCATGGAGAATTGGGAATCCGTGAGAGATGGTCAGCAACGACATTTTCTACACCTTTCTTGTCTCGAATTTCGAGATCAAATTCTTGAAGAAGGAGGATCCAACGAATGAGTCGGGCCTTGGCATCCTTCTTCATCATGAGATACCTAAGTGCAGAATGATCGGTGAAGATGGTGGTTTTGGACCCTAGTAGGTAGGGACGAAACTTCTCTAAGGCAAACACTACTGCCAAGAATTCCTTCTCGGTCGTAGTGTAGTTCAGTTGAGCGTCATTGAGAGTCCTACTAGAGTAGTAGATCACGTGCTGCTTGCTATCAATACGTTGTCCTAGGACAGCGCCTATGGCAAAATCAGAAGCATCGCACATAATCTCAAACGGCTTAGACCAATCCGGGGCAGATATGATTGGTGCAGAAATCAGCTCTCTCTTAAGCTTCTCCCAAGAAGTGATGCAGTCAGCATCGAAAGTGAAGGACACATCCTTAGCTAACAGATTAGTCAAGGGCCTAGCAATTTTGCTAAAATCCTTGATAAATCTTCGGTAGAATCCAGCGTGTCCTAAGAAGGATCTAATGTCCTTAACGCATTTGGGCATGGGAAGCTTAGCAATAACCTTGATTTTGGCTCTATCCACTTCTATTCCTTTCTTGGATATTTCATGACCCAAGACAATTCCATGTTTCACCATGAAGTGGCATTTCTCCCAGTTTAGTGTCAAATGTTTTTCAGCACAACGTTGGAGGACGAGTTCTAGATGGTGGAGACATTGAGTGAATGAATCTCCGTAGATGGAGAAATCATCCATGAAGATTTCTAAGAAGCGCTCTACCATATCAGAGAAAAGACTCAACATGCAACGTTGAAACGTTGCTGGGGCATTGCATAAGCCGAATGGCATTCGACGATAAGCAAATGTCCCAAATGGACATGTGAACGTAGTCTTCTCTTGGTCCTCAGGAGCGATAGGGATCTGGTTATAGCCCGAGTAACCGTCCAAGAAGCAGTAGTACTCGTGACCCGCCAAACGTTCAAGCATCTGATCAATGAAGGGAAGTGGAAAATGGTCCTTACGAGTTGCAGCATTCAGTTTCCTATAGTCAATGCAAACTCGAATCTTCGTGGGAAGTCGAGTTTGAACCAACTCTTTGTTCTCGTTTTTCACTACGGTGAAACCAGATTTCTTTGGGACCGCGTGGACAGGACTGACCCATTGGCTATCCGAAATGGGATAAATTATCCCATTGTCTAAGAGTTTTATGATTTCAGCATGAACAGCCACTTGCATTATAGGGTTTAACCTACGCTGCGGGTCTCTCTTGGGTGTGGCATCTTCATTGAGATGGATGCGGTGTTGAACGATGGTTGGACTTAATCCCTTGATATCAGTCATAGTCCACCCGATGGCTTCCTTATGTTTTCTTAGAATATCTTTCAAATCTTTTTCTTCCCCGTCATTTAAATGGGAGGCAATGATGACGGGAAAGGTCTCTTGTTCGCCTAGATAGGCGTACTTGAGATGCGCAGGAAGGGCTTTCAATTCTAAGGAAGAGGAAGGCTCACTAGAAGGACTAGTCAAATCTGTTGGCTCCATAGTTGGTGAAATCGGGTTTGAAGCCCAATTCACGGCAGAATCTACCACCTGATCGAGATTAAAGTCATCAGACTCTAACTCGAAGTCAATCTCCATTTCTGATTCCAATTCTTCCCCGTGTTCACTTGTCAAGTTCTCAATTTGGTTTACTTCAAAAGTTTGGTCCTCGATGTCACGGGTTGTTTTCCTAGATGGAAGACATTGACTTCTTTAGTCATGTCTCCAAAGGTTAACCTCATAGACCCATTCCTGCAATTGATGATGGCATTAGCAGTGGCCAGGAATGATCGACCTAGGATGACCGGAGTTTGAGCCCTACGATTGGAGTTGGACACAGGTTGTGTCTCCAAAACTATAAAATCGACAGGGTATATGAACTCTCCTACCCGAATCAGGACATCGTTAATTTCCCCTTTTGGAACTTTAACAGAACGGTCAGCCAGTTGGATGGTGACTCGAGTTGGACTAAGGTCACCCAACCCGAGTTGTTGATAAACAGAGAATGGAAGCAAGTTGATACTTGCTCCCAAGTCAAGAAGTGCCCGACTAATCTCGGCTTGTCCTATTGTGCAGGCAATGGTAGGGCTACCTGGATCTTTGTACTTGACAGGGATAGGACCCGAAAATAGCTCACTAATATTAGTGTCTAGGAAGACTTTCTTAGGAACATTAGTCTTTCTCTTCTTGGTGCACATGTCCTTAAGAAACTTAGCATAGGAAGGAACTTGTTGGATGGCATCAAGAAGTGGCACATTTATCTTCACTTGATTAAACATCTCTATTATCTTGTCCATGTGCGGATTTTGCTTATTGTTTTTCAGCCTATTCGGAAATGGTACTATAGGCTGGTGCACCTGGCTGGCTGACTTGTCTTTTTCAGACTCGTTAGATTTGGAAGAGCTTGGATTGGATGAGGTGGAAGCTTGATTGTGGTTGTGCTGAATAGGATTGGTGGGTGTTGACACTTGGTTATCAACTTTCTTTCCTGACCTCAATGTATGCACAGCATTACATTGATTGAATGAAGGATCCTCAGCCAAATGAGCTTGTTGGGAATTCCTCGGATTGGTGACTGGCTGACTAGGCAGGGTACCCTTTTGTCTCTCATTCTGTGGGTTGACTAGTTGGCTCATTTGAACCTCTAACCTCTGAATGGTTTGCATGAGAGTGTCTTGATTTTTCATATATCTCTCCATGTTCCTTTCAAAGTCAGTCATTCTCCTTCCAATTGAGGATTCTGGAAGGAGGATTGTGGAGTTTGGTTAGGAAAGTTCTGTTGATAATTTGGAAAGCTTGGTGGATGGTTGGGAGAATTATGATGGAAATTGGAGAAGTTGGGTTGATGATTGGAAGAATTGTTACCTTGATGGAAGTGGTTAGCATGATTGGATCGTGAATGGTCATTGTTGTTCTGGCTCCATGAGAAATTAGGGTGATTTCTCCAGCCGGGATTGTACGTTGGGGCGTAAGGGTTATTATTCGGCCTTGAAAAGGCCGCATTCATCGGTTCGTGGTAGGATTGCTGAGCTTGAAACACTGGGCATTCCTCAAACACATGGTTCATGGCTTGACAATAAGTGCAGCCCGGGGGTGGAAATTGGTTCGGGCTGACTTGATTGACTGGACTTGGTTCTTTCGTCTCTAGAGCTTCCAGTCTTCTAGCTAAATTAGCTAACTTAGCCTCATTAGCGATGGACGATTCTATGGAGTGGAGACCTCCTTTTGAAGAGATGGAGTTAGGATTCTTAGGGGTCTCACTCGCAGATTCCCATTGGATGGTTTTCTCAGCTAAATTTTCATACAAATCCCATCCCTCATCTTCATCTTTCTGCAAGAAACCCCTTGGCACATACTTTCTAAGAGGGTTTTGGTGGAATAGTCTAAACCGTCATAGAGAATTTGGCATTGTCGCCATTTCTCTATTCCATGATGTGGACATTGGACAAGGAGGTCCTTAAAGCGTTCAAAGTACCTCCAGAACGGTTCACTAGGCTCTTGCTTAAATTGCATGATCGTCTTCCTAATGAGAGCGATTTTATGGATAGGATAGAATTTCTTCAAGAAGACCTTGATGAAACCATCCCAAGATGTGATGGAACCGGCTGCTAAGCTGTAGAGCCACTTTTTTGCTAGGTCCTTAAGTGCAAACGGGATAAATCTCAACCTAATAGCATCGTCTACAAGGTGTGGGATTTTCATCATAAGACATACTTCCTCAAATTCTCTTATGAAGAAGTAGGCATCTTCGGACTCTAGACCATGAAATTTGGAGAGTGTGTTGATGAATTGAGGCTTGAGCTCGAAATTGTATTCACCAACCGATGGAAGTGAGATGCATGATGGAAGTGAGGTTCTAATGGGGTAGAACCTATCCTGTAGTGATGTGGATTGAGCCATTACCGGATCTGGTCTTGATTCAAACTTAGGTGGTGATGTGTGTCTAGTCAACCTAGATGAATTAGGGTCTCTCGACCACACTTGCATACACAATCACAATCACAATCACAACAAGTTCAAACAGCGGTCAACAATAAAAATCAACCAAGCCTAGTCTAAGGTATCCTTGACCTAGACAACTCCTAACTGGTTGATTGTCCACAAGAGGTAGAATGTAGACCTTGACCACAAGCTAATCAGCCAGGTCGGGGCAAGAGTGGTGGGAGGTTTTCCGTCAAATGACGTTCCTTAATTAAATAACCACAACTCTTCGGGCTTTCGGCCCTCAATCCCTTTCCTTGACACTGATTTTACAGGAGTCAATTTCCAACACTTTTCCTCTTTAGGATGATCTCCTATTGAGTTCGAGATGTCCCTAAGGCCAACGTCTATCAAATTTTAATTAGGCTTAGGTTGTGCGTGCTTGGAGATGGTTTGTGGGCTAAGGAAGGGTAATGACTTCCCCACCTTATCTTGATTAGGGTTTTGCCCTTAGAATTGATTAGTGCAAGTGTGCAAGATATAGGAAAGTAGCATTCAAAAGCAATAACACCCAAGAATGTTTCCTAAACTATATGCTATGCATACATACCTTGTCTCCAGCTCTCTTCAACAGTAATTGTAAAGAAAACGTAATTAGACAAATGCCTAGAATGCAAGTCTAAACGTTTTTTAAACAATTCACAATCATTCAAATTACTGTTGGATTAAAACAGGGATGGTGATAACAAACTAGCACAAATATGACATAAAAAACTAGAAATTTTTGCAAGCAATATGTCCTGCAAAACAAAGTTTTTAGTAGTCCCAAAAAATTTCAGATTTGCAAAGCAATTTCTTGAAATTCTTTTTCCTACTTTCGAGAGTAGGGGCACAGAATTTTCAAGTCTTCTTGGCAAAGCTTGAATGCTAGATCTTGATCTTCAATGTCCCTGAAACAAACACACAAGAGTTGTTAAAACAAATACACCGTTCCCTCCCCGGCAACGGCGCCAAAATTTGGTTGCTAAAACAAATGAAACAACCAATGAAGTTAAGAATGTACCGTGTAGCTTGTGGCTAACGGGTCGAGTCCACGAGGAGGGATGCGATAGAAGCGTTTCGGTGAAGTAAATAGAAACAAAGAAGTGTGTCAGTTTTTTTAGAAAAAGAGAATGGAAGGGAAAAGAGATGAAAAAGAGAAATTTCAACTTTCAGAAAACGATTTGGAGAGCATGATTTTAAAAAGCTTGCGAGTTGTGTTGTTGTTTAATAATATGAAATCAAGTCTGGGCTTACTATCTTACTACTCAATTGTTTATTTTTTTTCTCTTAAAATATTAAGTCCCTCAAATGCTCATTTGCCAAACTTCAAGTTGAATCTTTTTTTAGAAAGCTTTAAGTAAAGTACATAAGATGTTAGAAGATGTTGAGTCTTTTTCTTTTAAGAAATCAGAGAATCGGATGTTAAAAAATCAAGCGCGAAGAGCAAGCATTAATTAAAAACGATTCGAGCGATGTTCAAGAAAGAGTTGTGGATTCAACAATCTAAGCCCATCCTCATGTGCCTCAAGAACACTTTCAAAAAGAAAGGCTTTAAAGAGAGGCATTCATATGAGTCATAGGGTCTTTTTCCTTTTAAAAACAAGAGAAAAGAAAAAGCAAGGGAGAGTTCGATAGCAAGCCCAGAAAGAAGTTTAGTTACCCATGGAGAAAGAAAAAGAAAACGACGACATAATATAAGCCATACCGTACTGCAAGTAGAAGAGAAATCGGCTCAACTTTGTATTGCTGTCACTTCAACCTTCAAGTACAAGCTCTCAGTTCTCTTTCTCACAAGTTCTTGAAACTGGACTACAACTTAAAAAGAAAGATTACAATTTTGCTTCTAGCTAACAAGAGCCTAAATCCTAATAAAAGAAATGCAAAACTTAATCCTAATCTTCGCTGCTTTTTGCCTTGCTGAAAGAGGTATTTATAGCCAAAAACTCAACAACCACGATCTCGGGGAGGTCGGGGGAGCAAACGCTCCCCCTAACTCCCCAAGATTGCCGCAAAAACGCGGCTATTGCCGCGTTTTTGCGGCATTGTTGTGGCCAGGTGGCCACAACAAGGGGGGGCAGCTCCCTGGTTTCCTGGTTAGCTCGCATCTCCTGATGGTTTTCTTGTTGCTGCTTCAACCGCTGACTGAATCAGCATTTGATTTTCTTGGCTCCGATTCCTCGATTCAAGGAGGGATTTTCTCAACTCCTTGATAGCCCAAATTTCTTCACTTCGAGTTTATTCTGAATTAATTCAGAATAAAGTGGGCTTTTGGGCTTGTTCCTCCTTTCTTCCTTTAAGCACTTGGGCCTACATTTAGCAAAGAAAAAGACAACTTATTAATAGAATTTATTAGCTAACAAGTGTGGTAAAGTGACAACATAAATGCAATGTATGTGACAAATCATCAACACAATAAGTATACATACATATCCCTAAACACAATTGAGTCCATAAATAAATTTGCATGAAAGCCAAATGACTCAAGGGGTATATATGTATATCTTAAAGTTTGGCAAAATACACATATACATGAAGTGAAACACACAATCATAAAACAAGTTCAAAAATGGGAATACAAGTTTAATGTGTATGAATCATCAAAACTAGACTATACTAGCACATCTAATGGGTTCAGATGAGCATTCAAGCTCAAATATATATAGATTTATTTGTGGCCCACTATATGCACAAGTATAAATCCTAGTCTTAATGAAAACTAACATCTAAACAAGTAATCTTAACATGAAGCATCAAAACACGATAAAAATCAACATGATAAACATAAACATGATTATTATGAATATCCACATGTTATTAGATATATGATATACGCAATAGCAACCATATAGTGAGAACACAAAAGAATTTATCCATATTAAATATGGGTGTCTCAAAATAACTAAACATGTATATCACTAATCTAATAAGCATGGCATTTTCATAGTAATCAACAAACATCAAAACATGCTATGAAAGATAAACATGGAAAGCATGTAAATAATAAATAAGGAGTTAGAGATTCGATACCAAAACCAAGGAGGGCACCGCTCTAGTTCTCCAAACCAAAGTGGTCCTCCCACCAAAGTTCCCTTGAAAGTGATGCATCCAATTGGTTCTCTTTAAGCACGGAACGCATCCACTCCAAGGTACGGCTACTCTCACGTCATGTGAGAGCCCACACCTACACTATAAACAATAGGAGGGGTGGTCTTTGGTACCCATATCTTGTTGGGTCCATGGGGGTTAGTACCTTCTCTAACCCAAACAAATTTATTTGCTAAATTTACATCATGTAATCTATCAAAGCAAAATTTAGCAAGGTGGCCCTTACGTCTACAATGTGTACAAGTGTACACATGAGCATACATGTGATGGGTGTGTCCGTGAGGAGCATGTGTATGTCGTGAAGGGTGTGCATGCATAAAGGATGAAACTTGTTTCTTTCGAACCAAGATTTCCAAACGTGAGAGGTTCATGGCACATTGGCTCATAGTGGAGCCCAAACAATCTACACTCTTCTTTAATAAACAAATATCATCATTGATCCTAGAAGAAGAGGTACATGCATTAGGTAGACTAGATGAAGAAGCTACACTAGCATGGCAAACATGTGCATCAATTTTATTTTGCAAAACTTCATTTTTCTTTAAACAAATTTCTAAATCCTTTGAAATAGAATCAATTTTTATTTTCAAAGCAACATTCTCTTTTAAAACAAAATCAACTTTTGAAGACAAATTTTCATTTTTCTTCAAAAGTGCTTCACAATCATTTTTAGATTTTAAAAATTTATTTTCTTTTAATGCAAGATCAAGTTGAGATTTTAATGAATCCCTTTCATTAGAAATCTCCTCCTTTTCTAGCAAAACAACATCAAGTCTAGCAATCAAATTTTTATTATCATTGTTAATGCTTAGACTTTTCTTTTTCAAAACATTATATTTTTCTATTAGTTTTTCACATACAATAGATAGTTCTTCATTTAAAGCATGGGGATCAATATTATCATCACATGAAGAACTAGCACTATCATCACAATCTAAGTGGGGTTCCGAATGTACCTCAAGGGAGTCATTCCCTTGGACCATTAAGCATTGAGAGTTGGATTCTCCACTAGACTCCTCCGGTTGATTTGGCAATTGAAGCTCGGAGGTGGTGGTGGTTGTCAACTTGTTCCACACTGCAAAAACGGAATCAAGGTTAGAAACACTCATAAGATAATCTTTATTTAAAGTGCTTCTAATAGCCTCAAGGGCAAGTATATTAGCCCCTATATGATTACCATTACCAAGATAGCATTTCTTGGTAGCGGCAAGGAAGACATGCAAACCTAGGGTCTTCAAATACATGGATATCCTATACTTCCAAACAACAATGTTGGAAGGATCAAAGCTAGGTGGGGTCATGAAGTCCATGGTAAACTATATGTGTGCAAGCAAACAAATGCAAACAATAGATTAGCAATCAAAGGATCTCACTCCTAGGATGTTAAGCCTAATATCAGGAGCACTAGCTCTGATACCAATTGAAAGCACACCTAGAGGGGGGGTGAATAGGTGTAAATGCTAATCTAGGAACTAAATTCGCTAAATGCGGAAACTAATGCAAATTTTGCAATCACACTTAGTACAATCAACAAGTGCAGCCGAATTCCCCGTGAAGAGCTCTGGACTAACTCCTCTTGAATCTCCTAGATATGGGTTGAGGTGCCATGTGAAGCTCTTGTTGATTAAGTACAAGTGAGGCACACACAAACAACCAAGCATGTACAAGATATAGCAATATGAAATATGCAAGGAACAATGCAAGCAATGTATGATATGAATAATGAATGATGCTTTGCACAAATAAACAAGAGAGACTTAGAGACAAGTGGATCAAAAGCAAACACAAAGAAATGTTTCGAGGTTCGAGCCCCTAGCTCTACATCCCCGCCTACACCACCGTGTAGGATTTCCAATCCACTATCTCCCACTGAGGGAACCTCTACCAAAGAGGATTTGTTACAACAATGGAGTACCGAACTCCTCTCTCAAATAACCACCTCACAACCGAGGGGTAGGCCCGTAGCCAAACAACCAAAACACCTCTACCGAAGAGGGTTACAACCAAACTCCACCTCTCACTAGAGGGAGCAAACCAATCACCTGATCAACCTCTACCAAAGAGGGATACAACAAAAGCAAGGGTGTACAACTT
Organism: Agave tequilana; assembly: GCA_038442645.1. Lineage (NCBI taxonomy): Eukaryota > Viridiplantae > Streptophyta > Magnoliopsida > Asparagales > Asparagaceae > Agave > Agave tequilana. The sequence continues at coordinate 46,230 of JAVJIF010003135.1, read as the reverse complement.
GGAGGTTTCCACAACCTCAAACAATATCTCTTTTTCTCATTTCCACAAAACAAAGATCCTAAATAGATTAGGATAGAAGATAAGCTCAAGTGTGGAAACAAGGTGTTTTTGAAAACAAGCAACAAAGAGAAACTACTTGGGAAATCTCTTGTAGGTGATAGAAAATGAAAACCAAGACAATATCCCAAAAACCTAGTTTTCTTTGATTTTCTAAAAACCCAAAACAATACAAAGATAAATCTTTTTGGCACAAAACTCTTTTAAAAACTCTTTTAAAATAGTAGAGAAAGTCTGGAAATTTTGTCTCTAAAAAACTTGGCCAAAATCCCAAAGAAATGGGGTTTATATAGGCCCATCAGAAAACTAGCCGTTAGGCTGATGTGGCAGCCTGACAGGCTACCGGTCGGCCGGCCCGGCCGACCGCCAACGGTCAGAAATGTGACCGTTGGGCAACCCGGTCGACCGCCCGGTCGACCCAAACAAACAGAGAGCAGAGCTCTCAGACCCGGTCGACCCTGACGGTCGACCGAGTTTGTGTCTACCAGACGTGCACAAGTCTGTGCACGTCGGTCGACCTCATGGGTCGACCGGCCCATGGTGCGATCGACCGTCTGGGTCGACCGACCTAGCCTGTCAGCACAAACCTGGGTCAGAAAAACTGGGAAAAAATTTTTAATAAATCTTTTATCTTTTTTGAAAATACCATAAAACTTGTTTTAACATTTTATATTGAAACACAAACAAGTGATAAAAATTTCAAGACAATATATCAACATATCAATTCATTTTTGAGTCTTGCAAATTTTATCAAAAACCAACACTTGTATTTTATCAAAGTTGATTTTTCAATACAGGAATAGGAAAGTCAAAATAAGTTTGTTTAAAAATAAGCATCATGTATAGAATGAAACAACTATACATATATCAATTAAACTTGTTTTGATCAACTATTCATGAAAACCAAAAACCAAACATCAAACGTGTGTGTTTGTGCACTTGAGCATATCAACTATTCTTATCTTTACAAATGGATCTAAAACGCACTAAACTATGGATACCTAAGTCTTCTTGACGATCTTCATCTTCAAGGTAACTCGATTCACAAACACCGTGATCCATGAGCTAGGCAAGGTATGATCTTAATGCTTTGGCCCTGGAATCACCATGAAAAGCTTCTAAACTCCTTTGTTGAAGCTAATCACCAACTAATATCTTGTTAAATGATCTGAGACTAAAAACACAAGATTATTAGTAAACATAACTACATGAGTTAATCATCATCAAAACTAGGGTGGAAGGCCTTTGGGCCAACACATATGAAGGAGGTGGTTGGGATAAAGTGGGTTCAGTGAAAGGAGGTTGGGTAGAAGAAGAAGGAGCTTGAGTTGAACTTTGTGGAGGAGGAGAGTGTGGTTGTGGTGGAGGATGAGGAAAATCCTGAAGATTCATATGATGAAGAACGACACGATCAAAAGGTTCAAAGACTTTGATAACACTCGTTTCGGAAGCAAGATCTATGTGAAATTTCTGAAACACGTGTGATAAAAAGGCTCCATATGGTAGGAGGTATGATCCTTAACAAGAGTATCAAAGATAATCTTTGCCTAATTGACTTCTAGTCCAGCCATGATGGCATAGACACAAGTGGCTAAATCACGGGAATAATAGTTATAACTCCCGGTTTTAGGGCAAATATTATAGGCAAGGATACGACCTATAAGACAGGGAATGGGTGTCAATTTATTGTTAGACATAGGTAATCTTTGACCTGGAAGAAATATATTTGATAAGACCTCCGCATCATCCATATTAATGTCATTAATAGAGAGGCCATGATAAGGAATTGAAAAGATATGACCTATGGATTTAGGGAATAACTTGATATTGATACCTTTAACCATAGAATATATATGAACATCATCCTCATTGTCTTCATAGGTTAAATTGGTATAAAACAAGTGAATCAAGAAAGAATAATAGCCTTGCTTAGAATCAGTAGAGAACATATGATAAAGGCCACAATTTTGTAAATGTGAGACAATATCATAGTCATTAAAGTCCTCATATTTAACAAACCTACCAGGTAAAATTTCTAAGGAAGAAATTATAAGGAAGTCATCTTCTAGGGCAGGATTTTTCAGAAAAGCCCTGAAATCAACTTGAGATGAGGAAGAAGATAGAGTAAATTTAGTTTTCTTAGATCTAGACATGATTAGAACTCAAATTAAAGGAAGATAAAGCAAGAATTGACAGTAGAGGACAGAGAATGAAATAATTTTACCAAGGAATTGAAGGAAGAAGGAGATGGGTTCATAGCAGCTATCGATTCCTATAGTCGACTGGTTCCAGCGGCTGGAGAGAGAAACAGGTGAAAAAACTAGAGTTTTTATTAGGGTAAAGGGTAGAATAGAGAAGTAAAAACCAAATCAACGGTTAGGATCAAAAAGAGAGTTAGATCAGATCCAGATTTAATGAAATGGGTCGGGTTTCGAAAGTTAAAAACCAATAACAGAACACAGTTTTTCACAGGGTTAGTCGACTTGGTATTTGTGACTAGTCGACTAATCAACTTAATAGTCGACTAGTTGGTCAATATAGTTGACTAACTCTTAATAGATCAAAAAATCCATGTTTTGTTAGATGCAATTTAGTCGACTGGGTCACTGTTAAGTCGACTAGGTGTTCAATAAGTCGACTAATAGGTCTTGATAAGTCGACTAATTGTTGAAAAATGCCTTAAAATAATTCTAAAAAAATATTCAAAGATTAGAAATATGGCAAATACCCAAATCTCTTCGAAATTTCATAAAAATATCTTCTTTAAGAGATTTTATAAAGATATCTGCAATTTGATTATCAGTTGATATAAAATTTAAAGAAATATCACCTTTTAAAGCATGATCACGTAGAAAATGATGTCATATCAATATGCTTAGTACGTGAATGATGAATTGGACTTTAGATAAGTTAATAGCACTGGTATTATCACACATAATAGGTGAGTTTGTGATATACATGCCATAATCAAATAAGGTTTATTTCATCCATAAAATTTGAGCACATGTACACTACCAGCGATATATTCTGCCTCGATTGTTGATAATGATACAGAATTTTGCTTCTTACTGAACCATGATACTAGTGAATGACAAGTACCACTAGTACTCTTCTGATCAGATTTACATCCAGCAAAATCAGCATCACTATATGATAGTAAATCAAATGTGCTTGATTTTCGATAAAATAACCCATAATTGATTGTGTTATTAATATATCAAAAAATCCTTTTCACTGTGTTAAGATGTGATTCCTTAGGATTTGATTGATATCTAGCACATAAGCAAACACTGAACATAATATCAGGTCTACTTGAAGTAATATATAGTAAAGAACCAATCATACCTCGATATAGTTTTTGATCAACATTCTTACCATTTTCATCTTTGTCTAGGAATGTAGTAGTACTCATGGGAGTATTCTTATGACCAGAATTTTTCATACCAAATCTTTTCAGAAGTTCCTTTGCATACTTGCACTGGAAAATGAAGATTCCATCATTCATTTGTTTTATTTGCAGACCGAGAAAGTAAGTAAGTTTGCCCATGTGGCTCATCTCAAATTCACTTTGCATAGTCTTAGAAAATTCTTGACAAAGATTATCGTTAGTAGATCCAAATAAAATATCATCAACATATATTTGAATAATTAAGATATCTTTGTTAACATGTTTAATAAAGAGAGCTGTATCTGCTCTTCCCATCTTAAAATCAGAATTTAAAAGAAAACTTTTTAATCTATCATATCAAGCACGGGGTGTTTGTTTTAAACCATATAAAGCTTTCTTAAGTTTAAAAAAGCTTTCTTAAGTTTAAAAACATGGTTTGGAAAATTTTCATGTTCAAAACCTGGAGGTTGTTCAACATAAACAGTTTCCTTAATAAAACCATTCAAAAGGCACTTTTAACATCCATTTGATAAAGTTTGAAATTCATAAAGCAAAAAAGTGAGTACAATACGAATTGATTCAAGCCTAGTTACTGGTGCATAAGTTTCATCAAAATCAATACCTTCTTCTTGATTGTATCCTTGTGCTACTAACCTTACTTTGTTCTTAATAACTTGACCTATTTCATCAAGTTTGTTCTTAAAGACCATCTGGTACCGATGACTGGATGATCAGTAGGACGTTGTACAAGATCCCAAACATCATTTCTGACAAATTGATTCAACTCTACTTGCATTGCAATTGTCCAAAAATCATCTGCACATGCTTCTTTGATATTCTTTGGTTCAATGAGTGATATGAAAGCAATTTGTATCATGTAGTTCAACTTAGATCTCGTCTGAACGCCTTGATTTATATCTCCAATAACCAAATCATGTGGATGATTCCTTACTTCAACATATGCTTTAGGTAACTCGGTAGGAATCTCATGAACATTAGAAATGTTAGTATCATCAGAAGATATAACAGTATTATCAATAGGAGTATCTATGTTATTATCATCATCATGTGGAGAAGTATTAGAAATAGGCTTAGTCAAGGATTCATCAAATTTAACATGTAATGATTCTTCAATAGTAAATGTTTTCTTATTAAATATTCTATATGCTTTACTTTGAGTAAAGTGTCCAACAAAAATACCTTCATTGGATCTAGCATCAAATTTATCTCAAACATCTCTTGTATTTAAGATAAAACATATACATCCAAAAATCTTGAAGTAAGAAACTTTTGGAATCCTGTTATAAAATAATTCATAAGATGTTTTATTTAAAATAGGTCGAATAAGCACACGATTTAAAACATAACATGCAGTAGCAATAGCTTCAGCCCAAAAATTTTTAGTAAATGACTGTCCATAAGTATAGTTCTAGCACATTCTTGCAAAGTCCTATTCTTTCTCTCCACAATACCATTTTGAGGAGATGCTCTAGGAAATGTAAAGTTATGTGTAATACCATACTTATCATAGAAATTTGCAAAAGATTCATTTTCAAATTCTCCTCCATGATCACTTCAAATAGTGACTATGTTTAGAGACTTTTGATTTTGAATTCTTTTACAAAAACTTAAAAACTCATCAAAAGTATCATTTTTATTTTTTAGAAAAATTACCCATGAAAAACGTGAATAATCATCAACAATAACAAAAACATACCTACTTTTGTATAAAGAAGCAACACGAGTAGGACCAAATAAATTCAAATGCAACAGTTCTAAAAGTCTATTGGTAGAAACTAAATCTTTAGATTTAAAAGATGATTTAACTTGTTTTCCTAGTTGACAAGAATCACAAAAAATAATTCTTTTTAAAAGCTATTTTTGGAAGACCTTTAACTAAATCAAATTTAGAAATCTTAGAAATTGTTTTCATATTCAAATGACCAAATCTTTTATGGCATAAAAAATAATCATTATTAGAAGCAAGTAAACATAAGTTATCATTTGATGATATACATGTTATTGATAACTCATAAATATTATTGTTACGAAAACCTTTAAACAAAATATCTTTCATGTTAGTATCATATATAAGACATACATCTTTTTTAAAAACAATTTTATAACCCTTATCACATAACTGACTAATACTTAATAGATTGTGTTTTAAACCTCTTACCAAAAGAACATTTTCAGTAAGGGTTTTTGAAATGTTACCAACCATGCCGGTACCAATAACCTTTCCTTTATTATTGTCTCCAAATATTACTGTCCTCCCTTTTTGATTTGAATGGAAGACAGTAGTTGAATGTGTCCGGTCATGTGTTTGGAACACCCACTATCAAGTATCCACTTTTCTCTATAAGGTACCTATAAGATAAAACAATTTGGGGTACCCATCATGATAGGGTCCGAAAAAGATTAGCCTTTAGGAACCCAAATCCAATTGGAATTTGGTTTCCATTTGTTAGTATAAACATAATTATCAGAATTACATACATCATGTATATAAGATGCAATATAAGTATTTTTATCAACATTATTTAGAATTTTAGGAACCCATATATATTTGCATCTAATTCTTTTTGAAATAGTATTTCTTTTCACAAAAGAATTATATGGATTAATATTATAAAGATGTGTAGATTTTATAAAATTAGTTTTTGAAAATCCAAGACCAGCATGAGTAGGTTTGTAAATCTTATCTTTTGAAAAATCAAGACCAAAATGATTATTTGACATCTTTTGATAAGATAATAAATCATTTAAATTCTCTTTTCCTTTATTAAATTTAGTCACATTTTTCAATTGGTCTTCATACTTAATTTTGAAACTAGTCATTTCTTTATCTAAAATAGTAATTCTAGAATTTAAAGAAATAGTTTCCTTTTTAAGCAAAGAATTCTCTTTTAAGAAAATTTCATTATACCTTTTTAAAGATGAAATAACTTTTTCAAAATCATCTTTTGAGAATTTAAAGAAGATGTTTGAGAAACAAAAATTACATTTTCATTCTTGAGTCTTTTATTTTCCTTTGTTAAAACTTTATTTTTAATCTTTTCATTTTTGAAATTATTAAAAAGTTCATTAAAAGCTTCTAATAATTCATCATAATCTTATACCTCATCTTCTTGGCCATGAAGCAGATATTGGCAGTTTCAGTGGCTTCTTCTTCGTCAGAGGAAGATGAGTCGCTATTATCCCAAGTTGCTTGGAAGGCTTTCTTCTTCTTGTTAAACTTATTGAAATTCTTGAAGTGTCCTTTTGATTTCAACAATGGGCAATCCTTCTTTATGTGACCTGGTTTGTTACACTTAAAACAGATAGGATTATCATTAGTATCTTTATTCTATTTAAACTTACCTTGTTTTAAGAATCTTTTGAATTTTCTTGAAAGCATCGCCATCTCCTCTTCATCATCATCTGAATTGTCTATATCTGAGGATGTATGGAAGGCAAGTACTTTCTTCTTGGATTGAAGTTGTTGTTCGTCTTTCTTTCTATCTTCGAGTTGTACTTCATATGCCATTAGATTACCAATAAGGTTTTCTAATGACATTGTTGAGAGATCATTCGCTTCTTCTATTGCAGTAGTCTTCTTCTCCCAATCTGGTGTGAGCACACGAAAGATCTTGCGAACTTTTTCGACTTGGGTGTATTCCTTTCCTAGGGATGCTAAGGAATTGGTTATGTTGGTGAATCTTGTAACCATTTCTGAGATGGTTTTATTCTCCTTCATTTTGAAAAGTTCAAACCTATGGACAAGAATAGAAATCTTAGATTCTATAACCTTATTTGTGCCTTCACGTGTTACCTGAAGAGTGTGCCATATTTGATTTGCAGAAGTGGTTGTTAACACACGGTTGAATTCTTCTTTAGTTAAGGTACATAATAAAGCATTCATCGCTTTGGCGTCAAGGTCCGCATTCTTCTTTGATCATCACTCCAAGCGGTGTAGTTGGTTGTCGGTTTGGTGTACGGTGCTTCTACAATATTTCAAAGTTTATAGTTGAGCGATTGCAAGTAGATCTTCATTCTACACTTCCAATAGTTGTAGTTGGATCCGTCAAATAGTGGTGGACGTTGTGTAGAATGTCCTTCTTTGAATTGTGATGAAGGGAACTCCGTTGCCATCCTTGCTTTGATACCAAATGTAGGATCTATATTCAAGCAACGCAAACACTAGAGGGGGAGTGAATAGTATTTATAAATTTTTAAATGAAACTACTTGGAGAAAATAAAAAATTCCCAAGATAAAACTCAGAAAAATACAAACGCAAAGACAAGAGATTTATCCTGGTTCTATCCTTGTGACCTACGTCCAGTCCCCAAGCAATCCGCTTGAGATTTTTCTTTTCTGATTTGGATACACCCAAAACCAATACCTTGTACAACACTTGACAAAACACCCTTTGCTAAATGTGTACAACTCCTCTTACAACCAAGAGAATAAACACCTTGTACAACTTCTCTCCTACACCAAGAAGACGCCCTTGTACAATGCTCCTCTTTGAATGATTACAACTGATCTTATAAGCCTTGAATCTGAATGTGCTTGTGGACAAGGTCTCTTATAGGTGTACTTTCAGAAATCTTCACAATAGAATGGGAATTGGTGAAGAAACAGAAAGTGGAAACAGGTTTTCAGAAAAACAGAATTTTGAAGAGAGTTTTTAGGCTGAAAACTTGAGATTTGAATTGGTGAATTGATCCTAGGACAACATCCCTATTTATAGATGAAATCTATAGTCAGTTAGGGAAGTTATCAATTCAAATTTAAAATTTAAAATGTTGGATAAAATACCAGAAATCACCAGCTGCACAATAGTCAGAAACTGTTATTAGTCGACTAGGTTAGGAGAGTTAGTCGACTAGAAGAGCAAAATTTTCAAAGGTTAGTCGACTAATATGGAAGGCAAGTCGACTATACTTAGACTGATATGGATAACAAGTTTCTGGAAACAATTTTTAGTCAACTATATGGACAAGGTTAGTCGACTATATCAGGGGTTAGTCGACTATACTATAGGGGAAGTCGACTAATTGTGATGCTAGAAAATAAACAGAGAGTTGGGATATTTTTGTAGAAGAGCGTAGTCGACCGGGGAATTTTTCAAGTCGACTATGGATTTGGTTAGTCGACTATACTTAGAGGTCAAGTCGACTATATAGGTAGTTGTGTATGTGTTCAAGGCTTTTAACAATTATTCTAAAAATACACAAAAATACCCAAAATCTTCAACTGAGGTTGAGTAATCATAACTCTGTATAAATGCTTGAGATAAAACTCCAAATGCATCTACAACACTTTGTTATCCATCATCAAAATCTTTCAATCTTGTAGGCTTCAACAAAGAGTTTGAAAGTCTTGAATCAGATTAAAAATGATTTCATCAATAGCGCTGAGTTTAGTTTTGTAACCAATTAATTGATAGGAATGGGAAAACTCTACCTAACACATTTTTTACTATTGCTAATTTTCCTAACCATATTGATAAGACCCAAGAATTATAGTGTTTTAGTAGTTGTAATTAAGATTCAATTTAATCACACCACCTTGAACTTGATCGACACTAAACCATTGACAAATTGACAAGTTTTCATTTCAATGAGATTGAATTTGAACATGATGCGACCCTCATCTCCAACTTTGTGATTCAGTTCCAATTTTTGAATCTATATTGGCTCTGATATTCTTACCCGATTTGGACCCAATTCCCGAGTCAACACTAATTCCTTTACCTATATATTTAGAGCATGAACCACCGATTTTAAATCGTCACATTCTATTGATGGAAAATAAATGTGAGTTTTTACTCTTTGACTTTGACCCAACTTTTGAATCAAATCCGACGCTCGAGCCTAAAAGTGATTTAAGTCATATTTTCGAATCAGTATTGGTTCTCGAATCTTTCACTCTTGAGCCTAAATCATCCACTCCACCGAGTCACATTTCATTGTTGGACCTGGGAATAGACCATTATGCTTCCTAGATTATATTCCAAGATTAGTCATATAACAGGAATGATTTTCATGTTAGGATCTTGCATGATCCTAATCAAATAGGGGATAGTAAAAATGTAAATAGAAAGTGGTCAAAGGTAGGCTCCACCAACCACCACATTATTTAGATTCAGCAACAACGCTTGCTCCAATCCGACCATCACCAGAACCACCACCTTAAGGTAACATTTTTTCCTTTCCTTTCTTTTTTTTTCATGCATATATGCATTCAGTCAAACAAATGCATGAGAGGTGTGGGGGAGGGTTCTAACAAAGGTTTTTCTACTTTCCATTTATATTAAAATAATAAATATTTTCTTTCTTTAAAAAACTTTTTGAAAATGGAAAAAAATTTTAACTTATTTTTATTAGAAATTAAGTTAATTTTAAGAAATAGGAAAAATCATAATTAGGATTTCTTATGTCAAAATAAGATTGCTTGTTTGATTTCTAAAAAGAAAAATTGAAAAAGTAATTTAGTCTTTTTTTTTACCTTAATGAAATATGTATATTTATACACTTACACGCTTAGGGTTAAAAAACAAATACTTTTGTGCCTTAGAAATATATATATATATATATATATATATATATATATATATATATATATATATATATATATATATATAATTCTCTAATTAGACTGGGTAATTATGCATCATAAAGCATAAATATTCACGCCATAAAGTGGTCTATATAATCAATAAAAACTCTTAGTTTTGTGGCCTTATTTGCTCGAGTCCTTAAGTCCTTGGGGAGTTTTCTCACCCGGCGCCATTGTAGGTTCACCTAGAGGGGGGGTGAATAGGTGATGGCTAATCTAATGGTCACTTAATGGTAAATTATGCAAATAATACGGAAGCTATAACAAATATGACCAATTTAAATCTTCTTTTAATTAAACACTTATGTATAACTCAAGAGTGTTGCCGAATTTCCTTTGCAGGGCTCTGGACAAGCTCCTCTAGATTCGCCTTGAATGGGTTGAGGTGCCGCGTTGGCTCTCTTGGTTGAATACTAGTGTTAACAACAATCCCAAGCAAGTATAGCAATTATGAGCACAAGGGAATATATCAAGCATGTAAATGATAAAGACAATTATTGAATGCAAGATATAAAAGAGACAAAGAGAGAGAGAGAGAGAGAGAGAGAGAGAGATAGAGTAAGCAATCGCAAACACAAAGGGTTTGTTTCGAGGTTCGAGCACACTTGCTCTACATCCCCGCCTTCGACACACGAAGGATTTCCACTATGCAAGATCCTAATGGATCTCTCCTCGGTGCCGCAACACCTACAAGCCCTCGGACTCTCTAGTCCCGTACACACCGCAAGCCCCACAAGCTTGCCGAGGCTGCACCTCGAACCAAAGAGTTCACAACCGAACTCAAACCACCACGAGCACACTTGCCCGTCTCCTCAAAGTACAAAGATGAAAAACTTTGGTGACCTACAACACTTTGATCACCAATTACAAACTCTCACTACAACACTCTCCTATAGGATAGATATAACAATGGATGCTCAAGTGTGGTGTGAGAAAATCAAGGATTAGAAAGGTGGAGGAAAAACTCAAAGAATCACACTTTAAAATTACTCTTGATAAATTCTTCCCTTTTGATTGGAAGTATTTGCACTCAAATATGTGGAGAAAACTCTGTTAAAAGGATGGGAAAAAATAGCTTAGAAATCTCCAAAAATCTTGGCTCAAAACAATGACCAAACCCCCTTTTATAGAGGTCAGAAAAATATGACCGTTGGGGTCTGTCAGAGCTGCCGGTCGACCGCCAACGGTCGAAAATCCGACCGTTGGAGCCTCCGGTCGACCGCCCGGTCGACCCAGAAAACCCGAGAGCAGAACTCTCTGCAGCGGTCGACCGTCCGGTCGATCGGACCACTGTGCTGCACAGACATGCACAAGTCTGTGCACGTCGGTCGACCGTGGGTCGACCGGCCATGGTGCGGTCGACCGCTCGGTCGACCGACCAGCCTGTCAGCCAGTTCCAGGTCTGGAAAACTGGTTTAAAAATATTTTTAAAATCTTTTAACACTTATAAAAATTCCATAAACTTGTTTTAATCATTCTATATTGAAAACCAAACTTGTGACAAAAATTTTCAAGACATATATCAACATATTCATATCATTTCAGCGTCTTGCAAAGTTTATCAAAAATCAAAACATGTATTTTTCAAACTTGGTTTTCATAACTTCACAAAATATAAAAACAAGATATTTGATTTCATTTTAAAGCATAGTGTGTATGGATATGATCCACTACACAATCATAATGTAATATCTATGTTTTTGTCATAAAGCTCTAAATTAGGTTTTGGTTGAAACATATAACTTTGAATACCAAGAACCAAAACAATATTTTTCAAAAATGAAAGTCTCTTCTAAATCTGAAAATTCTTTTATGAAAAGACATTAAAATCAAGAGTGTGTGTGTGATATATACTTGAGCAATCCACCAACTATCTATCCTTTACATTTTTAACTAAAAACAAAAACTAAATCTTATACCTAGACACAAGTCTTCATCTTCTTGAAGTCTTCCCTTGAAGGCTTCTCATCTTCTTGACTTGGTCCAAGCTTGATCAAAAACTCCTTGGATCACACCGTGCTAGCTCCAAATCTTGACATTTTATCCTTTGTTGAGCTATGCACCTACTAAGATCTTGATAATGAATTTGTCACTAATTAAGCACAAGATCATTAGTAAACATAACTTCATGAGTTGATCATCATCAAAACTAGGGTGATAGGCCTTTGGGCCAACAATCTCCCCCTTTTTGATGATGACAAAACTCATGGAGTTATATATGCATGGATTAAAGTAAAGCTTCAAGGAAGCTCCCCCTTAACTCATGCATAACCCAAAATAATAGATATGGTAATGAGGCACATGAATATGTATGCAAGTATGGAGATAAAACATGCAACAAGCATAAATCAAAATCTTTTTCTCCTATTTGCAATACAAAACATATATGCATAAATAACAAGGGAAGACAAATACTACTCCCCCTTAAGCAATGAAAACATGCATATATATACTCAAATACTTAAATGAAAACATGCATATATATACTCAAATACTTCTCCCCCTTTTTGTCACTCATCAACAAAGGGTTCAAAGTAAAATCAAATCAAACAAATTTTTCTCCCCTTTTTGTCAAAAACAAAAAGATCAAGAAGGGGTAATACAAATCAATCAATAGAGATTTATATGCGATATACATCCATGAAGAGGAAGACGCTAAGTTAGCTTCCCTACACATATGCATTACATGAAGAAGGGATGACAAGCCCTAACTCACATAACACATATTATGTAATGCATAAGAGGAGATGTGAAGCTCCCCCTACACACGTATATCATATAAAGAAGAGTTGTCAAGCTCCTCAATTTATAATATACTCAACATGAATCTATATGTAAGAGAGATGTTAAGCTCTCCTTGCATATAGGAAATACAAATCAAAAATTTTGAATTTTCCTTTAAAATTTTGAACTTACTTAATAAAACACATTTTGAATATCAAATCAACATATTTTTTTTATTTTGATATCAAATCTTGAAAACATATTGCATAAGCTTTAAGAACAATGGAAAGTTAAATTAAGCTTAGCAAATAGATCACATATATGTATGAAAAGATAATACCAATAAAAATTGATATAATTTGAATTTGAAGGCACACATACATATAATCAAAATATGAGTATATAGAAATCGTATTGATACCAATTGAAAATATCCAATGATACCAATTGATGAGTAAGCATATCATATACTCTATCATATGAAGAGATTGCACTAGTTAATATGAAAATATTTTAAAACTAGTACGAAATCCTTCAAGCAAGGAATAAAGCAAAATGTAATGTCAATAAATCTCAATATTCCTTTAAATCATCACACATTTTTTTTTATTAAAACAAATTTATATTTCAAGATATATGTATGTTTTGACAACACAATAAGCATACATACATATCACTTAAACACAATTGAGTCCATATAAATAGATTTGCATTAAAGGCAAATGACTCAAGAGGTATACATGTATATCTTAAAGTTTGGCAAAATACACATATACATGAAATGAAAAAAACATGATCATAAATCAAATCCAAAAGTGGGAATACAAGTTTAAAGATGTATGTATCATCAAAACCAAGCAATACAAGCACATTTCATGGGTTCAAATAAGCATTCAAGCACAAATATAAATAGATTTATTTGTGGCCTACGATATGTATAAGTATAAATCCTAGTGTTTATAAAACGAACATATAAAATAATATTCAATACATGAAGCATCAAATTTTGAGAAAAATAGAATCATGTGTAAATCCCAAAAAAAATTATTTGAAGAACAAATAACTAGTATAAATTGTTTTTGAAAAACTAGTTAAAGATCCTTCAAATATGTCAAATCTTATGTTTTTCATAAACATAACTAGATACACAAAATTTAATCACTCATGATCTATAAAGCTCAAAATAATTTTTAACAAAAGTGTGAGTGTTAAACGATCATGTAAATAGCATTTCTATGAAAATAGTCAATGAAGCTCAAGGAGATCAAAAGTCACATTTTTAACAAAAATACGAAAATCATTTTTAATCAAAACACTAGTCTTCATGGTATATGTATGATTAATCCAATCCTAACAATACACATACACATCCCAAATCTAAAAGAGTCGATTAAATATGTTTGCATGAAGGCAAGAGACTCACGGGTATACATGTATATTTATTAGATTTGAATTAAAAATACGTATACATGAAGTAAAGCATAAAATAGGCATAACAAGCATAAATGAAAGAATCATCAAAACTAGTCTATACATATGCATATAGTGGGTACAAATGAGCATGAAGTTCAATCATATATGAATCAATTGTATTTCACTATTTGTATATGTATACATGCACGTTTTGATAAAATCTACATTTAAACATGTAAATACCACATGAAGCACACAAAAATATGAACATGCTATATGATATATGAAATTAAAAGCATGTGCATAAATAAAAGTAGGAGTTTAGAAATTGTTACCAACTCCAAAGCTCCAAATATGGTGGTTGTCCCACCAAAACCTCCTTGATAGCGGTGCTCCAAATGTGTGTCCATCAAGTCCATTTGCATCCACTACCAAGGCACCAATTCTCTCACGTTTTGTGAGAGCCCTCACCTACATCACAAGCAAACGGTGGGGGTTTTGGTACCCATATTTTCTTAGATCCTTTGGGGTTAGTCTTGTAAGGAACCCAAAATCTTTTATAATTAGCAAAATTTAGAGAATTAATATTATCATAACAAAACTTTGCTAAATGGCCTTTGCGACCACAATGTGTACATATGTACACCTTAGTATGCTTATGTGTAGGAGTGTGATCATGTTGTGCAACATAAGCATGATAATGTGCATGAATAGATGGAGTTTGTTTCTTTGAAAACAAAGACTCCAATTTAGTATGATTAAATGCACATGAGTTCAAAGTTGAACTCAAACCATCCATTTTATTTTTCAAATTCTTAATCTCATTAGTTGTGGCATGTAAAGCATGGTGAGATATAGAATCATTTTTCTTTTTCTTTTGTGAAACAAAATCTTTTTCTTTTTCACAAATTTTTCTTTTTAAAGATTTATTTTCTTGAAAAACACTTTCTCTTTGTTTTTCCACCAAATCAATCTTATCTTTCAAAATAGTGTTCCCTTCACATAAATCATTCAATTTTGTAAGCAAGGAAACATTCTCATTTTTCAAATCATTGTTTTCTTTTTCTAAGCATGCCATTTTATTTTCTAATGAATCTTTTTCATTAAGCATGGCATCAAAATCCTTTTTCAAATTGTTATTTTCTTTTTCTAAACATGCAATGTTAGATTTAAAAGAGTCTTGTTCTACATGCATGCAAGCAATATTCTTTTTCAAATTTTTATTTTCCTTTTTAATCATGTCATATTTTTCAAGCAATAGATGACAAAAAGTAGATAGCTCATCATATGACATGTCCTCATCATCGGATTCGGAGTTTACCTCAAGGGGGTTATCCCCTTGGACCATGTAGCACTTGTTGGAGGTGTCGCTTCCAATGTCCGAGTCACTCCCCGCATAGTATAGATCTTTTTCGCCGAGGGAGGTGATGATGTTCCATACTACAAAAGCCGATTCAACATTAGAAACCCTAGATAAATAATCATCATTTAGGGTTGACTTGATAGCATGAAGGGCTTTTGCATTAGCCTCAAAATTCTTACCATCTAAAGAATATGTATTATTAGTGGTGGCAAGATAGACATGAAATCCTAAGGCTTTGAGGTACAAAGACATCTTAACCTTCCAAATTTGGATGTTAAGAATGTCAAAGGTGGGTGGTGACATGAAATCCATGGTGTGTGTACAAATAATGTGATTAGCCTAAAATGAGGATCTTTTACTCTAGGTTGTTAGACCCAAATCAGAGTACCAAGCTCTGATACCAATTGTAGGTTCACCTAGAGGGGGGGTGAATAGGTGATGGCTAATCTAATGGTCACTTAATGGTAAATTATGCAAATAATACGGAAGCTATAACAAATATGACCAATTTAAATCTTCTTTTAATTAAACACTTATGTATAACTCAAGAGTGTTGCCGAATTCCCTTTGCAGGGCTCTGGACAAGCTCCTCTAGATTCCCCTTGAATGGGTTGAGGTGTCGCGTTGGCTCTCTTGGTTGAATACTAGTGTTAACAACAATCCCAAGCAAGTATAGAAATTATGAGCACAAGGGAATATATCAAGCATGTAAATGATAAAGACAATTATTGAATGCAAGATATAAAAGAGATAAAGAGAGAGAGAGATAGAGTAAGCAATCGCAAACACAAAGGGTTTGTTTCGAGGTTCGAGCACACTTGCACTACATCCCCGCCTTCGACACACGAAGGATTTCCACTATGCAAGATCCCAATGGATCTCTCCTCAGTGCCGCAACACCTACAAGCCCTCGGACTCTCTAGTCCCGTACACACCGCAAGCCCCACAAGTTTGCCGAGGCCGCACCTCGAACCAAAGAGTTCACAACCGAACTCAAACCACCACGAGCACACTTGCCCGTCTCCTCAAAGTACAAAGATGAAAAACTTTGGTAATCTACAACACTTTGATCACCAATTACAAACTCTCACTACAACACTCTCCTATAGGATAGATATAACAATGGATGCTCAAGTGTGGTGTGAGAAAATCAAGGATTAGAAAGGTGGAGGAAAAACTCAAAGAATCACACTTTAAAATTACTCTTGATAAATTCTTCCCTTTTGATTGGAAGTATTTGCACTCAAATATGTGGAGAAAACTCTGTTAAAAGGATGGGAAAACTGGCTTAGAAATCTCCAAAAATTTTGGCTCAAAATAATGACCAAACCCCCTTTTATAGAGGTCAGAAAAATATGACCGTTGGGGTCTGTCAGAGCCGCCGGTCGACCGCCCGGTCGACCGCCAACGGTCAAAAATCCGACCGTTGGAGCCTCCGGTCGACCGCCCGGTCGACCCAGAAAACCCGAGAGCAGAACTCTCTGCAGCGGTCGACCGTCCGGTCGATCGGACCACTGTGCTGCACAGACATGCACAAGTCTGTGCACGTCGGTCGACCGTGGGTCGACCGGCCATGGTGCGGTCGACCGCTCGGTCGACCGACCAGCCTGTCAGCCAGTTCCAGGTCTGGAAAACTGGTTTAAAAATATTTTTAAAATCTTTTAATACTTATAAAAATTCCATAAACTTGTTTTAATCATTCTATATTGAAAACCAAACTTGTGACAAAAATTTTCAAGACATATATCAACATATTCATATCATTTCAGCGTCTTGCAAAGTTTATCAAAAATCAAAACATGTATTTTTCAAACTTGGTTTTCATAACTTCACAAAATATAAAAACAAGATATTTGATTTCATTTTAAAGCATAGTGTGTATGGATATGATCCACTACACAATCATAATGTAATATCTATGTTTTTGTCATAAAGCTCTAAATTAGGTTTTGGTTGAAACATATAACTTTGAATACCAAGAACCAAAACAATATTTTTCAAAAATGAAAGTCTTTTCTAAATCTGAAAATTCTTTTATGAAAAGACATTAAAACAAGAGTGTGTGTGTGATATATACTTGAGCAATCCACCAACTATCTATCCTTTACTTTTTTAACTAAAAACAAAAACTAAATCTTATACCTAGACACAAGTCTTCATCTTCTTGAAGTCTTCCCTTGAAGGCTTCTCATCTTCTTGACTTGGTCCAAGCTTGATCAAAAACTCCTTGGATCACACCGTGCTAGCACCAAATCTTGACATTTTATCCTTTGTTGAGCTATGCACCTACTAAGATCTTGATAATGAATCTGTCACTAATTAAGCACAAGATCATTAGTAAACATAACTTCATGAGTTGATCATCATCAAAACTAGGGTGATAGGCCTTTGGGCCAACAGCCATAAGACCGTCAGGTTTGGGAGTCATAGATTAAAGGCTCATTACATGGGTGAATAAGAAAACATAATAGAACTAAGGGATATTGAAAGTACATCTAGAGGGGGGGTGAATAGGTGTAGTGCTAATCTAAGACAAATAATACGGAATTAAAATTTTTACACTAACACACAAAGTATAACCAAGAGTGAGCCCGAATTTTTCGTGAAGGGCTCTAAAACTTCTCCTTACTATTCCTCTAAATTATGAGTTGAGATGCTTCAATAGCTCTCTTAGTTGAACACAGGTGTGAGCACACAAACAATATCAAGCATTTATGAATATATGAGCAAGTATAGCAATGCAAGATATAAAGAGAGTAGAGAGTTGAGAGAGAAAGATCCAAACGCAAACACCAAGATATAATTCAAGGTTCGAGCCATTGCTCTACGTCCCCGCCTTCACATAGAAGAATTCTACTATCCACTATAAGATCTTCCACAAAGGGACTTCTACCGAGGAATTACAACTTAAAAAACAAGGAGTACACAACTCCAACTCTCACACCTCTAACAAGAGGGAGGCACAAAGCCAAGTACTAAAAAAAGAAAAAATACAACTTAGTGATCAAAAAGATCACAAACAACCACTTGGTGATCTCAAAAGATCATAAACAAAAATCTCTTATAATACAAGATGCTAAAGGATAGATTTTGAATGAAGCGCTCAAGTATGTGAGTGAACAAAGTTTTTGGAAAAGAAAACACAAAGAAAACTCTAGGGAAAATGTAATATCCCCTAACTAATAATACTGTATTTCTACTCTTATTAATTTTATGTAGAATTAGTTATTATTATTGATTAATGTATTTTATACAGGTGTATAAATATATGTGCATACATATTAAGTGCATATGTTTTTGAATTGCAATTATACAAGTATATATATGTATTATATTTTATACATTATGATGAGCATTATTATTATTATTATGTTATTGTTGCCGTTATTCTCAATTGATCTTCTTTTCTAACCCATCTACCCATGATCCAATTATCTAATAAACCATAACCCTTTTAACTCATATCCAAAAATAAAGTAAGATAAAATAAATAAATAAATAAATAAAGTTTAAACAAAAAAAATATAAGTATATGTACTTGTTTATGCCAAGTCTCAAACTCCGTTCCTTTGTAACAAATCCTAATGCTTAAACCATGATGCCACATTGGCGTGTAATTTAAGAGCACTCGAAATTAAATTTGAATCTAATGAGCTAGACAATCTATAATTTCAAATTCTAAATCAAATCTCTTTGAGATTTTTTTCTACAACTTTTCATTCTTATCTAATTGCTAATCTAGCCTAATTAGAGTCCAGGTTCAAGAAAAATCTCTTCGAGATTTTTCCTACCACTTTCCATTCTTATCTAATTGCTAATCTAGCCTAATTAGAGTCCAGGTTCAAAAAAAAAAAAGAAATCTCTTATAGCCTTATAAAACCTAAACATTTCCTTTCTCTCCTACATCAAGAGAAACTCTAGTATAACTTTCCTTATCCTCATATTTTCCTCAAACTGCGACGAAGGATTTCGGGATACAAGATTAAGGAGAAAGCAAGGAAACAAGTAAGTATAAAAAAATTTGATTTTTTATTAATTCAAATATTTAATTAGCAAGCATGCTTAAGATTCCCTTTTTGTTGCAAAAAAACCTAGATCTCCCCTAGATCTAAACCAATTGATATGAATTAGAATTGATAACGTATCATGATTTAAAATTCCTTCTTTATGAAACTAAAAGATTTATCCATTAAAATAAATAAAATAAATTGGGTAATATAATAATACATTAATAGAAATTTTAGAAGATATACACACATAGATATATATATACACAAATGTATATATAAGGAAAATAAAAATTAAAAAAAAAGAAAAAAATTTAATTTGTGCTGCTCTCTGCCGAAGCCGAGAGCAGCAGCCTCCAACTAAAAAAAAAAAACAAAAATATTATAATTAATATATATTAATTATAGATAGATAGATATATATATCTATATATAGATAGATATATAAAATTATTTGACAAAGTCAGTCCCAGTTTTCTCGATAGGAGTCTTTAGACAAATAAAATTTAGATTTTCTAACAATTTAGAAAAATTCAATGGAATCTCCTATAGACGGCCTGTTCTAGTTCTGGCAGGGCTCCTGTTCTATCTAAGCGGGAGCAGGCGATGGAATCCCTGTATCCCTGCAGCCTGACGCCTGATGGAACCCCCCACCATTAAAGAAGGGGAGATGGAAGGGCAACCGTGCAGAATGCAAGGCGTGTGTGGAAGTAATTCTTAACGATGATATATTTATTATTGAAATCAAGTTCTCTTTAGATATAAAGTTCCTATTCGAGCCTCCCGAAGTGAGAGAGGTGGCCCTTGTCATGGTGAGCTAATTGCTTTTTTTTTTGGTCGCTTCCATGATAGGGGGGGGGGGGGGGGGAGTGGTGTGGCGGCAGGCCCCTTCAAGAAAGAAAGGGCCTGGTAAAGCCCAGGCCCAGTTAAGAGGAAAAAAAGAAAAAAAAAAGGAACTGGGCTGCAAATGGCCCAGGCCCAGTGAAATAAAAGAAAAGAAAAAGAGGGGTGGGCTGCCTCTGGCCCAAGCCCACAAGAACCAAATAAAAAAAAAAGAAAAGAAAAGAAGAATCCGGGCCTCTAACTAGCCCAGGCCCAGGAAAAAAAAGAAAGTAATAAAAAAAAAGAGAGAGAGGGGGGGGACCTGGGCCGTTATTGGCCCAGCCCAAAAGAAATAAAAGAAAAGAAAGAATTGAAAAAGAAAAGAACTGGGCCTAGTTAATTAGGCCAGGTCAGAAACCACAAAACAAAAAGGAAAGGAAAAGAAATACATAGAAAATTAATTCAAAGCCCAATTTCAGAAGCCCAGATTTGCAGTGAGCCCATAGATTTGGGTTCTAATTCATTTTTAACCCAACCCAAATACAAAAACAGACCAGTTATGATTATTAATTGATTTTAGACTTAAATTAATTCAGAAAAAATCTAGAAAAAAATAGAAAAATTCCAGAAAAATTTCTATAAAATAAGAAACTGAAATGTGACTCTGTAAAATTATTTTTTAGTCATATCTCTTAGAATGGCTCAAAATTAAAATATTTCTTATAATTATTATTTAAATTGAATGTAGATTAATGAGTTGATTTGCCACGTCTATATTCGGACCCGTGACGATCTAAGGTGAGTGTTCTTTGTTTTCTTATTGAGTATTACGATATTATTTTACGTGAGTGCTTCTAACTTGTTTCAATATACGTTGTTATGTTTAAACAGTGTTCATGTTTAATTATCGTTCATACAAGTCAATTATTATTCATGTTCGCTTATTAAATACATAATGGATAAACGCAAAAAGATTATATTGTGATTCTGAATAAATATCATGATACCACTTAGGTAACTTGACAAATTAGATAAGATACCTGCCTGATAAACATACTGTTCATGTTACTGAAAATTACTGGGAAAGTATCGTTAAACTGTAACGATCGGTACAGCTTTATTCATTGTATACACGATTACTGTTACTGTTCACTGTTCCTATTACTGTTCATCGTGTATACAATTACTGTTACTGTACTGTTACTGTTACGGTCACTGCATGTCTCAGTATTCTAGGTGACATTGATATTGACTGACTTAACTGAAATAAATAATAAGTAATTGAACAACTTACACCGGGATTGGGGAAATTGATGGAGGAGACAGCGTCTGTATTTTGGGTGGACCTAGGATACAGGTTGCGCAGCCGACTGAGGGTTCCACTGCAGGATTCCTGGGGGATGACTGACATCCCATCTGTACTGTTACTATTCCACTGTTTTCACAGTGAGATTACTGTTACTGTTACTGAGTACCTAGCGGTACGGCCTGGTTCAGCGCCAGGAAACTGAGGCCGTGGTCCCGGGTATGTACGGGACCCACCTAAAGTATGGACAAAGTCTCTTCCACTAATTTCAATAACTTAGGACCCTGATTGACACGTGTAGTAGGCGTAGTATGGGATGCGTCTATTACAAGTGGCAATTGGTGTTCGCTGACATAATAAATTATAATGAACTGTTAATGTATTGTGACTGACTATATCACTTGACTGTACATTTATATCGCTGTGATAGACATATAACTATAACCATGACCGGATTGTATAACAACTAGTGACATGCTAGGTTACACACCATAACGTCAGTTGTTATTTACAGTTATGTTAGCTGCCTTGTTCTACATACATGTTGTTATTCGGTGTTTATCATATTATTTTGTGCTTTCAGTTATCTGTTATTATTATGTATGCACTGTTTCTCATGCACGAGCTCTTTCCTCTTTACACACACACTCACCATGGTCGCGTTCTGACGACCCTGGATTTGCACGTCCAGATATTGGACGATTGTTTCTATTGTGCAGGTGTTCGTTGAGACTGTACGCTTTGCGAGGAGCTGGATCCACTCTCCCTTTGATTCTGGTACTCTTGCATTTTCTTTTTCCTGCTATTATTCCTTGATTCTTGTACATCACATTTAGCCTGTTATTCTATTCCTCATTCATTTCAGATCCTGTGTAGTCTTATATGTATTATTGCAGTGATCGATGATTATTATAGTTCTGATTTATAGCTTATTCAGGTTAATTTAGGCTTAGCGTATATACGTGAGGTATTTTCCTTGCGTATATACGTCGCCGACTCTCGTCGCGACTCCGTTTCCGCGTATTTTGGGAAGCGGGGCGTGACAGGGTTTTCTTGGTATCAGAGCCAGGTTTCGACATAAAACGGACCTGATTCTTACCTGTAACTTGAAATGAGCTATAATTACACTGCAATATACATATACTATCCATTATGATATTCAGTTCATTTGGAATTGACTGTCCTCCCTTTGAAAATCTATCTCTTTGATCTTTCGACCTCTCTGATTGCATCTCTTCTTTTAAAGTAATCTTGGTCCTATCTTGATTCTTATCGTTTCTTCCGTTTCTATTTTCTCTGCTTTTATCCCCTGAGTTGATCGCTTCCCGTTGAACTGATAGCAGAGATCAGAGCGCGCAGCGGAATCGTGGTGTCCCAGCGAGGCGACATGGAAGCTTAATTGTTTTCCCCTGTATTTTGACTCTTTTATCATTCCCTACTTTTATTTAAATTTCGAGGACGAAATTTTTAATAAGGTGGGTAGAGTGTAATATCCCCTAACTAATAATACTGTATTTCTACTCTTATTAATTTTATGTAGAATTAGTTATTATTATTGATTAATGTATTTTATACAGGTGTATAAATATATGTGCATACATATTAAGTGCATATGTTTTTGAATTGCAATTATACAAGTATATATATGTATTATATTTTATACATTATAATGAGCAT
The DNA here is from genome assembly GCA_038442645.1 of Agave tequilana. Taxonomy (NCBI): domain Eukaryota; kingdom Viridiplantae; phylum Streptophyta; class Magnoliopsida; order Asparagales; family Asparagaceae; genus Agave; species Agave tequilana. The sequence continues at coordinate 22,866 of JAVJIF010003135.1, read as the reverse complement.
TATTATTATTATTATGTTATTGTTGCCGTTATTCTCAATTGATCTTCTTTTCTAACCCATCTACCCATGATCCAATTATCTAATAAACCATAACCCTTTTAACTCATATCCAAAAATAAAGTAAGATAAAATAAATAAATAAATAAATAAAGTTTAAACAAAAAAAATATAAGTATATGTACTTGTTTATGCCAAGTCTCAAACTCCGTTCCTTTGTAACAAATCCTAATGCTTAAACCATGATGCCACATTGGCGTGTAATCTAAGAGCACTCGAAATTAAATTTGAATCTAATGAGCTAGACAATCTATAATTTCAAATTCTAAATTAAATCTCTTTGAGATTTTTCTACAACTTTTCATTCTTATCTAATTGCTAATCTAGCCTAATTAGAGTCCAGGTTCAAGAAGAATCTCTTTGAGATTTTTCCTACCACTTTCCATTCTTATCTAATTGCTAATCTAGCCTAATTAGAGTCCAGGTTCAAAAAAAAAAAAAAAATCTCTTATAGCCTTATAAAATCTAAACATTTCCTTTCTCTCCTACATCAAGAGAAACTCTAGTATAACTTTCCTTATCCTCATATTTTCCTCAAACTGCGAAGAAGGATTTCGGGATACAAGATTAAGGAGAAAGCAAGGAAACAAGTAAGTATAAAAAAATTTGATTTTTTATTAATTCAAATATTTAATTATCAAGCATGCTTAAGATTCCCTTTTTGTTGCAAAAAAACCTAGATCTCCCCTAGATCTAAACCAATTGATATGAATTAGATAACGTATCATGATTTAAAATTCCTTCTTTATGAAACTAAAAGATTTATCCATTAAAATAAATAAAATAAATTGGGTAATATAATAATACATTAATAGAAATTTTAGAAGATATACACACATATATATATATATATATATATATATATATATATATATATATATATATACAAATGTATATATAAGGAAAATAAAAATTAAAAAAAAGGAAAAAAAATTTAATTTGTGCTGCTCTCGGCCGAAGCCGAGAGCAGCAGCCTCCAACTAAAAAGAAAAAAAACAAAAAAAAAAAGAAAGAAAGAAAGGGCCTGGAAAAGCCCAGGCCCAGTTAAGAGGAAAAAAAGAAAAAAAAAGGAACTGGGCCGCAAATGGCCCAGGCCCAGTGAAATAAAAGAAAAGAAAAAGAGGGGTGGGCTGCCTCTGGCCCAAGCCCACAAGAACCAAACAAAAAAAAAAAGAAAAGAAAAGAAGAATCCGGGCCTCTAACTGGCCCAGGCCCAGGTAAAAAAAAGAAAGTAATAAAAAAAAACAAAGAGAGAGGGGAGCTGGGCCGTTATTGGCCCAGCCCAAAAGAAATAAAAGAAAAGAAAGAATTGAAAAAGAAAAAGAACTGGGCCTGGTTAATTGGGCCAGGCCAGATCCCACAAAACAAAAATGAAAGGAAAAGAAATACATGGAAATTTAATTCAAAGCCCAATTTCAGAAGCCCAGATTTGCAGTGAGCCCACAGATTTGGGTTCTAATTCATTTTTAACCCAACCCAAATACAAAAACAGACCCGTTATGATTATTAATTGATTTTAGACTTAAATTAATTCAGAAAAACTCTAGAAAAAAATCAGAAAAATTCCAGAAAAATTTCTATAAAATCAGAAACTGAAATGTGACTCTGTAAAATTATTTTTTAGTCATATCTCTTAGAATGGCTCAAAATTAAAATATTTCTTATAATTATTATTTAAATTGAATGTAGATTAATGAGTTGATTTGCCACGTCTATATTCGGACCCGTGACGATCTAAGGTGAGTGTTCTTTGTTTTCTTATTAAGTATTACGATATTATTTTACATGAGTGCTTCTAACTTGTTTCAATATACGTTGTTATGTTTAAACAGTGTTCATGTTTAATTATCGTTCATACAAGTCAATTATTATTCATGTTCGCTTATTAAATACATAATGGATAAACGCAAAAAGATTATATTGTGATTCTGAATAAATATCATGATACCACTTAGGTAACTTGACAAATTAGATAAGATACCTGCCTGATAAACATACTGTTCATGTTACTGAAAATTACTGGGAAAGTATCGTTAAACTGTAACGATCGGTACAGCTTTATTCATTGTATACACGATTACTGTTACTGTTCACTGTTCCTATTACTGTTCATCGTGTATACAATTACTGTTACTGTACTGTTACTGTTACGGTCACTGCATGTCTCAGTATTCTAGGTGACATTGATATTGACTGACTTAACTGAAATAAATAATAAGTAATTGAACAACTTACACCGGGATTGGGGAAATTGATGGAGGAGACAGCGTCTGTATTTTGGGTGGACCTAGGATATAGGTTGCGCAGCCGACTGAGGGTTCCACTGCAGGGTTCCTGGGGGATGACTGACATCCCATCTGTACTGTTACTGTTCCACTATTTTCACAGTGAGATTACTGTTACTGTTACTGAGTACCTAGCGGTACGGCCTGGTTCAGTGCCAGGAAACTGAGGCCGTGGTCCCGGGTATGTACGGGAGCCACCTAAAGTATGGACAAAGTCTCTTCCACTAATTTCAATAACTTAGGACCCTGATTGACACGTGTAGTAGGCGTAGTATGGGATGCGTCTATTATAAGTGGCAATTGGTGTTCGCTGACATAATAAATGATAATGAACTGTTAATGTATTGTGACTGACTATATCACCTGACTGTACATTTATATCGCTGTGATAGACATATAACTATAACCATGACCGGATTGTATAACAACTAGTGACATGCTAGGTTACACACCATAACGTCAGTTGTTATTTACAGTTATGTTAGCTGCCTTGTTCTACATACATGTTGTTATTCAGTGTTTATCATATTATTTTGTGCTTTCAGTTATCTGTTATTATTATGTATGCACTGTTTCTCATGCACGAGCTCTTTCCCCTTTACACACACACTCACCATGGTCGCGTTCTGACGACCCTGGATTTGCACGTCCAGATATTGGACGATTGTTTCTATTGTGCAGGTGTTCGTTGAGACTGTATGCTTTGCGAGGAGCTGGATCCACTCTCCCTTTGATTCTGGTACTCTTGCATTTTCTTTTTCCTGCTATTATTCCTTGATTCTTGTACATCACATTTAGCTTGTTATTCTATTCCTCATTCATTTCAGATCCTGTGTAGTCTTATATGTATTATTGCAGTGATCGATGATTATTATAGTTCTAATTTATAGCTTGTTCAGGTTAATTTAGGCTTAGCGTATATACGTGAGGTATTTTCCTTGCGTATATACGTCGCCGACTCTCGTCGCGACTCCGTTTCCGCGTATTTTGGGAAGCGGGGCGTGACAGAAAAACTTCTTGATAGATGAAGAAATTGAAGAACAAAACGAGATTTCCAAAACTTATTTTCTTTTGATTTTCTAAAACTTTGAAAATAAATATAGATAAAGATTTTGTAGCTCAAAACTTTTTAAAAATTTGCTGCAAAAATACTGTGGAAGATGGGAAAAATTGCTCTTGAAAAAGTTATCTAAAACTGGCCAAAAGAACCTATTTATATAGCCCATCAAAAAACTAGCCGTTGGGCTCAAAACCCAGGCCAGATGGCTTGGTGGCTGGTCGACCAGTCGACAGTCGATTTTTTGACCGTTGGGGCTGTTAGTCGACCGGCCGGTCGACTGCCTCCAAACACAGTGAATTTTTATTCTTTGTCGGTCGACCGCTTGGTCGACTGCTCAGTCGACCAGCCCCTATTTGAGATTTGAGTAGTGCCTGTCGGTCGACCGTTCGGTCGACTGATCTGTGGGTTGTGCATGTGTGCATATCGATCGACCGGTCAGTCGACCGAGCCAGCCTTCGATCGACCGCAAGCAGCCCTAGATCCAAATTTTCAGGGTTTTAAAAGATCTTTTTAAATCCATTTTAAATAACATAAAGTTTTCAATAAATCCTTATAAATTTCACAAAAATAAGTTCATATAAATACTCTAAAGTACAAATATGTGTGATAAAAATCAACACATATTACAAATATGTGAACTATTTTTGAGGTAAAGAAATTTAGGCATAAACCAAAAATTGTATTTTTCAAAATCCAAACTTTGAAATGAAAATCCGATTTTTCTATAAACTTGTATAAGTACAAAAACAAGATATTGAAACACATTTGAAAAATAGTGTGTATGGATAGAATCTAATACACATGGTAAATGATATATACACTTATTTTTTACAATAAATCCCAAAATAAGTTTTGATAAAAACAAAACTTTAAACACATGAACTAGATACGTCAAAATAAGTTTTTCTAAACCATATAAAGACCATCAATGTATATGGATGAAATCTAATATACATATAAACCATGTAAATTTGTTTTGATGAAATCTATTCAAGAAAACAATATATGTATGCTTGAAAAATCTGAAACTCAAAACGGTATACATGGTAAACCGAAACACAAACTTGAAACTTGATTCTAAGAGTTTTGTGTAAACCAAACAAACATAACTTTTAAAATGAAACGGTTAAACTAAAAATCAAACTATAAACTTGTGTGTGTATATATACTTGAGAAATTCAAAACTATTTTTATCCTTACACAAGATCTAGACTAAACAAATCTAGATATAAGTCTTCTTATCAATCTTCTTCTCCAAGATGACTTGATCCACACACGATCCAAAGAGCTTGACTCCATCTCGAGTACTTGATGTGATCTTTAAGCATAAACTCTTGAATCACTTTGTGATAGCTTTAAAACTTGACTTCATGTTTTTGTTGAAGCTAAACACCAACTATGATCTTGATAGAATATCTGAAACTACATAAGTCAAGATCATTAGTACTATAACTTCATAAGTTAGTCATCATCAAACTAGTGTGAAAGACCTTCGAGCCAACGATCTCCCGCTTTTTGATGATGACAAAAAACTTATAAGGTTATATATGTATGGATTAAAGATAAGCTTCATATAAGTCCCCTTTAACTCATGCATAGCAATACAACATTTAGATATTCAATAAAAGCGCATGATACCAATCATAATAATCATATAGATATCCAATGTTAGCTCAATACTAAATATATGCAAAATAAGCTCTTGATACCAATTACAAATTAGTGTGCAATGTAAGTTCTTGATATCAATGCTCTTGATATCAATTGAAAATATACAATACCAAAAACCAATATATTATCAAATGAATATGCAGTATGAGCTCTTGATGCCAATAAACCAACAGTTCTTGATACCAGTAAATAAACCAATAGAAAAAAATGCATAAAAACTAGATATCAAAACAAAATATTTGCATAAAATGAAAACATACATATATGAACTAATCTTTCTCAATTATTCACCCCCTTTTTGTCACTCATCAATAAGGGGTGAAGAAAAGCTAGATGAATGTATATGCGATATACATCCAAGAAGAGGAGAGACTATAAGGAACTCCTCCTGTATACATGCATTACATGAAGAAAGAGATAACTAAACCCTAACTCATATAAGCAAAATATATAATGTATAGATGGAGATGTTAAGCTCCCCCTTCACACGTATACCACATAAAGAAAAGTTGTCAAGCTCTTCTCTATATATTACAGTCATCATGAATTTATATATAGAGGGGATGTTAAGCTCCCCTTGCATATAAGCAATACACGTCAAAAAAATTTTGAAAATCAATTAAAGCAAATTTTGATTCCAATAGAAAATAAAATTATTTTTTCAAATAAAATATTTTTCTCAAAAAGAGTGGGAGTAAGATACCGATTAAAAATATATGGAATACCAAATGAATCTAAAATCAAGAATTTTTCTCCCTCTTTTTGAAATACCAACAAAATTAATGCATAAGTTTGTAAAGATTTAGAACTAAATCAAGCTTAGCATAAAATAAATTGTGCTATAAAACATATATGTATAAATATTTTTAATTTAGCACAAGAAATTATATATATATATATATGTATGATCAGAGCAATTGAAATATGATACCAATTGAGATATGATGCATACATATATAAGAAAACATGAGTATAAAAAAATGAAATATTATTGAAATCATATATAACTCATAACATCCACCCTATCATGCCCATATTTAAAAAATATACTCATTAAGGCACACAAGGTATGGTCGCCTAACCAACCTCCCTTTTAAGGCAAAAGTTTTCAAAAGTAATATTTTGAATATAATATATTAGAGGTTGAAAACTCTACCAATTGAATAATAAGAAATTAGTTTTAAGATAATTTTGAAAACTGGTATGAAATCCTTCAAGAAAGGAACAAAACATATATATATATATATATATTCTATGATATATGAAAATTACTCGAGAATCGACACTCAAAAATCTTTGAAGAACATATAGGCTCATGAATCAAAATAATGACTAAAAAAAGATATATCGAGTGTACAAAAATCATGTAAGAAACATATACATGGATATAAATCAACGAAGCTCAATCTCATCAAAACACATGAAAATCCTTTTTCATGAACATGAAACAATAGAACAAGAAAAAAAAATCCAATTTCATCAAAACTATTCAAGAAACATAAACTTCAAGGTATATGTATGTTTTGTCAAAACTAAAGCATACATATTTATCATAAACATGAATTGAGTCCACAATAGAGTACATGGCATATAAAACAAGTAACTCAAGGATAAAACATGTATATCATATAGTTTTAAACAAAATTTATATATACATGAATCTAAGCACATTTTCATGAAAACATGAACAAGGGTGAATAAAAACAAATAAAAAAATACAAGTATAAATGTAAGAATCTTCAAAACTAGGTTATACAAGTACATCTAATGAGTACACATGAGCAATAAAGCACCCAAACATAAAAGTCAAGTGTAGCTCACTAATTGTACAAATATAAACATAACTTTTAACAAAAATTACATCTAAACATGTGATCAAAATATCATATGCACAAAACATCAAAACATGATAAATAAACAAATATGATCATTAGCACAAATGCAAATATTTTTAACATTAGGATATACACAATATCTAAATTATAGTGAGAACACAAATTTATAAGTCCATATAAACATAAGTGTATCTCAAATACATACACGTATATCACAAGTCTAATAAGTATTGTACTTAATCCTAATGAGCATGAAAATCATAATATGCTTAAAATTATTCAATCAACAAAGCATATAAAAATAAACAAAAGATGAAGAATAGAGATAGTTATCAATCCGATGAACTAGTCTCTATGTCTCCAAATCATGGTGGTCCTCCCATCAAAACTTCCTTGACAGGGATGCATCCAACATATTGTTTAATTAGCTCAAATGCATCTTCCACCAAGGCACTAATACTCTTACATCTTTTGAGTGCCCGCACCTAAATCAAATGCAATAGGAGTGAATTTTGGTACCCAAACTTACTTGGTTCCATGGGGGTTTGCAGCTTTCCTAACCTAAACATTTTTACTTGCAAAATTAGAAACATTTAATATATCATAACAAAATTTTGTAAAGTGGCCCATACGACCACAATGTTTACAAGTGTACACTCTAGCATATATAGTGTCATGTGTGTGAACATGAGAACCATGTGTATGCTGTGATGGGTGTGCATGCAAATGTAGAGCATGTTTTTTGCAAAACATGAATTCCAATCTTGTGTGGTTCATGGTACAGTGACTCAAAGTTGAGCCCAAACAATCAACACTCTTTTGATATATATATATGTATATATATATATATATATATATATATATATATATATATATATATATATATATATATATATATATATATATATATATATATATCATTTTCAATATTAGAAGAAGATGTAGAGCATGCAAGAGAAACACAATTCTTATCAATAGGTGGTAAGGCAATAGAAGCATGGCAAGAATGAAAATCAAAATTATTTTTTAAAGAATCTTTTTCCATAGAAATGCATTCCAACTCTTTTGAAATCAAAACAATTTTGTTTTTCAAAAAATCATTCTTTTTTAAAACAAAATCAAGTCTACAAGACAAAATATCATTTTTCTTTAAAACAATATCAAAATTATTTTTATTTTTAAATCTCATTTTCTTTTAAAACAGGATCGAGTTGAGTTTTCAAGAAATCTCTTTCACTTGAAAATTTAAACTTCTCTTTCAAAACAAAATCGAATTTTGAAAACAATATATCATTTTCTTTCTTTAAATCAAAACTCTTCTTTTTTAAAAGTTTGTACTTTGAAAGCAAATCTTCACAAAATAATGAAAGCTCTTTATTTAAGGCATGAGCATCCACACTACTATCATAATCATTGGAAGAGCTAGCACAATTATCTAGATGAGTGTCCAAAGTTACCTCAAGGGAGTCAATCTCATGGACCATGTAGCACACTTGCTCGGACTCATCTCCAATAGATTCTCTCTCAACATCGTGTGAAGCTTGTTCCTTGTGAGAAATCAAAGAGCTTCACACTGCAAAAACGGAATTACAATGAGAAATTAAAAAAAGATGTGCTTTGCTAAGTGTGTGCTTTAGTGCATCCATGGCTTGTGCATTGACCTCTAAGTACTTGCCATTATCAGTATAAGATTTCTTAGTTGTGCTAATCTAAGACAAATAATGTGAAATTAAAAATTTTATACTAACACATAAAGTTATAACCAAGAGTGAGTCCGAATTTTCTGCGAAGGGCTCTGGAACTTCTCCTCATTATTCCTCTAAATTACAAGTTGAGGTGCTTCAATAGCTCTCTTAGTTGAGCACAAGTGTGAGCACATAAATAACATCAAGCATGTATGAACATATAAGCAAGTATAGCAATGCAAGATAAAAAGAGAGTAGAGAGTTGAGAGTGAAAGATTCAACCGCAAACACCAAGATATGTTTCCAAATTTTAGCCACTACTCTACGTCCCCGCCATCACACAGAATGGTTTTCACTATCCTCTATAGGATCTTCCATAAAAGGTTCTCTACCGAGGAATTACAACTTACAAAATAAGGAGTACACAACTCTAGCTGGGAGGCACAAAACCAAGCACAAACCAAAAAGAAAATATAACTTAGTGAACACAAAGATCACAAACAATAACTTGGTAATCTCAAAAAATCACAAACAAAAACTTCTCACAATACAAGATTCTAAAGGATAGATTTTAAATAAAGAGCTCAAGTACGTGAGTGAACAAAGTTTTGAAAAATAAAGCACAAAGAAAACTCTTGAGAAAAACTTCTTGATAGATGAAGAAATTGAAGAATAAAACTAGCTTCCCAAAACTTGTTTTCTTTTATTTTTCAAAACTTTGAAAGTAAATATAGATACAAATTTTGTAGCACAAAACTATCTTAAAAACTTGTTGCAAAAACACTGTAGAAGATAGAAAAAAATTTCTCTTGAAAAACTTGTCTAAAGCTGGCCAAAAGAATCCATTTATATAGCCCATCAAAACACTAGCTGTTGGGGGTCAAAGCCCATGCCAGATGGCCTATCGGTCGCGGTCGACCGGCCAACAATCAATTTTTTCAACCGTTGGGGCTGTCGGTTGACTAGTCGGTCGACCGCCCCCAAACACAGAAAATTTTTATTCTCTGTCGGTCGACCGCTCAATCAACTAGCCCCTACCCGAGAGTTGGCTAGTGCCAATTAGTCGACCATTCGGTCGACCGATCTATACGCTGTGCATGTGTGCACGTCAATCAATCGGTCGGTCAACTAAGCAGCCTCCAGTCGACCGGTCGGTCGACTGCATGCAACCCCAGATCCAAATTTTCAGTGTTTTAAAGATCTTTTTAAATCCATTTTAAATATCATAAAATTTCCAATAAATCTTTATAGATTCCACAAAAATAAGTTCATATAAATAATCTGAAGTACAAAATATGTGTGATAAAAAATCAACACATATTACAAACATGTGAACTTTTTTTGAGCTAACAAAATTTAGGCATAAACCAAAAATCGTATTTTCCAAAATTCAAACTTTGCAATGGAAATCTGATTTTTCTATAAACTTATATAAATACAAAAATAAAATAGTGAAACACATTTGAAGCATGAATAGATTTCAATACACATGGCAAATGATATAAACTTATTTTTGACAATAAATCCCAAAATCAGTTTTGATTAAAAAAACTTTAAACACATGAACTAGATACAACAATAAGTTTTTCTAAACCATATAAAGACCATCAATATATGTGGATGAAATCCAATATATATATAAATCATGTAAACTTGTTTTGATGAAAATCTATTCATAAAAACATTATATGTATACTTGAAAATTCAAAACTCAAAACGATATATATGATAAACCGAAACACAAAACTTGAAACTTGATTCTAAGAGTTTTGTGTAAACCAAGTAAACACATACTTTTAAAATAAAACGGTTAAACTAAAAACCAGACTATAAACTTGTGTGTGTATATACTTGAGCAATTCAAAACTATTCCATCCTTACACAAGATCTAAATTAAACAAACCTATATAAGTCTTCTTGTCGATCTTCTTCTCCAAGATGACTCGATGCAAACACGATCTATAGAGCTTGACTCCGTCTCGAGTACTTGATGCAATCTTTAAGCATTAGCTCTTAAATCACTTTGTGATAGCTTCGAAACTTGACTTCACATCTTTCTTGAACCTAAATACCAATTATGATCTTGATAGAATATCTGAAACTACATTATCAAGATCCTTAGTACTATAACTTTATAAGTTAGTCATCATCAAAATTAGGGTGAAAGGCCTTTGGTCCAACAAATATTACTGCCATAAAATGTAAAATGAGGCATAAGAGTTAGAGTTAAAGAATCCTTAATCAAAACATTCACGGTCACAAAGTTGCATATGATTTAGGATAAAATAAATGACTAGGTGAGAAATATATTTTTAATCATTATCTTGATTGATAACAAGTTTTTGACTAGACACTAAGTTTAGAAAGTAATAGTGTGGTAACCCTATGACTTATAAATTACTTGATTTTTGCAGGAATACTATAAATATTTTCTCTTTTTATTCAAAATACATTTTCAAAAATACTAAAACTTTGTTTTGCTTTTTTGTATGGATTTTTTGGTGTAATTCACTGAAAATTCTCATGAGACAAAACTCGTTCTTTAGGAGTAACCTAGATGTTTAACATTTTGTTGTACATACTAAGTGCAACTGTGATTCCTACAAAGAATGGTTATATTAGATTAGCTCTGTTTTTTTTTTTTTGCTCGAGAACGAGCAAAAGATAGGTATGGGGTGTGATTGTACACGTATATTGCATTATCTATTATAACATTCCCGCATTTATTTTTATTAAACCTGCTAATTTAAATATCTTTTTGTTTAATGGTGTGCAGGCTTTTGCTTAATGGAGATGGAGAGGAAATGAGTCCAAAAACCAATTTAATTCATATATTGAATGAATTTAATTCAAAATCAAGAATTGAGATAGATAATGTGAAGATCTTGAGGGATAAGAGTAATCCTAATTGAATATCAGGATGTATCTAAATCAGAGAATCAAAGCACTCTTGAGTCTGGCTCAGCAGCAAATGGGATCAGTTGGGGAAGTGTTTGCTCCCCTATCTTCTGACGCATCTTGATTAGTACTCAATATTGCATATTTTACATCATAACTCCCATGCATAATACAAATAAATAAGTGATTTTTAATCCTCTTCTCTACTTATTTGCAGGTACACAATTAATGGAGATATTCAAATAATCACTTAATTACCACTAATTAAGGTGATTAATTAAAAGATTAAAGATAAAGCCAAATCAAATCCAGATCTAGAGAGATCCGCGCAACAAACTCAGAATCCAAGTGGTCCACGTGGATAACCACCTCGTAACTGATCTCCACCAGAAAGATCCGATCCAACGGTTACAAAAGCGCGGCAATCCCGCGGCAATCCGCGGCAATCTTGGGGCCGTTGAGCCCCGGATTTTGTGGCAACAACCTTGCTTCTGGATGCTTCCCATTTCTCCTATAAATACCCCATGAAGACCTGCGAGCTGGGACTGATCAGAGAAGAGAGAGGTTTAGTTCTAGGTTTTGTATTTTGATAGTTTTTGTTTAGGGTTTTTAGCTCTCTATGATCTTCTTCTCCCTAGATTTCATTGCAAGAGAGATTTGTATGAGAGAGAGAGCTTGTATCAACAAGGAGTGACAACTTGGAGCTATACAAGGATTGATCCATTCTCTACATATCTACTTGAGCTTGATTCTAGTTTGTCTTCTTCACTTGCTTTTATTTTGCTTTGTTACTTGCTTTGTTAATTTCTAGCAATTTAATCATGCTTTGTTTTCTTTTTGTAATGGCTAGTAGCTAATTTCTTGTTCCATGTACTAGCTAACCACTACTCTTGCTACTACTAACTCATGGGTGATTGCTTTACTTAATCTTGCAATTTGTATGTTCTTCTCTTCTCCGATGGGTTTCTTTTCATTTCTTGGCAAGAATCTTGTTGTAACTCTTCATATGATTCATGTGTGCCTCATGTAGAGCCTAGTCTTTGAACTAGTGCCTTGATGGAACATGGAGATGGAAGCACCAATATGCTAATTAGATGTACACTCTTTATGTCGGATCTTGAATGTTGTATGTTCTACATAAGCATCCCTTGAGTGTATCTCTTGTGATTCTATTAGTGAAAGTCTATCTTGTAGGCCGATGACCATCTATGGAGGCTACAAGACAAGTCCAAGAATGAATCCCCATCATCATAGTGAGAAAGTAATTAGATCACATGCAAGACATATCCATGCCAATGAATTAACATGAGGCACGCATCACTATCACGGAGTTTAGTGAGTTTAGCAAGATAGCAAGGTTAGCTAGTCATGGATTTCTTTCATTCAAAGTTTTCTTGATTTTACTTTCTTTTTAGTTGTTAGTTCAAATCCATCTCAACCTTGATTTCTCCCGATTTCCACCATGACATAGCCACCAATTCTTTGATTTGTTTTTCTTTTGATTCTTTATTCTTTTGAAACATAGAAGAATTCTCGTTTCCTCTTCTCACTAGTACCGTGAAAGCTTCTATCGCTAGCTCTCCCTGAGGTTCGACTCGGTATAGCCTTGTGCTATAGCGGAGATAAGAAAGGGTATATTGAACATCTTACATACATTTGTGGAGTAAACAAGCACCCTTAGGTTGATTCTAACCTTTCTCTTTTACATAATACTTGTGCTATACTTCACACTACCCTTTCAAGTCTAATCAATTTTTGGCGCCGTTGCCGGGGAGAGCGACGGTATTTTTAAAAGTGAGAAACTAAACGATTCTTCTTCTCTGTTGCAGGTGACAGGAGAAGAAAACAGGAAAATATCTACAGCAGAAACATATAAGTGGACCTGGGCCTCTGCTCAAGAAAGCAGAGCCCAGGATCCCTCTATTGTGCCGCGGATCCACAAGAATTGCCGTGGGAACGCGGCACTTTAGAGTTCACTACTTACCAAATTTTTTGCAGGAGCTTCTGCTCTGCAAGATACTGCTGCCTATATACTTCATTTCCTGTATACTTCACTGTATTCCTGTTAATTAATTCAACAGTAAGAAATTGGTTGATAATTGCTAAAAAATTGTTAGACATCTTGCATTATAGGCACGTGTCTTTCAATTACTTTAAATTTACTGTTGAAGAGCGCGGGGGACAAGGTACGTGATTCATTGCATATAGACTAAGACTCACTCTTTGTTTGATTTTTCTTACTTGGAGTGAACCTTGTTTGTTTCTATATCGTACACTTGCACAATTAATTCTAAGGGCAATTCCTGTAAATAACATAAGGTGGGGAGGTCATTACCCTTTCCTTAGCCCGGAAATCATTTTCCCCACGTACTCACAATCCTAAGCTTGTAAATAAAATTTGATAGACGTTGGCCCTAGGGACATCCGGACTCACTTAGGAGATTATCCTAAGGGGGAAAAGTGTTGGAAATTGACTTCTGTAAAATCGGTGTCTAGGAAAGGGGTTGAGGGCCGAAAGCCCGAAGGTTGTTGGTTACTTAATTAAGGAACGTCTTCGGACGGAAAACCTCCCACCAACTTTACCCTTCCCTGGCCGATTTGCTTATAGTCAGTATCTACACTGAACCTCCTGTGGACAGTCTATTTAGGAGTCATCTAGGACCAGAAACTCTAGACAAGCTTGGATTGATTTTTCTTTTGTTGTTTGTTATTTTTTCTTTTTCGCTGGTGTGATCGGTGCACGTTGTTTGTGATTGTATATACGATAGTGGTTTTGTGATCCTAATTCTACACTTGCACATACACATCCACTTCACATCATGACCAACAACGTCTCACTTCAGGATCGATTTTATCCGATTCGCACCTCCATTCCTTCATGCATTCTTCTCCCCGAGCCTAATGGAAACAATTTTGAGCTGAAACCACAATTCATTAGTACACTTCCCCGATTCCATGGTCTTGAGTCTGAGGACGCGTACCTCTTTATTCGTGAGTTTGAAGAGGTATGCCAAATGATGAGAATATCCCAACTTTCTGAGGATGCTGTTAGGTTACGGTTCATACCGTTTGCACTTAAAGATTTAGCTAAGAAATGGCTTTATAGTCTTCCTGTCAGTTCCATATCTTCATGGGATGATTTTGTTAAGGTCTTTCTTAGGAAATTCTATTCTATCCACAAAACAGCCCTCATGAGAAAAAACATAATGCAATTCAAGCAAGAACAAAATGAACCTTTCTGGAAATATCTTGAGCGTTTCAAAGACCTCCTTGCCCTATGTCCCCATCACGGTATAGAGAAATGGCGTCTATGCCAGATTATCTATGATGGATTAGATTACCAAACGAAAACACTTTTAGAATCCATGTGCCAAGGGGAATTTCTGAAGAAAGATGAACATCAGGGGTGGGATCTCTTTGAAACCCTAGCTGAGAAACCATTCAGTGGGAGTCATGCCCTGATAAACCGACTCCCACCACTTCCAGAACTGGTACACAATCAAAGAATCCTCTCTAGCTTCAGAAACCAAGATCACACAATTAATGAAGAGGATAGAGTTGCTTGAGTCAATAGGGAATTCTGTGGTCAACCAGGTCAACCCATTGCCTTTGATTAGACCAGGTTGCACCAAATGTCAAGACCTCAGCCATGTTGTTGAGGAGTGTCCATTGTATCAGCCCCCATTTCAGGAGAACATGAATGCAACTTTTACCAGACCTCCATACTCCAATACTTACAAGTCAGGATGGCAGAACCATCCAAATTTTTCATGGAGTCAGTCTGGTACTGAGCATCATATCCCACCACTTCCAGAACTGGTACACAATCCAAAGAATCCTCTCTAGCTTCAGAACCAAGATCACACAATTAATGAAGAGGATAGAGTTGCTTGAGTCAATAGGGAATTCTGTGGTCAACCAGGTCAACCCATTGCCTTTGATTAGACCAGGTTGCACCAAATGTCAAGACCTCAGCCATGTTGTTGAGGAGTGTCCATTGTATCAGCCCCCATTTCAGGAGAACATGAATGCAACTTTTACCAGACCTCCATACTCCAATACTTACAAGTCAGGATGGCAGAACCATCCAATTTTCATGGAGTCAGTCTGGTACTGAGCATCATATGCCACCACTTCCACATCTGTACAATGCTCAGTTTCATCCATCCAGTTTCGATCAGAATTCACTGTATGTTCATCCATCTCAAAGTCCACCACAGTATTATCAGAATCCTCCACCATATTACCAATCACAGTTCCAATCTCCATATCCTCAACATCACCCCAAAATAATTCTGAAATATCTGAGTTGAAACAAATAGAAACCTTAACAAAGAACCAGCAACAGGAGTTGAATGAAATGAAGGTCCAGATCAAGCAATTGGCTGAGAATCAAAAAGGACTGTTTCTTAAGCCAGCCATTGCTAAATCCCAAAGTTGAAGAATCAGGACCCAGTCACTGTCATGCCATTCATACCCTGAGATCTGGTAAACAAGTTGACAATAAGGTTTCTAGTCCACAATCTCATCCAGTACCAAAGCAAACTCCTCATGTCCCAATGTCACCAACTTCTGACAAACCATCCTCTAGTACAGAGCCATCCACTTCCAAGGCTAATAAGGGTGAAGAAAAGGTAGATGAGCATACATACAAGCCTATAGTTCCATATCCAAATAGGCTGAGAAATAACAAGTCAAATGCTCACATGGAGAAAATAAAGAACATTCAAAAAGGTCCAAGTCAATGTCCCTCTTCTTGATGCCATTCAACAAGTGCCTTCATATGCCAAATTTTTGAAGGAAATGTGCACCAAGAAGAGGAAGACCCAAGTCCCTAAAAAAGTCTTCCTTGCATCATCCATCAATGAGCTGCTCACTGGTCCAATTCCTGTTAAGTACAAAGACCCAGGGAGCCCCACCATTTCATGCATCATAGGACAGACTACAATAAATAGGGCACTTCTTGATTTGGGGCTAGTATCAATCTCCTACCTTTCTCTGTGTACCAACAATTGGGGTTAGGTGATCTCCACCCGACCCAAATGACCATTCAATTGGCTGATCGCTCTGTTACTAAACCCAAGGGGGTAATTCAAGATGTCCTGGTCAAAGTTGGAGAATTCTTTTATCCAGTTGACTTTGTTGTCCTTGAAACAAAACCAGTGTCAAATTCCAATCAAGGGCACAAATTCCTGTCATTCTGGGTCGACCATTCCTGGCTACTGCAAATGCAATCATTAATTGCCGGAATGGATCAATGAGGTTGACTTTTGGTAACATGACACATGAACACAATGTCTTCCACACACAGCCTCACAAAACAAAAGATCAAACATTTGAGGTTAATTTCATTAGTAACAATTGTGAGGAGGAAGGTGAAGATCCAAAAGATGAGTCACAATCTTGTGATTCTCTTATCCAAGTACCCTTTCAAACGGGGAAAGTTGATTTGGATATTTTCACCTTCAATAAGCCAACTGAGACTGTATTTGTACCTCCAATTGATATATCCTTTGAAGACTTGTTTGCTGAAGAGATCATGTGTTTAGATGAGTCAACTCGGGGTAAGTTAGCTAATTGTCCACTGCCGGATGTTGACTTGAGCTTTGAAGAATTATATGGAGAGGAGTTAAAATTTCTAAACACTGGAAGTGATAGATTCTGAGTGAGAGTGGTGATAAGGACTTTGTGTGTGAACGATGTGGTGGAAAGAGTATGAATGAAATAACAACAAAATTGAAACTGGAATCACCTAGGGTAAGAACAATTCAGACCGTTTCCAATGGAGTTCAAGAAAGAGAACACATTGGAACGATGGAAACGGGCCAGAGGGAAGCGACCAAAAACCCAGGTGAGAGTTACATTTGTATATTCCTTGTAAATAATTTTTCCTACCTCTTACTTACCTGTTTCATGCATACATTTACCATAATGCATTGAGGACAATGCATGAAATAAGTGTGGGGAGGGTTTACTACATAGGATTTTCTATTTCTTTAGGTTTTTATTTTCTTTTAGATTTTATCTTTCTTTGTAGATTTTCTATTTCTTTTAGATTTTTCTTTTAATAAAAAAAAATAAAAAATAAAAAATAAAAACTTTTGAAATAAGAAACAAAGTTTTGATCTATTTTTAGAAAATTAAGATGTATCTTAGAAATTAAAAAGAAGCCTTAATTATGACATCTTAAACATAGTTGAAGTAATAGATCTTGTTTGAAAATTATAGGCTAAGTAAGTAAAATTGAGGAGAATTATTTTATCTTGCATTTTTTGCCTTAGATAATATGCACTTTACACTTACACATTTCTTGGGATGGAACAAAGACCAAAAAATGCCATATATATATATAAAAAAAAAAAAAAAAGAAAAAGAAAAAAAAAAAAGAGAAAAAAAAAAATATATATATATATAAATAAAAGATCACCTATTAAGCTGGGAAATTGTGCCTCAAGAAGCATGATGACTCACGCCTAACAGTGATCTCACCTATAAGCTGGGTAATTGTGCCTCAAGAAGCATGATTATTCACGCCTAACGGTGATTAAGAATAATCCCTCTTAGTTTTGTGGCCTTTTTCACTCGAGTCCTTAAACCCGAGGATGTTTCCTCATCTGGTGCCCTAACCATCTGGTCTGGGAGTCATCGTTATAGGCTCGCTACATGGGTGAATTAGAAAGCCTAATAAAACTAAGGGAAGAAAAAAAAAAGAAAAAAGAATATATATAAATAAATGGCTTGATGGTTGGAGTTGAAATCCCAGAAATTTTCACAGAGCACGGTGTGCATATTATCTAGGTTTTATGAAGGATAAAATATTCAATCCAATTTTGAATTCTTACCTTAATTAAAAACAAGATCTGCATGAATACTAAGTTTAAGGAAGAATGATTATAGGTGGACTTATGACCTAGGATCACTTATATTTTTGCAAAAATAGTTCGTAAACTTGTCTCTTGTTTCAAAATGCGTTTTTAAATACTAACATTTGTCTTCTTTCTTTATGGATTTTGTGGGTGTAATCCGCTGAAAACCCTCAGGAGACAACACTCCTCCTCTAGGGTAACCTAGAGTGTTTAACGGCTTGTTGCACATGCTCAGTGCAATCGCGTCACCTGCGAAAGTGGTGTAATAAATTGTTAGTTAGGATTTTATTTTCTTTTCTTTGTTTTTGCTCGGGACGAGCAAACGAATAAGTGTGGGGGTGTGATTAGTACTCAATATTGCATATTTTACATCATAACTCCATGCATAATACAAATAAATAAGTGATTTTTAATCCTCTTCTCTACTTATTTGCAGGTACACAATTAATGGAGAGATATTCAAATAATCACTTAATTACCACTAATTAAGGTGATTAATTAAAAGATTAAAGATAAAGCCAAATCAAATCCAGATCTAGAGAGATCCGCGCAACAAACTCAGAATCCAAGTGGTCCACGTGGATAACCACCTCGTAACTGATCTCCACCAGAAAGATCCGATCCAACGGTTACAAAAGCGCGGCAATCCCGCGGCAATCCGCGGCAATCTTGGGGCCGTTGACCCGGATTTTGTGGCAACAACCTTGCTTCTGGATGCTTCCCATTTCTCCTATAAATACCCCATGAGACCTGCGAGCTGGGACTGATCAGAGAAGAGAGAGGGTTTAGTTCTAGGTTTTGTATTTTGATAGTTTTTGTTTTAGGGTTTTTAGCTCTCTATGATCTCTTCTCTCCTAGATTTCATTGCAAGAGAGATTTGTATGAGAGAGAGAGCTTGTATCAACAAGAGTGACAACTTGGAGCTATACAAGGATTGATCCATTCCTCACATATCTACTTGAGCTTGATTCTAGTTTGTCTTCTTCACTTGCTTTTATTTTGCTTTGTTACTTGCTTTGTAATTTCTAGCAATTTAATCATGCTTTGTTTTCTTTTTGTAATGGCTAGTAGCTAATTTCTTGTTCCATGTACTAGCTAACCACTACTCTTGCTACTACTACTCATGGGTGATTGCTTTACTTAATCTTGCAATTTGTATGTTCTTCTCTTCTCCGATGGGTTTCTTTTCATTTCTTGGCAAGAATCTTGTTGTAACTCTTCATATGATTCATGTGTGCCTCATGTAGAGCCTAGTCTTTGAACTAGTGCCTTGATGGAACATGGAGATGGAAGCACCAATATGCTAATTAGATGTACACTTCTTTATGTCGGATCTTGAATGTTGTATGTTCTACATAAGCATCCCTTGAGTGTATCTCTTGTGATTCTATTAGTGAAAGTCTATCTTGTAGGCCGATGACCATCTATGGAGCTACAAGACAAGTCCAAGAATGAATCCCCATCATCATAGTGAGAAAAGTAATTAGATCACATGCAAGACATATCCATGCCAATGAATTAACATGAGGCACGCATCACTATCACGGAGTTTAGTGAGTTTAGCAAGATAGCAAGGTTAGCTAGTCATGGATTTCTTTCATTCAAAGTTTTCTTGATTTTACTTTCTTTTTAGTTGTTAGTTCAAATCCTCTCAACCTTGATTTCTCCCGATTTCCACCATGAACATAGCCACCAATTCTTTGATTTGTTTTTCTTTTGATTCTTTATTCTTTTGAAACATAGAAGAATTCTCGTTTCCTCTTCTCACTAGTACCGTGAAAGCTTCTATCGCTAGCTCTCCTGAGGTTCGACTCGGTATAGCCTTGGTGCTATAGCGGAGATAAGAAGGGTATATTGAACATCTTACATACATTTGTGGAGTAAACAAGCACCCTTAGTTGATTCTAAACCTTTCTCTTTATAATACTTGTGCTATACTTCACACTACCCTTTCAAGTCTAATCAATTTTTGGCGCCGTTGCCGGGGAGAGCGACGGTATTTTTAAAGTGAGAAACTAAACGATTCTTCTTCTCTGTTGCAGGTGACAGGAGAAGAAAACAGGAAAATATCTACAGCAGAAACATATAAGTGGACCTGGGCCTCTGCTCAAGAAAGCAGAGCCCAGGATCCCTCTATGTGCCGCGGATCCACAAGAATTGCCGTGGGAACGCGGCACTTTAGAGTTCACTACTTACCAAATTTTTGCAGGAGCTTCTGCTCTGCAAGATACTGCTGCCTATATACTTCATTTCCTGTATACTTCACTGTATTCCTGTTAATAATTCAACAGTAAGAAATTGTTGATAATTGCTAAAAATTGTTAGACATCTTGCATTATAGGCACGTGTCTTTCAATTACTTTAAATTTACTGTTGAAGAGCGCGGGGGACAAGGTACGTGATTCATTGCATATAGACTAAGACTCACTCTTTGTTTGATTTTTCTTACTTGGAGTGAACCTTGTTTGTTTCTATATCGTACACTGCACAATTAATTCTAAGGGCAATCCTGTAAATAACATAAGGTGGGGGAGGTCATTACCCTTTCCTTAGCCCGGAAATCATTTTTCCCCACGTACTCACATCCTAAGCTTGTAAATAAAATTTGATAGACGTTGGCCCTAGGGACATCCGGACTCACTTAGGAGATTATCCTAAGGGGGAAAAGTGTTGGAAAATTGACTTCTGTAAAATCGGTGTCTAGGAAAGGGGTTGAGGGCCGAAAGCCCGAAGGTGTTTGGTTACTTAATTAAGGACGTCTTCGGACGGAAAACCTCCCACCAACTTTACCCTTCCCTGGCCGTTTGCTTATAGTCAGTATCTACACTGAACCTCCTGTGGACATCTATTTTAGGAGTCATCTAGGACCAGAAACTCTAGACAAGCTTGGATTGATTTTTTCTTTTGTTGTTTGTTATTTTTTCTTTTTTTCGCTGGTGTGATCGGTGCACGTTGTTTGTGATTGTATATACGATAGTGGTTTTTGTGATCCTAATTCTACACTTGCACATACACACCCTTCACATCATGACCAACAACGTCTCACTTCAGGATCGATTTTATCCGATTCGCACCTCCATTCTTCATGCATTCTTCTCCCCGAGCCTAATGGAAACAATTTTGAGCTGAAACCACAATTCATTAGTACACTTCCCCGATTCCATGGTCTTGAGTCTGAGGACGCGTACCTCTTTATTCGTGAGTTTGAAGAGGTATGCAAATGATGAGAATATCCCACTTTCTGAGGATGCTGTTAGGTTACGGTTCATACCGTTTGCACTTAAAGATTTAGCTAAGAAATGGCTTTATAGTCTTCCTGTCAGTTCCATATCTTCATGGGATGATTTTGTTAAGGTCTTTCTTAGGAAATTCTATTCTATCCACAAAACAGCCCTCATGAGAAAAAACATAATGCAATTCAAGCAAGAACAAAATGAACCCTTTCTGGAATATCTTGAGCGTTTCAAAGACCTCCTTGCCCTATGTCCCCATCACGGTATAGAGAAATGGCGTCTATGCCAATTATCTATGATGGATTAGATTACCAAACGAAAACACTTTAGAATCCATGTGCCAAGGGGAATTTCTGAAGAAAGATGAACATCAGGGTGGGATCTCTTTGAAACCCTAGCTGAGAAAACCATTCAGTGGGAGTCATGCCCTGATAAACCGACTCCCACCACTTCCAGAACTGGTACACAATCCAAAGAATCCTCTCTAGCTTCAGAAAACAAGATCACACAATTAATGAAGAGGATAGAGTTGCTGAGTCAATAGGGAATTCTGTGGTCAACCAGGTCAACCCATTGCCTTTGATTAGACCAGGTTGCACCAAATGTCAAGACCTCAGCCATGTTGTGAGGAGTGTCCATTGTATCAGCCCCCATTTCAGGAGAACATGAATGCAACTTTTACCGACCTCCATACTCCAATACTTACAAGTCAGGATGGCAGAACCATCCCAATTTTTCATGGAGTCAGTCTGGTACTGAGCATCATATCCCACCACTTCCAGAACTGGTACACAATCCAAAGATCCTCTCTAGCTTCAGAAACCAGATCACACAATTAAATGAAGAGATAGAGTTGCTTGAGTCAATAGGGAATTCTGTGGTCAACCAGGTCCAACCCATTGCCTTTGATTAGACCAGGTTGCACCAAATGTCAGACCTCAGCCATGTTGTTGAGGAGTGTCCATTGTATCAGCCCCCATTTCAGAGAAATGATGCAACTTTACCAACCTCCATACTCCAATACTTACAAGTCAGGATGGCAGAACCATCCAAATTTTTCATGGAGTCAGTCTGGTACTGAGCATCATATCCACCACTTCCACATCTGTACAATGCTCAGTTTCATTCATCCAGTTTCGATCAAATTCACTGTATGTTCATCCATCTCAAAGTCCACCACATATTATCAGAATCCTCCACCATATTACCAATCACAGTTCCAATCTCCATATCCTCAACATCCACCCCAAAATAATTCTGAAATATCTGAGTTGAA